>OX637535.1:54673463-55273463 GCA_951800035.1 Linnaemya tessellans
AAGGGGCATAATAAAAAGTTCATATCTAGGATTGTTTTCCCATGTTTGAATGTTTTATATCTGAGGGGGACTACTTCGAAAGGCACGAAATTGGTGAAGAGATAAATATTTTTGAAAAAAAAAATTTTAATTCGTCCCATTTTTCAACAAACATCGAATGTGTATGACTGACTTGGATTTTTAAAAATAATACACTTAAAAGCTGAATACAAGAAAACAACTAGTTAATTTACTTTAAATTTTGTGTGGTGAAGACAAACATTAGCCCACATCTACATAAATATTTTAGAAAATCATCACCTAGAGCACAAACTTAAAAAAAAAGATTTGAGAATTCCAAAATAGAATTGGGAGAGCAATAAATTTATTAAATATCTAATCTATGTATAAGTAGTGTCCGACCGAACCGTAACCAAGTTCGCACGAACCGAAATTTTTGCCACTTGTACTTTTTTTGTTTCCTTTTAATTTATTTACGAATTAAAGTTTAACGAAATCGTAAAAACTCTTGAGAAATGTGACTTTTTTAAATCCTACTAATA
Organism: Linnaemya tessellans; assembly: GCA_951800035.1. NCBI lineage: Eukaryota > Metazoa > Arthropoda > Insecta > Diptera > Tachinidae > Linnaemya > Linnaemya tessellans. Next base: position 54,674,006 of record OX637535.1, read on the forward strand.
ATATTATAAAGATGAATGTTTGTGAGTGTGGATGTTTGTCCCACTTTCACGCAAAAACTACTGAATGGATTTTAATGAAACTTTACAATAATTTAGCTTATACATCAGAATAACACATAGGCTATAATTTATAAAGATATTGTGTAAATTGTCCAAAATAAATATAACGATAAGTGTCAAGTAAGTAGGAAAAAATTCTACAATTGGCGATATGTTTTGGCGTGCGCCGCAAATATCGTGGAAGTTACACATATATAATTTTGACAGTACATTACGGGATATCTTTTTGGGGGTAAAATAGGCTAATTTTATTTTTGATATCTCAAGTGGGTGTGGCACATAGTAGGATTTCTTCAAACATCCCATGGCATTTCATGGCAAAAAGTATAACGAGAGGTCGTAGAACGCTGAAATTTTGCACAGATCCTTTGATCAACTCAGTCAAGATATATTTTAAGTTTTATCAAAGATTACCACGCCCGCCGCATCCCGCCCATATAACCTGAAAATATTTTTCCTCCCCAAACGTTTGTTTCTTCAGCAAAAGTTACGAAAGTTGGCACAAGTTATCAGTATTATGAAGTTAACATATCAGGAAAGTATCATAGAAATAGGCCACGTCCATCGCATCGCGTCCATATAATCCGAACATATTTAAGTAAAGAAATAAAAATAAAAATCTTTATACTGAATATACAGCAAAACAGTTTTTCATTTTCTAGAAGATGGACGCAAAGCATTAAATGAAAACCTCTTGTACAAAGTCAAATAGGTGGGGAAGCCGGGCAACGTCGGGTCCAAGTAGCTAGTACATAATAAAATTTCCAACGAAATAAAATATAACAGTTTAATTTTGTTTTATTTTTTAATTTTTTTTTGCTTTATAACGAATTCTGAATGAAATTTTAAACAATTTAATGATTTTGTATTTTTTATAATGTTTTATTTTTAGTTTGTTTGTAAATCCGTTCAAATCTGGCAACTCATTTTTGACCGACTTCCTCTGAACCGATTTATTTCAAATTAGGACCACAGGTCAATCTTGGATGACAATACAATATATTATCATTAGGGTCGTCCATATTTTCATTGAGGTATTTCACGTATTTTTATTAGGATGCTAAAATTTTGACTTTACGCTTAACAATACAATATTTTGGTATCATTAGGGTGGTCCAAATTTTGATTAGGGGTTTTCAATATTTTCATTAGGGTGGCCCAAATTTAAAATGTGTTTGTTTGTTTGTAAATTAAAATCTGCCAACTCATTTTTGACCCATGACAATACAATACAATGGTGTCATCGCTTTAAAATTTGATTTTACCCAAATACATATATGTATTTAAAACATTTTATGAATTTTAATTTCTTATTCCAGAAAAATTTTTGCCAGAACAAGTCACAATTAGAAAATTCTCATTAATACACCTCGTCACAAAAATGTAATGCAATGCTATCAAAAATAAACATTTTTTTAACAATTACAGTTTCTATTATGATCAGTTATATTTTTGCTTTCTCCTATAAAATTTCAATTATATGAGTTTAGGCCTTTCTAATTGTGACCATCAATCTAAATCTTTGACCGATTTTCAAGCATTTTGCTGAGTATAATTCGTAGCTAAAATTAGGCAACCACAGAAGATTTACAACTTTTTTTTTGTCAAATTGATGCCGAAAATATCCTTCGTCCAACAAAAAAAAGACGTACTAAAATTTCTAATTCCATCAAAAGTTGTAGACTCTTGCCCACCTCCTGAAATGTTCCACTATTAGCCGCGATATTCTATCTAACTTGATCTCCTTTCTTACTTCGCTATACGTAAATGCATGCATATGAATGTATGTACATATATTTTCTAAAAATTTATTTTTATTTATGCCGTTTGACAAATTTCTTCGAAAAAAGAAATTAAAATTAATTTTGGCAGCATATTTTATATTTTAAAAAATATATAAACATAAATTCTCAAAAATTGTCAATTTAAGTGAAATTTTCCATTTAAGTGACCAACCAATGTTAAATTAGTTAAATTAAAAATAAATTTTTCACTAGATAAATAGGCAAAATTTTGAACATTTCGGCTAAACACATTCAAGTGGAAAGAAAATATCATCTATACATGATTGCATAAATACATTCACATGTACGTTTCAACAAATTCTCTGAAACATTATGTTTGTGTAATAGTACATTTAAAAAATTTAAATAAAATATCTAACCGCAAGATTGTATTATCTAGACAAAATCAATTTACAGCCACCAAAAGGTATTTTGCAGTTTGCAATGGCAAACATCTTACGTTTTTCTTTCTTTTCATGACTAACAAAACAAAAGTAAAGGAAAATTATTCGCTTGCAGACATACACTCTGGATCACATGATTAGAACCACATCATATTTAGGATTTTAAAAAACCATATTATTTAAAATTTTTTCCTAGACAAAAAAAATTGTTATACTATTGAATAGAACATTTTTCTTAAGATTACAAAATTAACAACTTAAGCTTAAATACAATGGAACAAGAAAAATTAAAAAAAAATGGTACAAGAAAAAAATAATCAAACGGCAACACAGGGATTAAAAGTGTGTTCCCATAGGTTTGACACAATTCTCGTATGCAATTTTTTTAATAAAATGTATTTAAATAAAACACACTTTGCAAACATTTGCCCAAAAAAATGTAACCACTAAATACAAATGAAAAATGTTATGATTGAGATGCGTGTTTATTAAGAAAAACAGTTTGAGATATAAATGATCGGAAGTATCATGGATTCCACAATCTGGGGAAGTATTTAACTCAATAAACTCTTGTCTGAATTAAGATGATTTTCATTAGTATTTAGTGGTTACGGCGTTTTTTTTTTTGCAAGTATTTGTTAAGTGTACCTTAAGACATCTAATAAACATAGGGCCTATTCGGAAATGCATCTATGCGCTGCACCTGACGCGTCTGTGTGATTAATTTGCAAAGCTGATACAAAACAGCTGATACAGATGCTTAAATGAAGCGCAGACAAAAATTTTCATTTGATTTGATTAATAATTAACTTATTTTTTGACTTTGATAAATACAAAAATGATTTGAATTTGCTCATTATCAATATCCATTCTAAAAATTTATAACAAACAATAATAATTAACAAAATAATACAAATAAATAACAAATCAAATATTTACTCATCTATTGCATCAGCCATTTTTGTGATTAGTTTTTTATGTTATTTTGCATTGTGATGCATTTTAGAATTCACCACATTTGAAGCGTTGCCATCTCTTGGTTTTTTTCCGAACCAGAGTTGCCGTTGAAAATTTCGAAAAAGTATCATAAAAAGGGTATTTAAGAAAAAAAGGGTCAAAAAGGGTATTTTAAAGTAAAATAGGGTCAAGTTTTTTTTAAACAAAACTATGACATTTATTTCAATTTAAAAAAAGCAAAAACGAATTTTAACAATGAAATTTATATGTTGGTGGTCAAGCAATGTCTATATGCAGTTCATTGGTGCTTTACCAAATCATCAGTAGACTTTAACCAGAGTTTTGAAAAGTTGAAAACCTCTTATCTTATGCATATACTTCTGAAAACCATCTGAGAATTCACAATTTGTAAATTACAAATTATTTTCAAAAATCAGAGCAGAGTGAGCATAGTAGGCTTTGAAACTCACACAAAACTAACCCAACAAATAAATTACATATATTCGATATGAATCTATTTTATTTTTCTACACTTTCATACAATTAGAAATCCATTGGATAACAAGAAAAGTATTTGTAAGGCAAAATGAAAAATAAAATCTAAATTAAACTGTTATGAAATTTTTATTTGACATTGTCACAATTCTATTTTAAATGAAATTTATTTATAAACATATAATCTATAAAAAAACAGTCCATACATTTTTAATATATGTATGTATATAAGAGCTTTTCGCTGCCAAACCTTAAGCCGAAACACATACATAAATCAGGGCATACTCACAGTTGATCCTCATTTCATTTTACACAATTGTCAAACTTTGTATGAAAAAAATAGGTAGGTATGCCTGGAATATGACAGTCGGATGCAAAGTCTTATATGTAAGCATTGTACTGAGAACTTTCGTGAGGAATATTGGAACTTTAATTCATTTTCAAAAAGGGTCAAAAAGTGGCATACATTTTGTTAAAATGATACAAATGGATAAATTAAAAAAAAGGATCATAAAAAGTGTCATTGGCATGAAAAAGGGTCAAAAGTGATAATTTAGTATCTCAACGGCAACCCTGTTCCGAACAGGCCCATACACACTACGTATTTTAGATTGTGATTGTCAGATTTTCCATTGCAAAATGTATACATAGTGTGTAAACGCAAAAAAAATTGAATGGGTAAATGTCAGCCAGCATTTACAGTGTGAACATTTTCAAATAGAGCGTGTTCTATTTTCAACTGACAAAGCATCTGACATCAGCTGTTTTCCAAGTCAACTGTTTATGGCGCCTAGAACACAGTGTTTATGATTTATAAAATTTATATTTATAATAAAATATTAAACAGAACATTAAATTTTTATTAAAATATGCATTCATATATAAAAAAAAATTTCTTTATACATATTCATTTTTATAATAAAGTTAGCTATTGTGTTCTACTAAAGGTTATGTCACATGAAACAGGAAACGCAAGTGTGAAAATAAAAATTATAAACAGCCTGCAGATGGTAATTTTGACAGACATGAAAAATTACAGATGTATCGTATAACTGACAAGCACACTGCAAAGTACTGATGATGAAAGTGCAGCGGCTTTCGGAAACAGCTGTTATACTCCCCTGTGTAAGTTGGATAATTAAAAACTGATGTTGGCCTTATGCCTTGGAATATTTATGATCACGTCTGTCTGAATTTAAAACACACTTTCGAACAATTATTTATTTATTCATTTATTACATTTTGGATTACAAAAATTACGAAAGGTATGATAAGATTTGTATATACAAACAATTATATATCTATTATTATATATGGATATATCTACGAGTAATACTGGAAAACATATCAGAAGAAAGATAGAATAAAAAAGAAATTCACCTTACAAGTTGGACATTATCATGGTCAGTCTTAATTGTACAATCATTAGAGTTAATAAAAGAAACTTTTTTCCCTGAGTATAAGTTTAATAATTTGTATTGCCAAGTCTAGCTGACTTCCGAATTGTATCAATACAAAGCTTGTATATAAATCTGCTGCGGCATATAAGTCATGTGTCTATACAATATCGCTAAACATTATATCAACTTTAAAACTTATACCCTGTGATCGCTCTTTTACTGCCTTAAGCCTAGTACTCTGTTCGAATTTGTGGAAAATGTTGAGCAACATTAATTATTTCATGTGAAAATTTTGTCATGTAGCTAATGTAGCCCACCACGCGATTTTATATATTTCATGGCTTTTTTTTGCTTGAATGTGTGCAACATTGTTTTATGTATATACACAGAACTCTTATGTTTTCATGAGAAAGAAGTACGACTCATGTTCTTTCGCAGTTAAAAAGAAATGTTGCTAGAAACTTATTTCTTAAAAGAACATTCTGCCAAATTCATTTCACATGTTTTTCGCAATAAGAACACAGTACTACTATTGCAACATTATTCCGCATATATTTCATGCTAGAAACTTTTGTATGAAGTCTGACCGCATTTCGCACGAAATTTTGAACAGAGTACCAGGCTTTACCAATATTCGTCGACGGCGTTTTGAACTGGTGGTGATATGTACATTGTTTGGTACTGCGGCATTATGAAACACTTTATTTCGAAGACCAAGCAATTGACATTTTGGAGGTCGGTCTTTTATGCGCTTTACTTTTGCAAACAATCTAACAATAAACATTTTTTAATGTTTAGAGTTTTTTATGAAAATATAAAGTAATTTAAGTATGAAATGCAACAAATATTTTTAAATTATTAAAGTTCCTAGTTGTTGAAAATGGAGCTCATCACTAAAGATGATTTTGATGAAAAATTCGTTGTTTTCGGTCAGTTTTTCAAACACTAAATTTTCACAAATAAAATTCTTTTTTCAATAGTGTAACGTTCCATGACTAAAATTTCCAAAGTTTTTACTAAATAAAAGTCAAAGGATGGCAATTTAATTCTTGACATTTCATCACTTGACAGCGAATTTACTACCTAACCTCAAATTTGCCCTCCCGTTGTTTCAACCATTGGTTGCAAAACTTTACCTGCGTAATGGCAAGGAGAGATGACAGCGATTTTGCCACTTGTTTCCATTCAACAACAATTTACAAAAAACTAAAATACCACCCCTTCAAAGGCTTCAGGATTCTTTACTATAGAATATTAGGGTTACAAATATCTCTTCATTATATTCTGCCTTTTTAACTCAGACCGTAGCTACGTTATATGAGCGCATCTGCATAGGTATATGCATATATTTTTATTTAATAATTTCCCCAATATTTAATTTTTTGCGATTTATTTATCACAGTTGTTTTGCTCTAAATTAAACATTTTATTAAAGCTTACAAAATTTTTATTATTTTCTGTTCCATTTTAAAAATTTCACGGCAAAACAGCTGATTTAAAACCACCAAATTACAGTATTCCATATATCGAAATTTCAGTACAATTAAAATACAAATTTAGATCGATATCGAATGAGGTATTTTTGTTTCGATACGGGTTATTTGCGTAACTGAATACGGGAGCGTAATCGAAATGTAGAAGAGGGATAAATATTCAAATTCGGGTTTTGCATTAATAATAAAAATAACTACAAAAAATCACGTATCTTCTCATATTTCTTCATCTGTATTCTCGATACTATGGCCCTTCTCAGTTCTGGCGCAATGCACTGCATATGTATGGGACATCCCCTGAGAGCTGATCTTACTTAAAAAAGTAGGTATTGCATACCCAAAATTTATTTTATATATACATAGGTATTTAAAAATTAACACATACCTATCCGAAATTTTATAAAAATGATTTACACAGCAAAAAAAACAAATTAAAAGAACTTAATCTAAAACAGAAATAAAATCAAGAAAAAGCTTCACAGCCAGAAAACTAAAAAAAGGCCAACAGAAAAGCATGAACATATTTTTAATGCTGCGCCGAATCAAATTTAAAATCAAAACACAAAATTTATAAACAGCCAAACTAATGTAAGAGCGGTGGTAGAGGCAGTGGCAGTCGTTTGTTCTACACTAAGTACCATCCCCACGTCAGCAACAATAACAAGAGGCACTATTTGTAAATAAACATTAGCAACAGAGACAGTCTCTTTTATTGTTGCAGAGCTCCATTAATAAAAACAACAAAATAAACTGGATTGTGTTTGCTGTGCTTCTTCTTGCTGTAATTTTCACAAACAAGAGAGGAAGATAACAAATACACAAAAACAAACTAAAAAAATATATGACAAAAGCCGGTTTGGTTGGTAAAAATATATTTTAATTACGAGTGCCGTTGAAAAATTAATTTAAAAGTTTGATTTCCAATAACATTGCAAAATAAATAGGCAAACTTAACGTATACATACACACATTCATTAAGTAACAATTTTCAATTCTATATTTAAAAATTATATCCATGGTGATGATGCTTAACAAATGTACGTGATGTAAAACGTTCTTAATACCCGCCTGGCGTTCACTATATGGTTGCAAAGGGCCATCTTTATATATAAACCCTTGATGGACACTGCTAGTCAGACCGTTCGTTAAGGCCCTGTAGACTATAGAAAATCATAACTTAACAGTAACTTATTGCTATTATCATAATCATTTTACTGCGCACTATTCAATAAATTGCAAAATATTAATAAAAATATATGGCGCATGTGCATTTAAGAAACTTTGAAATTGATTTTTTCGCTATACATATAAAACCTAAACATATTCAGTTATTTATAGTTAATTTTATTTAATTTAGTTAATTAAATATAAGCCCCCTTATTCTGTAACTATTCGTTAATGTCGCGTCAAGACAATATCAAAAACAAGGCAGTTAGATTCTGGTTGTGAACAACAACTGAATACTGCTGACTATTTTCTAAGATCTAGACAATAAGAAAAGGCTGTTGACAGTAATTATGAACCGAGGAAAAAGAGTATGTAGATGTCTCAGTTTTTTTATTGCCTTGACGTGACGTTGGCAAATAAACTGAATATTGTCTTCTTCATTAATTCCAATTGGTTCTGAAGCCATCTTCCTCCTTATATTCAGGTAATGTACAATATAAGTCATTTCAAATCTGTCATATTAGAGTAATTTAGTTAAAATTTTTTATATCAGCACAAATTTTTTTTTTATTTATTTATTTTATTTTTTTCAGTCTTCTTTCACATTACAATTAAATTTAATTGCCAAATTACTACCCAATACTTCAATATAATATTTGTTTTTATTGTATTGTATTGATCAAATAAATAAACAAAATAAGGAATAACCGGTATCAACAAGACCGTATTTCTGTCTCCTAAAGAGCACTGATGACGGAAATAGAGGGATTTTTCGATTTTGTTTAATATCTCAAAATATATTTTGATTCATAAAAGCTTCAAATCTATATTTTTTATGCCTACTTGTATAGCATTTTAAAATTAAATAAAACCTTATTCAGGTAAAACTGCACCTCCTCAAATTAAGCGAAAACTTTTTTTAAAGTGAATGAAACTTTTTGAAATCAAATTAAACATTTACCAAAATAAACGAGGTTTTTTTCAAATTAAACCAAACCTCTTTTAAACTAAATGAAAATGTATTCAAATTAAATTAAAATATGTTTGAAATTAAATTATCAAATAAAAAACTAACACATATTATGTAGTGGAATATATGAGAAAAAAATAATTCGAAAATTCATATTCAGTACTGCTACACTTGGTGAAATTACTGAAGAGCTTGGTCACACACAGCTTTGGGAATTCTGGTGATCATGATCATGAGTGGCTTCTGCGATACTTTCTTCAATTATGCAGTTAGATGGTACAAATTTCTACTATAACATCTACTATTGTCCTCCATTCGTCATATTTCGTGGAACTTATGTATTCTCAGTCTCCAGTAAAAGCTCCAACCAACACCGAATTCACAGTATTGGTCCAAAAAATAATGCTAAGCAAAAAAGAAAATATCCCTAGAATATTATAAAAATATTTAAGTTTAATCTGAATAAAGTTTCACTTCTTCTGAAAATCGTTGAATTTTATTTGAATAAAGTTTAACTTATTTCCAAAATGGCTTGTTGTAATTTCCAAAAGGTTTGAGTTATTTTGAAAAACGTTTCATTTAATTTGATAAAGTTTTGTTAATTATGCCAAAGGTTTCGATCAATTTCAAAAGGATTTATTTTAATTTGGAAAAGTTTTCGTTTAATTAAAAAAAAAATATATTTTGTATGTAGTAAGAATTTTAACGAACATTTATATTGCTATATTAAATTGAATTAAGATTCATAGGCTAATTGTTCGAAATTTGTTTTTAAATCTCAGAAAGACATGATAAATATTCCAAGGCACAAAGGAAAGTCAACATCAGTTTTATTCAACTTACACAGCAGAGCAGAACAGCTGTTTCCGAAAGACGCAACCCTTTCATCATCAGTGCTCATGTGTATTGTGTTTGTCACCACTTATTAGGTGGCTTAGTTGAATTTGATGTTGACTTTCCTTTGTGCCTTGGAATATTTATCATGTCTTTCTGAGATTTAAAAACAAATTTCGAACAATTAGCCTATGAATCTTAATTCAATTTAATATAGCAATATAAATGTTCGTTAAAATTCTTACTACATACAAATTTAAGCTATGGCTTGAGCTACCAATAATAAAAAATATTGGAAAAACGTTCACATGTACTTAAGTATAAAATTCAAACCAAATAAGTTTGACTTAGGTATGATGGGACAAAAAATTCAGAAAAATGGGACATGAAGAAAAATAATCAAACGGTAACACGGGTATTATAACAATAACATGTTAACATCAGGTTGATACAGTTCTCGTATTCTTTTTCACAATAAAATTTGTGTAAATAGGAACTGTTATCAAATTCAACTAAGCCACCTAATAAGTGGTGACAAACACAATACACATGAGCACTGATGATGAAAGGGTTGCGTCTTTCGAAAACAGCTGTTCTGCTCTGCTGTGTAAGTTGAATAAAACTAATGTTGACTTTCCTTTGTGCCTTGGAATATTTATCATGTCTTTCTGAGATTTAAAAACAAATTTCGAACAATTAGCCTATGAATCTTAATTCAATTTAATATAAAAATATATTTTGTTTAATCTGAAAATGCTATACATATATTATTTTTGTAATAAAACTAAATAACTCAGTGATTGTTTGCAAAAATTATGTGATTAAAAATTAGCCTTCAACTTAAACGTTTTTTTTTTACAATAAATTAAAATCCTCATAGAAATAAGATAATAAATGTACGAACTGAAATATTTTAAAATGCTCTATAAAATTTATTTTTTTGGTTTGTAAATAAATACAGTTAAACTTCGATATAACGAAAAACTTAATATAACGTTTGTTTTATTGAGTCCCTTGAGAAAAGCTCTTTATTGCGAAGTTTTTCATACAAAAATACGTACACTATAGCTATAACGAAAAAATTCTGAGCAAAAAAGCATCTCTTATAACGAAATATTCCTTCAAATGCCTCAATATAACGAAATCAGAATAAATACTAAAACGGCGAAGTCTAAATGTATTGACTAGTGCATTTCTAAAGCCTCTATACAACGAAGTGCTCGTACAAAAGCCTCTATACAACGAAGTGCTCGTACAAAAGCCTCTATACAAAGAAGTAAGAATAAAATTATATTTTATTTTTTATTTATCTCATGAAATTGAATAATGAAAAATTTAGTAAAGAAAACTATAGTTATAACGAATTTTTTTTCTATTTCTTCATATTTCGTTATATCAAGGCTTTGCTGACTATATTTATAGCGAAGCAATGGCTATAACGAAGTATTTTCATATTCTCTTGGAATTCGTTATATCGAAGTTTCACTGTACTTAAAAATTAAGGGAATGCTTATAAAAGGTGAATATGAGATTTGGAAATCACATTATTTACATTAAAATCATTCAAATTTTCGAAGAAACAATGCTGTTTTGGTGGAATTTATGGTACAGCTCGTTCCAATATTTGATTTGGCAACACCCAACTTAGCACTGGCAAAAACAGAGTTGCATTTCATAAAACCAAATGAAAATGGTTTAAAGTTGGTTTTTTTATGAAGGTTGCTTTGTATGGTAAAATAAGGTTTTAACAATTGGTTTTAACGTTAAAACAAACATTTGAGCTATTTTTTTTTTACAGTGGTATAAGTCCATTTTCTCATATATTGAGATATATAAGGGTTAGCATTTGAATCCATTTAAAAATATTGGCCAACTTTAAACAATTCGAATGATGTCTTTTACACTATACACCTTTTAAATTTTATTATGAAATAATAATTACTAAAATTATTTGAAAGAATAAACGCTTTTTTTAGCTCCACATGGACTTATACCACTTTCAAAAATAAGATATTACAAGAAATAAAAACAGGAGCAAATTTAAGCCCATATTTTTATAGAAATAAAAGCTTTACTGAAATCGATTTTTATGTAAAGAGCAATAGTTAAAATGAAGACATTTAAATACACGAATAAACAAGTTTATTAAGAGTTTATTTCAGTTATTTTAAAAATGTATTAGTATAAGAACCAGATAAAAGGACTTGCGAAGGAGAACTAAACACAACTTCTCATCATTTCATCAGAACAATAATACCGTTATCTTGTTAACAATGTTGGTTTTAATACACTAGCGGTAGATAAGTTATATCTGCTAACGACCAACGTGCACTGAAGTAGCAATAATCAATTGCCATAAGAAATTTGTTTTAATTATAATTATTAGCAATGGACTTATTCCACTTTCAAAAGAAATATTCGTGCGATAGCATTGTACAGCAAAACTGTTTATTTTATTTCAAAATAGAACTGTATTGAAATTGTGATTGTAACTATGGAGAGAATGTAATGTGTCTATAGCTGGACTTATACCACTTTCAAAAAAACCAGCTCATTTATTAAAATCATTTCAGTGAGAAAACACTATTAGTTCGCAATATTTTTATATAATTCGAATATAATATATTTAAGGTCTTATTCATAATAAATATTTTTGATTTATAAAATGTTTACAAAACAGACTTGCATACGAAATTTTTTTTTATAAACTACAAGATATAAAACAGAAATATATTTTTTGAATAAAACAGCTAGTTTTAAATATATGTATAATTTTTATTTAATCTTTATAAAATGACGATGGCTTTCTCGGCTGTTAAAAATAAACAATTCTGGATAGTTCCAGCAAATTTTATGTTGCAACTGTAATGGTGCCGCCACACCATGATCATTAGAAACAATTATTACAGAAAAAATAAAATAATTGCAATTCATCATGATCATGATGATGGTGATTGAAAACAATTTTATTAAAAATATATGCTAAAAATAAGTCAACAGTACAAAGTTTATGTCAAATTGGAATAATAATGCAAAAAAAAAACAGAAGAGAAAAATAAACACAAACAATTTTAATTGAAAGCAAACCGACCAAATGTATTCAATATGATACTCGTGAAAAATATTAAAAGTTATACATAAAAATTTATGACAATTATATGAATTATTTATGCAGAATATAATAACACAAATAAATAAGAATATAGGTACTCTGGCGCAAATATTGAACATTTTCTATCGTGTATAATAATTTGCTGTCATGCCGGCAAACAATGAAGGCAAATTCAAATTTCTTTTTATCTTTTTGTAACAATCCTTAAATTATTTGGAAACATTCAGCACAAGAAAAACATATTTAAACAAATTAATAAGTAGAAAAAAGCAGATGGACAGACCAAATATTATTTTTAGCTACTGGCATTTCTATTTCTTATACCCGTAAACCACACCTGCATGGAAATAATTGTCGGTATTTTGGGAGTGTGATTTCAATATGAATTTAAAGAAATTATTCAGTAGAAACGAGTGTAATTATTTCCAATTAATTAACATTAAGCAAAAACAAAGCTTTTTATATGGAAGTCGAGTAGAAATTTTGTATATAATTTAGAATGAAACCATATAGCAAATTAGAATAAAATTTCAATAAAAACTGTGTGGTGAAAAAAAACAAGAGCTAAAATTCATTGTTTAAAAACGTCACTTAAAAGTCAAGAATTAGAAACGAACACGGTTCAAAAAGACAAAATAATATTTCATCAAAGAGATAATAACAAACAAAATCAAAAAAATAACCAAACAATCATTTGATGAGTGTTTAGCTTGCATTCCAGATAAAATAATACGGGTGAGTGGAATCTTTCACAACCTTTACCTTCATAATTAAAGATGAATAAAAAATAAAAATTACTTAGGACTTTTTTATAGCAAAATTGTGATGTGGGATCTTACTTTATTTGGAAAATACTCAAAACATTGATCCAATCCATTTTCATTCCATTACAAAGACAAACGTTAAACTTTCAACTACGGACCGCAAATAATTATTATTTTCCAAATTTATACCAAAGTAATTCAAACTAAAATGGAACATTTTAGGCGAACCAACTTGCTTTCAAATTAATTTTAACGAACATTTTATATTGCTATATTAAATTTGAATTAAGATTCTATAGGCTAATTGTTCGAAATTTTAATTTAAATCTCAGAAAGACATGATAAAGACATGAGATTTAAATTAAAATTTCGAACAATTAGCCTATAGAATCTTAATTCAAATTTAATATAGCAATATAAAATGTTCGTTAAAATTATTACTACATACAAATTTAAGCTATGGCTTGAGCTACCCAATAATAAAAATTGGAAAAACGTTCACATGTACTTAAGTATAAAATTCAAACCAAAAAAGTTTGACTTAGGTATGATGGAACAAAAAATTCAGAAAAATGGGACATGAAGAAAAATAATCAAACGGTAACACGGGTATTATAACAATAACATGTTAACATCAGGTTGATACAGTTCCCGTATTCTTTTTCACAATAAAATTTGTGTAAATAGGAACTGTTATCGCATTCAACTAAGCCACCTAATAAGTGGTGACAAACACAATACACATGAGCACTGATGATGAAAGGGTTGCGTCTTTCGAAAACAGCTGTTCTGCTCTGCTGTGTAAGTTGAATAAAACTGATGTTGACTTGCCTTTGTGCCTTGGAATATTTATCATGTCTTTCTGAGATTTAAATTAAAATTTCGAACAATTAGCCTATAGAATCTTAATTCAAATTTAATATTGCTTTCAAATTATTCATGTGCACTTTCACTACTCGAGGTCTTTGTAACAAGAATAATCCTATCCGCCATTCTGCACTGCAACATGGTGTGGATTCCACACTGTAAACAATAATCATACTTCTGGAGTGAATTAATTCAGCATTAAAAAACTATAGTGAAGTAAAGTAGCCAAGACGAATTAATAACAGCTGATCTAAGAAATGTTTCGCTACTTTCCTTCGCTGTCGTCTAGAGACCGCAAATAACGATTATTTTTCAAATTTAAACTGAACAAAATCAAACTAAATGAGAATCACTACGTGCACAAACAATACACCAAAGTAATCTCTGTTACATGGACTATCTTCAGATGCATCCATTTTTATTTGTTTAAGTTTTATTAAAAAAATCTTACCGATAATTATTTTTTTAGTTTTATTTATTCCGCAGAAAATAAGTTATTTCTTGATTTTTATTTATTGAGTTAAAAGACGTGCAAATATAAGCTTTTAAATCAATAAATAAAAATCAAGAAATAACTTTTATTTTCTCAGGAATAAATATAAATAAAAATATAATAATTTTTTGAGGAACAATTAAAAATAAGAAAAAAATTATTTATTTTCTGAGGAATAAATAAAAAAAAAATAACTTCCTGGGGAAAAAATATAAAATTCAAAAAACATAATTTTATTTTTTGAATATTATATAAAAATCAAGAAACAACTTTTATTTTATGAGGAACAAATCGTTAGCCAAACATGCAAATATGCTAAGTCCAGTTTTACACATTTTTCAGGAGGAAGAAAAAATGTTCTAACTTTTTCTGTTTTAAATTTTTTTTTAGTCTGTAAACGCAGGAATGTTTTATTTATTACGCCGTTTAGATGCCAATAATCTCCCGATCAAATAAAAATACAAGAATGAAGTTATTTGATGTTTTTGGACTTAGCATATTTGCATTTCATGATTTTTATTTTTTTTGTGGACTTACCATATTTTCTTATAAAGTGGTATTATTGTTATTTTAAAGAAACAAAATTTGTTATTAATAGTTATCATGTATGTGCTGTGAATCGCACGATTTTTGAATCACATGCGACTTGAAAAACGCCAATTTCTTTTGAACGATTTTGAGCGATTGCGACCTCCAGCACACCAATTTTGTGACTTCAAATCGAAAACGCTTTATTTTTTTATTTTTATTAATTAGAAAGAAAACAAAAGAAATAAAAAAAAATATTGCACAAGCTGTAAATTAAAAAATTAAATGTAATGAAATTAATGTAATAATTTTCAAAATAACACAAAAATAACAGTCTTTTCATTGCTGTTAACAAATGGGGTATTGTTTATAAAAAGTTATGCTGCGTACAAGGTGAACATAATGTGCTACTCATGTGGTAATTCATCATAATATTTATGGTGGTCCTTGGGTAGACTTGCTTTTAAATATTGCAGGTCTTCGTATTTTTTGGCAGTTATTTTTCTTCTTTAGGTGTATAGTCCAAGGAAGTTTGAAAAATGCATAGCTTTTACACTTTTGTTTATTTTTTGGGGTAAAGTACTCCAGTCATCCGGAAATCGGAGTTTAAAAAATACTTCGCCATTTGGAGTATATTTCATACCACGAATATCCGTCACCTTCGCATCGCCTTTTCCATGACCAGGTCGAATACTTTTAAGAAATCGAATATTTTTAAAAGTTTTAAAAAACGTATGATCCAAATACATGACATCATAGGGTTCAGGTTTCTTACGGGCGGATTTGCATATGCCAATGTATTCAGCAGGGACGTCAATGTTTCTGTTTTTTAAAGTACGTTCTATTGTTGAGTGAACACTGTCTGCTTCCATTTGGGTGTGACCGACTTCAAGTATTTTTTGCTCAATAATAATGCCATGTTTTACAGCACAATTAAGCAAGGCATTACTCATTACACAGTTACGGTTTTGATAGGTACAACCGTCTGTGTAAAACATTATTTTTGCTGGATTGTCATTGGTAGGGAGAATTATTCATTTTCAGCAAACATAATTTGTTTTGGAATTCTGTGCGGACTTAACATATTTGCGTTTTGTGTATTGGACTTAGCATATTTTCATACCACTGCGAAACGAAGGGGAAAAACGACTTAACAGTATTTTTTTTTTCTACATTATGTATTTCTGATTGTTCTATCATTCTGTATCAAAATCTCAATTTTTATAAAAATGGACTTAGCATATTTGCATGTTTGGCTAACGAAATGAAACTCAAAAAATAACTTTTATTATATTTATATACGAAAAATAAGTCGCAGGAAATGACGATTAAAATTTATATTTTTTTCATGTTTTTCTTGTGAAAATATAGGTTAGGTTAGGTGAGATTAGAAGGGCTGCCCGCAGCAAGCGAGAAAACACTCGGAGGCCATAAAAGGCCCATTGCGATGCCCAGAGGACTACACCCTACACAATCCTTTCAAAACGAAGTACTGGTTCCTGAGAACCACCTAGAATTTCTCACAAAACCCGCATCCTTGAGGCAGTCCAGAGTCTAAGTCCAGCAGTCTAAGCCTACGTACCTGCAGTGCCGGACAGTCACAAAGGAAATACTGGCACCTCTTCTTCTACCAGGAGTGGCAACGACATCTTCGCAAAAGTTAGACGCTGTCTAGTCCTAACTCTGCTAAGTGACGGCCATAGAGTTTTGGAGAACCTGCAGGTGGTAATTGTTGACCACCTGCTGTGAAAATATAAGTTTTATTCAGAATTTTCATTTCAATTCAACTACATTTTTTTAGTTTTCCAAAAACATTCGACCATCCATGATTTCATGTCAGATATTTTGGAAGCTTTAAGTTTGGGGTTATTTACTAATTATTTGACATATTTGACACCTTTTTAAATTTTTATTAGAAGTCGTCAGGCTTTTGGATTATTTTCAAAGGTTGTCACATTTTCGAATTTTGAAAGCATCGAAATGAAAGAATAAACAACTTTTAAAAATATTATTGTATTGTTGCATATTTAATTTTTTCTGAATTGTAAAATTTTAAGAGCAATTATTTTATTCCTTTTTGAAAATTTTACTATTTTTTTTTATTAAATTTAGTTGATTTATTTTTATTGACCTTATCAGTTTATTGTAATATTTATCAAGCTTGTGGTCGTTTTTTATAATATATTATTTCTTATAATTTTTATTCGATATTTCGTTAACAGCTTGTTAACATCTTCAGGAAATAAAAATTATTAAAATTTTATACATAGAAAAATGGTTTTGAAACATGACATGAAAAATTATTCAAAATATTTGTTTTTCAAATACAATAACATAAATAATTTTTTCAACATTAACAATTTATAGCAAAATACAATTTTTCAACATTAACAATTTATAGTAAAATACAATTATTTTGCCTTTCAACATTAAGAAATTATAATAAAAATCTTATAAGAAAATTATTTTTTATATATGTATAACATGAAAAAACTTATACATAGTATAAATTAGGCGCATATAATTAATTTTTTTTTTTTTTTTTTTTTTTTTTTTATATATAAAACATAAACGTACATAAAGGAACATAAATATGTATATATACAAATGTACATACTCATATGCATACGTACATACATACATATATACATACGAACACACACATATATATATACACGTACATACGTACACATACATACACCCATACATACACACACACACACATATATATATATATACATATACATATATACATATACATATATACACATATATGTACATACACACATACATCCATACATACATATATATACACATATAGATACACATACATATACATATATACACACATATATATACCTAAAATTATAATAATAATAACAACACCAATAATAGAATACAATAAATTATCCCTAGCAAATAATATATAGTTAATATACACAATTAAATTATGTAAATCTGCAATTTTTTACTAACTAAATGTCTATAACTCTGTGCTAATTTTTCTGTATCTGTTTTAAAATTTATTCTGTGTGATGATGGTGTGTTTATTATTTCTAACATTTCTAACATTAATCTACGTTTATAGTTATTTTCTGTGTTTAATATTGAAACATTTTCAAAATCTGGAAAATGATATGATTTAGAACAATGGGAAGATAAAGCTGTTTTTATCAACATTAAATCAATTTAATTCCAACATTAAATTTACAGTTGAAAAGGAAAATGACTTAAAACTTTCTTATTTAGATACTCTAGTTATTAGGAAAGGTAATAAATTGATAATAGATTGGTTCCAGAAACCTACAGCTTCGGGAAGGATGATTAACTACTATTCAAAACATAGTAGACATATTATTATAAACACAGCTAGGAATTTTATAGAAAGGGTTCTAAATATAAGTGATAAACAATTTCACAATAACAATAAGAAGAAGGTTATAAATATATTAGAAAATAACAATTTTCCAAATCACATAATTAATAAATTAATATCACAATATAGAAATAGAAGAACAGAAAGTACTAATAATAATAATACAGAACAAAAATTATTTAAATCTTTAACATACATACCAGGAATTTCAGAAAGGTTAACAAAATCTAGAATTTATGATACAGATAAATATAGAATAGCTCATAGAACGTGTAATACATTAAACAGACTATTTAGTAAAACTAAAGATAAAATTGAAAAATGGGATAGATCAAATTTAGTATATAAAATACCATGCAAGGGTAATGATATAGAGAATTGTGATAAAGTATATGTAGGTACGACCAAAAATAAATTAAAAACTAGGATAGCAGGTCATAAATCAGATCAAAAATATAGGAATATAAATTCACAAAAAACAGCTTTATCTTCCCATTGTTCTAAATCATATCATTTTCCAGATTTTGAAAATGTTTCAATATTAAACACAGAAAATAACTATAAACGTAGATTAATGTTAGAAATGTTAGAAATAATAAACACACCATCATCACACAGAATAAATTTTAAAACAGATACAGAAAAATTAGCACAGAGTTATAGACATTTAGTTAGTAAAAATTGCAGATTTACATAATTTAATTGTGTATATTAACTATATATTATTTGCTAGGGATAATTTATTGTATTATATTATTGGTGTTGTTATTATTATTATAATTTTAGGTATATATATGTGTGTATACAGTGCACTCGCGGTAACGTGAACTAATTAAAACCAAGGGAGTTCATGTTAGCGAAATTGTTCACGTTAGCGATTGTCGTGTACGTGTGTACACTCTGGAATGTAAAATTCTTTTATTATTATTTACATTCTTAAAATATGTAAATAACATCCTAATTAATATTATAAAGCCGAATGTTTGTGAGTGTGGATGTTTGTTCCTATTTCACGCAAAAACTACTGAATGGATTTTAATGAAACTTTACAATAATTTA
This sequence comes from Linnaemya tessellans, assembly GCA_951800035.1. Lineage (NCBI taxonomy): Eukaryota > Metazoa > Arthropoda > Insecta > Diptera > Tachinidae > Linnaemya > Linnaemya tessellans. The sequence goes on from OX637535.1 coordinate 54,693,769, forward strand.
GCTTATACATCAGAATAACACATAGGCTATAATTTATAAAGATATTGATCAAATTCTCAAATATATAACGATAAGTATCAAGTAAGTAGAAAAGAATTCTACAATCAGCGACATGTTTTGGCGTGCGCCGAAAATATCGTTGAAGTTACACATGTATAATGTACTATGAAGGCATATTGTGAAGGCCACAACCTTAACTGGAGAAGCCAAGGAAGACAATGTTCTTATACCACGCATCCCAATCATACCCAATAATTTACCAGTTGCTATGACTATTAACAAATCACAGGGTCAAACCTTAAATGTAGCAGGCGTACATATGGGCACGCCGTGTTTTTCTCACGGTCAGCTCTACGTGGGTTGCTCAGCATAAATGCTGAACGAAAAAAATCGTTTAATATACATCGTTTATAGGAGTATATTGCAATAGCTACCTATAACTTTTGTATTACCACCAAATCAATCCTAATAAAATATTATATTTAAATGTGAATGTGAAATAGTTATAAATATTGGTGTGATTATTAATGGTTATACAAATACATATTTTCAGCTAAAAACTATATATCTCTCCACACATAGCCTACTTTTAACCCGATATTCCCACGGGATGTAGACTTACGCGGGTGAAACCTAGAGGCGCAGTTCTAGATATTAATAAAAATTCATTACAAAACAAAACGTGATCACGAGAAAATTACTCATTACATTTATGGATTAAAAAAATCCTTTATCTTTTTCTGCTTTTTTTTCTTTTCTAATAGCTGAAATATTGCTTTCAACCTTATAACGGGATTTCATAAACTTTAAAAATAGAATATAATGTATTTCAATGCTGTCTACAATCTTAGAAAACATATGCAGTGCAAAAAATTGTTCACGTTATAGAGCATTCTGAGTTTGTTCACGTTACAGAGTAGTCAACGTAAATAAAAGCTTGTTCACGTTAGGCGGTGTTCACGTTAGACGGTGTTCACATTACTGCGAGTGCACTGTATATGTATATGTATGTGTATCTATATGTGTATATATATGTATGTATGGATGTATGTGTGTATGTACATATATGTGTATATATGTATATGTATATATATATATATATGTGTGTGTGTGTGTATGTATGGGTGTATGTATGTGTACGTATGTACGTGTATATATATATGTGTGTGTTCGTATGTATATATGTATGTATGTACGTATGCATATGAGTATGTACATTTGTATATATACATATTTATGTTCCTTTATGTACGTTTATGTTTTATATATAAAAAAAAAAAAAAAAAAAAAAAAATTAATTATATGCGCCTAATTTATACTATGTATAAGTTTTTTCATGTTATACATATATAAAAAATAATTTTCTTATAAGATTTTTATTATAATTTCTCAATGTTGAAAGGCAAAATAATTGTATTTTACTATAAATTGTTAATGTTGAAAAATTGTATTTTGCTATAAATTGTTAATGTTGAAAAAATTATTTATGTTATTGTATTTGAAAAACAAATATTTTGAATAATTTTTCATGTCATGTTTCAAAACCATTTTTCTATGTATAAAATTTTAATAATTTTTATTTCCTGAAGATGTTAACAAGCTGTTAACGAAATATCGAATAAAAATTATAAGAAATAATATATTATAAAAAACGACCACAAGCTTGATAAATATTATTTAATTTAGTTTATAATAAAATTAGTTTGAACTTAAATTCGAGTTTTGTTGGATATTTAAAAATTTTTGTTTACATTTTTTTATTTAATTAATACCACAATTGTTTAAATTTCCAAAATTGTTTAATTTTGCGGTAGTTTTAGAATACTGTTTTCAAGTGGTGGAGAAATAAATGGCTTGTGTTGTCTTCAGTGTGAAGACCATCTTTCTACCTGTCCCTCTCTGGGTCTGGACTGTATCTTATGAATAGGGACAATTATAAGCGATATGAAAGTTTTGTTATTAATAAGTCTCACTTATTTATAGAAAAATTTTATGATTGGAAAAGCTAATTATAAATTTTTATAAACAAAAAGAAATCAATAAATCAGTAAAATAATATTGGCCATAGACCGAATATTTTAAACAGTAATATTTTGAACTGATAGATAATATTCATAGCAGTTTTAAAACCGACAAAACATGTGTGTTTTTTAGTAAAAATATGTCTCAGATACAACAGACAATAAAATAAATATGTAGAATTTTACAACTTTTTTAAATCACATCGATTTGACGCTGGAATATTTTGAATCCATGTAGTCAAACTCATATTTTATATACATATATAAAAAGCAAGTGTTTATATTTCATATGCATGTGTAAAAAGCAAGTGTCGAAATCACGCAATGTCTTATATTTTATTACCGTAAAGGAGCCTAATTCTCTGTTGAATATAAGACTTGTGAAAAGAATATACAAAATTTTAATGTATCCCAGCAAATTATTTTTTTTCCATAAAAAATGCTGAGGCAGCAGAACATAGTTTGATTAAATACTTCTAAAAATAAATAACAACATAAATAAAAAGCAAATTAGATTATGGTCTTGACCAAAACTTTAGATTGAAGATAACCTCATGAAACGTATCGAAAAGTTTTGGTAATTTGGAAAAAGTAAATGGTTTCGGAAGAAACTTTTTGCGTCGCGTTTTTTTAAAACGTAACCACGATTCAAAGTGAGGTACCTATTGGTCGCATCGCATCGCATTACAGAGTAAACACCCAGATTAAGCAAACCTAGTTTAACTAAGATCTCAAACAAACTATCCTTAAGCTATATTCATTTATTCACCTCTATCGTGAATTACAATTTTTATTCCAATCGAAGGGAAAAATGGTATAGTGAATGTCCCGTGAGAAATTATTCCCGCTATGAGTTCTCAGTGAATATAAAAAAGGGAAACTGCATGAAAAATCAGAGAAAATCGTGTTGAAAAATTTACATTTATGTAATAAATCAAAAAAAGTATGGCTAAATATTTAATAGTAAAATTATTGGTATACATTTTGGAAACCGAACAAAACAAATTAAAAATATTCTTAGTGTGTAGAATTGGAGCACCAAATTTTACAAGCATGATGATGACAAGCAGCATTGAAAAATCTTGTTTTCTTCACACATATTTAACACTGAATACCACAATACATAGAATGAAAAACACAAGAAAGTTCAACTTGTCTCTTATATTTAATTATGATTATATTTACTACCTAGTCGTTTTAAAATTTTACTTTTTATTTAACAAATTGAATTTTATAAGTCTTAAATAATCGCCAATCGCTTAAATAAATGGCAATACAGTAACATCCCTCAAATGTCTATGATGAGCGCTTCTCTTGTTTGACGTTCATTAGAATTTTTGGCTTATTTTCTTTCCGTCTCTTCATTTTGCTCCGTTTGAAAGTTGGTTTTCTCTCTAAGATCAACTACATGCTTGTTGTGAAAATTTTTCAAATATTAAAAAAAAATTTTGTCAGACGTTGAAAATTTTAGGTTTTTCACTTTCGGATTTTCATATAAAATGTGTACATCACATTAAGTTTTTTAATAAATATTAAGACAGAAATTTGGGTTATTCAGGTTCAGAAATGTTGCTGGGTTTTTAATTTGTATGTACGAGTATACAATCGACTTTGTATGCAAGTGTGCTCAAGAAATATGTATGGATGTATGTATATGTATGCACATATTTAGCTGGAGATAACGAAGGTTGACTTATCAATGTGTGGTGTTTACATGAATACATTTGTTTTATTAAAGAATATTAATTAAAATTAACAATAAACTACATAAAAAGTGGCATGTATTTTTATTACACACACACATAAACTTATAATAAAGAAAGAAAATATGTATGTATATACTTACAGCTGTTATAATTAACACTAGTTTTTATCACGGTCTGTAGCTATTATTGTTTTCTTAACATTTGTTTTGATATCTTTAACACATTTCTGGTTTTTTTCTTTTTCCAATTAACCCTTAAGTAGGTATGTGGACTTCATCTTTATATTAACATACATAAATACCGCGAATCATAATATATGTACAAGCATATGGATGTACATATTTACATGGTTATATGCATACTTAGTCACAGAGGATCCACCTTGAAGGTAAAATACTATAACGACTATAAATGTCTTTTTATAATTTTTTTTTTCTTTCACAAATTCCTATTAGCAATGTTACAACGCGCCGCGAAACGTTGCTGTCAACGAAAATAACGGCGATACTTTTTAATTTTTAACCAGAGCTATTTTTCAAACGCACACACAAACATACACCGTTTCACACCCGACATATTGCTACGTAAAAAAGCTTGTGAGAAAGGGAAATATTAAGCAAAGGAGGACCGTTTAGTTAAAAACTATATCCATATATACACAAGTACGTATCTGTGTATGTATGTATGTATACTTATGTTCTGTGTCACCTCGAGAAAACACTTTGAAATTTAGAAAAACAGCATTTACCACTTTTTTACTTTGTTGTAGGTAGTGGCTGTGGTGGTACTGCCGTTTGCTTTATTATTTATTTATTCAGTGTAGCTTTTTTTATTAAATTAATACACAAATGTATGAATGTAAGTATATCTACACACATATATTGGAAAATAACAACGAGGTTCGATTAGCTTTCCGTAACTGGTGTCCGTATACATCGGTGTTATGAATCACTCTGACTTGCGAAAAAACAAACAAAGATTGCAAAGCAGTGGTGAGTAGTTGTAATAACTGAGCGAATCGAGTAAATATACAAGCCAAACAACAAGAACCCAACCAAGCGAAAAAAACAATATAGAAAAATAACATAAAAGAGAATACGCAAGAAACAAACATTAAAACATTACCGAAGAGAGAGAGAGCGATGGAGCAAATTTTATATTATGTGGAGCACAGTAGGTATTGCCATATTTAATAAAAGTTTGTCGAAATTAATCGAAAATCTTATTACCCATTTTACATACCAGATATTGAAGACAAAAATGTAATAATATATTTAGTTCTACAAGATGAACTTATAAATGTATAGACGTGATACTGCCCACTTTTGTACCTACATAATCCCTCATTACATAAATGACTTTAACTCTACAGCAAAAAATTATTATGTATTTGTTTAGATGTTGTCGACAACAATTGATTGCTATTGAAAATATCTCAATATTGTCTAAAGCATATAATATTCTTAGATTATGTTAATAATAGTTATTTGATGTCAAAAAAGAGTAGACAAGTGGCAAAAATTTGCGGTGGTGTCCATATGACGTCGATGTCACCATTCATAATTGAGGCGATTATGTTATATATTATATTGCTGTATAGCCACAGGAAGTCATTGTGTTTCCAAAATGTTTCTCTCTCTATTATTCGCCTTACTGTTCAATATTCTAATCATAAATAAATAATAATCATCGGTAGTGTTAAATATTTTAATAAAACTTAAACCAATAAAAATTAATGCATCAAAAGATAGTCCGTGCCACAAGAATGGTGTTGTGCCCGTAGCAGTTATTTTTTGGTTTGATTTTTATTTACATTTGGAAAATAATAGTCATCTGCAGTACTTTTTGTTACATCAATCCATTACGATGTACATATAACAAAAATTTAAAGCATGGCGATACAAAAAAATAATGCAATTTGATTAATAAACATTTCTTACGTTTTTAAATCTAAACAAATATGCGTTATTTTTAAGGTTAGGTAATTATTTGTTTATGATTTCCTCCCATATGAAAATAAAGTAATAAAATTAATGGTCATCGTACTGACGTCATACAATGCTTACTGCGGGCATTCATTAAAATTGGCCACCAACCACAGTTTATGTAGCGGAGTTTCTTAGTGTCATATACATAAGTTTACAGCTAGTAATTTTAAATGGGGCTTGAACATTGCAACATATGTATGTAAGTATGTACATGTTTTCATAGTATGCAGGTAGGTACATAAATTAATTAGACGATATTTAGGACGGAGTTTATTAAAAGCTTTATTTTCTTTATTCTGGTAATCTAGGTTTAATATATTTATACAGCCATACGTAGCTATAATGCACCTATATTTTATGAGCATTTTGTATACAGTACCGTTGATACATACATATGTACACATGTATCTACCCGTATTATAGTACAAAAGCTTTTCTATCTGGCAATGCTTGTTCAATGTTTTGATAAAAATAAGACTACGTTGGCTCTCTATCTCAATTTTAGATTTTTTTGTTTTGATATATTTCTGTTCGTTCGTATTCGTACCATTTCAGCAGTTTTACTACTTTCTCTTTGCTAACGCAAGCGCCGCATTAAAGCTCGAGATATTTAATATAATTTTTTTTCTATAGGAACAAGTATTTTAGTCGTTGTGGATTTCTTTTTTGTAATTGCTGTCATCGTAGCTGCTGGTTGCCGTATTAACGTAACAGAAGTAAAGCAAATAAAATCCTTTTGTACATTCAATGTGTGTGAATGTGTATATGCCTGCTTCAGTACCGGGGGTCGTCTCACTTTGGGATTTTCCGCCTTTCGTTGTTGCTGTTGGATTTTGAAAGGCATTTGAATGACTTCGAAATTTACAAACTGTGTTATACCTATGTAGAGTAGAATAAAGTGAATGTATCTGAATATTAGATATAAGTTTGTATGTACATATATACTAAAAATGTACATACATACATATGTATGTACCAACATGGTTACATTTTCCGTTTTCTCTGCGTAGGCGGACTTGTGAGTAAACACGAGCCAGGGAGATTTTCGTTTATCCCTCTTACAAAACAAATATTTGCTGAAAATTTCCACATTTTACACCACCACATATCAATATGCATGTTATAAGTAAATAAGCATAATAAAAAAAATTATGGCACTACAAGCACCCATATGCTCCACTATCTATCTACCCGTGGCTGTGCGTTGCCGATAATTTTTACGTATTGGGGCATACATACTCGCATCTACATACATACATATGTATTTTGTTTGATTTTATTTTTCCAGATAGGTATGTACATTCAATTGTTGCAAACGCACACTCTCTTTACGTTTCTTACAATTACGGGGTACATTAGGGGGTAACGTTTTTACATCTACACAGTCGAGAAACTAACAAAACAGTGGTCATCGTATGATGCTAAAGATATAATATGGTTATCTCACTAGTTTCAAAGCTGTTGAGGTAGGCAGATACACTAGCTCTTTGACTGTTTGTCATGTTGTTAGATGGGATACATGCGTTTATTTGAAGTGTGTTAAGTACAAGCACAAGTGTTTGGGCAAACAAGTTTGACACTAGTCAATAGGGAGAGCGAGAGAGAGAAAGCCCAACGATGTTAGATTTGCCGGTGCTAATAGGAAAATGAAAAAAAAAAACTATAGAAACGAGTTGCCAAAGACATCGTTCCACAATTTCAAAAATTCTCAAATCACATTCGCTTACACATGTATGTGACCGAAAACTATTGCTTTGAAGTGGTGCAATGAATTCTGACCTATTTTGACAACTAATCATGAACACATCTCAATTTACTAACTTTTAAAATTCAACAATATCTAGCTATAACTGAACTTTAAAAAATATGAAAAAACTATTCAAATCAAATATGGAAATTATTGACAAAAGAGCTATAGACATTATATCACACCTTTTATTGCTTTCAGTTCGTTTTCATGTCTAAATCGGTTGCCATCGATAGCTAAAATACCACAATATTTTTATTAAATACCTATATTTTTTATTCAAAAGCCCGCGATGCGCTTTGCTTGTATGGGGAAACCACCTAGAGTCTTAGGCGGGAATCGAACACACATCCATTGGACTGACATTGCTTCCCATCAGCCACAGGGGTACCTCAATTAGTAGTATATTTCGTTATGAAATCAGGTTATATTTTATTTCAAATTTTCAATGAACAACTTCGGTCGCCAATAAATATTGTCATTCAATAATTTGATCCCATTCATTGTAAACGCAACTCTCAGCTCTTAAGCGGCGTGGCTACAGATCCAATTAGCTCGTCATGCTCTTCTTTCATTGACTGCGTTAGTAACAAGAAACTACATAAGTAATACACTTAGCTTGAGATTTTGGTACACAGCACCAGATTGAAAATTTACAATCCAGTGTAACAGTTTTGACGACAGCTTTAACTGCTGTATTCACAAAAATTAATGTGTACTTCAAGTGTGCTTTAAAGTAAAAATTTCATAGGAAATTTATTTTAAAGTGTTGATCAAGTCTACTTTATTTTTTGTGAATACTGCTGTAAGTCTTTTGTCAAGGAAAACATTTTTCGAACTCAAATGAATGAACGTCTATAATAAAAGCTATTCTATGCAATTTTATCTTTAACATACCTATTATATTTTTTACAAGAACACGGAATTAATTGGAAGTATTGAAAATATGGATATATATTTCTATGGTAATTGAATATAATTGGGGAAACACAGTCATACAATAGGTCTGTCTGCGTACACATATTTTGCATTATTTTGTGCAAAATGTTGTTTGCGTACTCCAAATCTCTTGGAGCGAGAGAGCCAAAAAGAGAATTTTTTGACAGGTGGAAGTTAGAGAACTTGCAAAATGTTGCTCGAGAAATTTCTGCTTGCAAGATTTGGCAACTAGTTTGAACAGCTGTTTTTATTTACTGTTTGAATGAAATAATTTTTGAGAAATAAAAATTGAAATTTAACAATGGCAGAGGTAAGTAGTTAGAATTGTGTTGATTTTTAACGTTTATAATAAACAAAACATTTTTCTTCATGCTAGAACGTCCAAATATACAGTGCGACCGTGATGTAAGTGGATTGGAGATGGCAGAACCGATAGAACCAGCAGAACTTTGTGAGACAAACTTTGCGTACACATACATACATATGCTAAAATTCTTTTGCTTTGTTATTTCAATTGTTTACAAACGCATCAGCTTTTTTCTTGCAAGATTTTACTGGGTGCTGTGTGCGTACTTTTTGATATATTTTAAGCCGACAGAGTAAAATTGGTCTTACTCTCCTAAAAAAAGTTACTGAGTATTAGCTACTGGAAAAGTACGCAGACAGACCTAATAACATCCATACATACCATACGTTGGCGACGTCTGTCAGAGAAGATGTAAATATTTCAAAACATACTGTTTTTGTAGAACTGAAGTTCAAAGTGTGATTGATTTGTAATAATTTATTACCAAGTTTTTCGAGGAACTATTATATCTATAATATATAACAACTGGCTTAGTCCATCCACCCAAGTAATTACCAGCGCCAGGTATTCAAAGTATCTTGTCATTTTTCGGTAATTGAGGAATGGTGTGGTGGTGTGGCATTTATTCTCAGCCACTCCAAACTCTTTGCAACCCTTCCGGAAGGTCTTGATTCTTTGCTTATATTCTAATGTCGAGAATGCAAAGATAAATCTCGAACGGGAGTCATAAGGCAGGATTGTTCCCCCTAAAATTTCATATTATAAAACTTCAATGAAACCCATATAGCATCAGTAGGACAATCGCATTAAAGCAACGATTAATATTTTGCTACATACTTAATTAAGAATGAACTTGCACACGATTTAAAGTTTTACGATTTTTCAAGGACTTAGTATATACACATATACATACATAATTACATATGTATAGTTCTTATTTTCCTTTTAGACCACTTGTTTATGCTAAGTCGCAATTGTTAACAACCAATTTTCTGCTAAAACTGAACCTTGGCAACACTGCGGAACCAAATAAGCTCACACATTAATTGTAATCAAGCTTTTGCGTTGTTTTCAGTCGTTGGAAAAAGTAATTTGATAACAAAAGAGAGGCAAAGGGGCAAGGAAAAGTGCAAATAATGAAGGAAATTCCTAGAAAGCACAACAATAAAAGTAATAATAAAAATTATACAACCTAAATATAAAAAAGAGAAGAAAAAAGGAACAACTGCGATGAGAACAATTTCCCTTTTACAACAGATTTCTTTTCTGAATGAAAACTGAATCATAAATAGGAAGGACAAGAGGCGAATTCGATAACAAATGTTTTTTACATAAATGTATAGCACAACGTGATTCACTGATATAGAGGCCGGGTTCGAGCCAACGTAGTTGAGAATAAAATTAATAGTACATACAGTGGTTTAATAAAGTTCAAGCACACCATGATTTTTATAGTCAATAACTTTGCATTTCCTTAAATATACCCATAGACTACCCAATATTATTTAATAATTAATTGCTATTATTATTGTCGTTTTACTCCACACTAGTCAATAAATGATACAATATTAAAACAAATATGTGACTCACACATGTGCGTTTAAAAAGCTTTAAAATTGATTTATCGTTATACATATTAAATCCTAAACAAATTTAATCATTTTTAGGTAAAGAATTAAAAATATATAAAGATGATCCCCTTCTTCCGTGTTGTTGGCTGAATTAGTTAACACGAGACTATGAAGCGGAGGGTCATGAGTTCGAGTCCGCGCTCAGTCCTGAATATTGTGGCAAATTCTTCCGACTAGCCTTAAAGGTCTATTAGACACGCATACTTGTCTGCAGACATGTACGATGGCATACTTTGTGTTTTGATATTACACTGTCGAACACTGACGGCATACTTCAGTACACAGAAATTTTTGAAGCGAAAGCATGGCAATGAAGCGGAAAGTTGTGGCGGCTTTGATTATCAACGAAATATTATTACAAGAGGAGGAAAACGAAAATAAAAAAAAATTAAAATATGGGTAAAGGAATGGTTGGGAAAAAGAAACAAATTTTCCCATAGCAATTTATTAAGAAAATTAAAGAAATTTCTTAAGAAATTTGCGATACGCACAAAGCAGCGCCAACAAGTGGACTGAATTTTTATATGAAGTATGACAGACACGCTATTAGACGAGTATGCTGGTATGCAACATACATGTCTGACGTATTCGACATACATACATGCTATTAGACAGTGAGATTTGGTATGCCATCGTACATGTCTGCAGACAAATATGCGTGTCTAATATCCCTTATAGGGCCATTATTACAACTTAAAGTTAGTTAAAAGTAAGATTTTATCGGACGCATAAAAACTTTATCACTTGCAAAATTTTACTTTAACTTGAAGTGAGCGATAAATTACAGGTAAGTTTATGCTTCCTAGTAAGTTAAATCCAATTTGCAATAATGGAAAGCTTTTTATACGTCTGATAAAATCTTACTTTTAACTAACTTTAAGTTGTAATAATGGCCCTTAGTGCATGGTCGGCGAAGTAAAATGTTGAAATAGCTACAAAAAAATTCCCTATCTTGTCATCTTCCTTCCGATACTATCCCCTCCTTTCTAGTTCCGACGTAATGCTGGTTCCAGTTAAAAAAATAAACCGCACATTGCTGAAAGGGTTACTTTCCACAATTTTTAGTGAAAGCTATAAGAGGCTAAAATTACGAGGACTGTTTAATAACTGAAAGAGTTTTCAAATACAACACTACTGCAGCCAACAATCATTAATAGACTTCTGGCCAATTTTGAACAAATTTCGTCATTAAGTTTATGTTTCACAGTCATTAAAAGTGAAGAAAACCAATCACTCCTATCGTGAATAACAAAGTTTGTTTACGGTGAATTTTCATTCTCCCTCACGTGAAAATAGATATCGTGAACTTCATGTCGAATTTTTACCCCCTTTCTCAGAATAGGAGGAAACTATCATTTCTTACTGAATGACAAAATTTTGGAAGTTATAAAAATAAATAGAAAAAGTCCAAAAGCTTTATTCACGATTGCAGTTCATAGAGAAGGGAAAAATTTTCGTGGGAAACATTATTCACGATAGGGGTGAATATGGAAAAAATAATTTTATTTTTCGTAAATATGCCATCACTGAAACCAATACTTGATAAATATTAATAAAGAAGCATTAACCGAATACTAGATATGCAAAACCCACGAATATTCCAACACTTTCCACATATATCTGATCTTTTTTATATTGAGTTACTGCCTGGCCCACAATGTCACTCGATATCGTTCTGTCGTGTAAATACATGTTAAACAAAAACAAATTCTAAAATTTTGTTTTTGTTTTAAATATATTTATTCGACAGAACGATGTCGAGTGATATCGTGGGCCAGGCAATTAGTCTTTTTTCAGGATTTAAAGCATTGTATATCAGGGACATATTACGGCATTCGATATCGATCGAAAATTGTATTTATATCGTATTGAGATTCCGGTCGATGTCGAATGCGGTAATTTGGCCCCCGAAAATTACAAGATATCAGTTATGTGTTGTGGTAAAACAGCAATCTTGACAGATAGCACTTGGAAATTAAAATGTGCCCATACTTCACTAACCCACTGTATTTACTTACGAGTCCATGTATGGTACATACACAGACATGTACGCATATTATTCTGCCCATAATGCGACTATATTTATATACATACGTTCATATTGCTTTTGACGATTTATTTAGTTGAATAAGAAGAAATGGTAGAAAGTAAAGCACAAAACGAAGGTGACCAGAAACAAACTTTGATGATGGCGAAATAACAACAGCGTCAATGTCGATGGTGAAATACAGTTGAGAACAACTTAAATGGTATATTCCCAGGAAGCATGAGGATTTCAAACATGCTTGTACATACATACATACATATGTATGTACCAATGTAAATATGTATACATTGTAAATTATTCTGAACTTGCATAAAGTTAACTTACAATATTATTTCAACAAAATAGACATACATACATACATACATATGTATATAATGGCTGATGATCTATTGATGTGTTGACGTGAGCACCAACGATATTTTGGGATAGACGGGTTTAACCCACAAACAGCCTTAATTTGCTAAAACTAATTAATTTTATTGCATCTGACTGATAACGTATACCTATGTGAAGGGTAGTTTCTTTTTTCCCAAATAATGGTCGTTACCGATTTTTCAAATAAAATTCCAACCTAAGCAAATATGCCACGAAGATCGTTAGCAACCGAAAGAATTCATAAAAAATTTAATTCCAATACTTTTTTTGCAATCAAAATAGTAACGATAGTTTCTTAATAAATGTTTGCTTTTTTTAATTTCGGTAGCAAACGGAAGGCTTTAACTTTTTTTTGGACAAAATTTCTTCATCCCACCACGCCATGGGCAATTTAGTATTGATAATAAAAATAATTTTTTTAGGCCAAATGCAATTTCTAAAGCTCCTCAAAAAAACATTTTTTTTTAATTTCCATACACATTATATAAATTTCGACACATTCCCTTGATTCTACTCATATTTAATAAAAATTAAATAGATTTTTTTTAGTAAATTGGTGCGTACCAAAAGCAAAAAATAAAATTAGTTCGAAAAGTCCAAAATTAAATTAACTGCCTGTTCGCCGATGTCGAAAGCTATCGTTCGATCGAATAAATAACATTTAAAACAAATTTAAAAAATTGTTTTGTTTCAAGTGTTATTTATTCGATCGATCGAACGCTTTCGACATCGGCTAATAGGCAGTAAATAAAACTTTTACCTGTAAGGGTATTTTTTTCTGAAAATTATTAGTCATACAATATCCGTCAAACAACTCATCTATCACAACATCTATCATTTGACATTAAAATTTAGTTTATTAAAAAACGCGGAATAGAATCATAATATCGCGATATTTTTTTCTGCGCCCTTCTTATATATTCATTAAATTATTAGAAAATACTTAAAATTTTGTTATTAAATTTTAATTTTGTATAACTAGGAGAAAAATTGAAATTCAAAACTTCATCGCGTTTGGTACGGAAACTTTTTTAACGATCGCGAAAAAGTAATAAATACATCATTTCTTATTATAACTTGCAAAAAGTTATTACCCTAATGTACATGTTTTAAAATTTTAAATTCTTTGAAACGTTTTGTCAATAAACTATCACCGAAATATATAATTTTTTTAAGTAACGGTCGTTATATTATAAAAAGTTAATCGTTTTTGTGTTGATTTTATTTATTATGGGTAACAAAAAAAAAAAACAACTGAAAAGCTATATTCTCCTACGTAAAATTGATTTTTTTTCATAGTTTTATTCAGTTTTAGATGAACAATAAATAGTTTATTGAAAATAATGCTGTTGCTAAACATTTTGAATGGGTTTAATATTTTCAATTCATGGGGAAAAAGCGACCACGTTGTATTACATTCAAAGTCGAATATTTTTGTTGTATAAACAAAATTAAAATGTATTATTAGCGGAAAATAAATTAAAAATAAAGGGGTAATTTTATGTGGAAGCATCCATACAATATTGAAAACGAACCCTTTCCGTCAGTGGCCGGCGTTGTTCAGGACCAAATTAACGGAGCAAAGTGGTTCCTTTCAGAGAAGCTGTTTCAAGCTAATTTTCCAATATGTATGTTTTCGAAAGAAAACTATCGTTCGCATTGAATTAAATAAGCAGAAATTTCTGTGTCTCATATTGAACATGTCTCGAGCCACAGATTCATACATAAAATAAAAAAAGAAGTAGTTTAATTTACAAAGTATAGGTAAATTATAGTATACGAGGTCTTCTCAAAATATAAATTAAATTGTGTGAAAACGCTATACGTGCAATTCGCTGAGAGAAAGAGATATTAACAAGTGGGATTATTGCTAAAGAAACCGTTTAGAATCCTCGTAATAAAAATCAGATAAATACAATTATTTCTTAATATGCTCAGGCTTAAATAAAGGGTGTTTTTTATGAAGTTTTTTTTTATACGAATCACTCTGTTGTCTGACAGCTGTTTTTACAGTTTAAAGTGACGTCAGTCGCAAAGCAGCTCTGAGTCAGTCAACATCAAGCCTCGTTGGCAATTATTTTTTAAGTGCAACCAGACCACTGATTGTTTACTCTCTTTCGAGAGTTTTGCGTCTCACTCGCACTAGTTAATTTCGTCGCCTCAGATAACTGTATAGATTTACAGTTCTTCTGAGGAATGTTCTGTGGTTAACTACGTTGCTACTTCCAAGCACTTCCTATGTGAAGGCATAGGTCGTGTACTTTGGATAGTTTTTAATTGGACGGATACCCTGGCTTTTTGGTCTTGCACCACTGCCATCATATATATATATATATATATATATATATATATATATATATATATATATATATATATATATATATATATTGGACGGATACCCTGGCTTTTTTTTTTTTTTTTATCTTGGACCAGCACTCAGGGGATGACCCCTATATATGCAATGCATTGCGCCGGAACTGAAAACGAGGAGATAGTATTTAGGGGACAGATTAGGAAAGATGAGAAGATAGACAGTTGTTTTTGTAGCTATTTCAACCTTTTACTTCGCCGGCTAATTTTTGCTACAGGGCCGACGAAGGTGGGTGCTGTTACTCTGCTTTTAGTACATGATAGTGTCAGTCGCTGCCAATTATGTTCAATGATCAGTGACTATGCCTTCATCATTGAAACAGGCTGGCAACAAAGAACACAACCACGCACTAATGCTGTTCAGAAGAATTCAACACAATATTTCATGACTCAGCGCGGGCTCGAACTCACGACCCTCCGCTTCATAGTCTCGTGTTCTACTACTTCAGCCAACAGCACCCACTACCATCTTATATAGAATACAAATAAAAAATAAAAAAAATTAAAGTGACGTCTCTACTCAGTATTGTTTGGCAAATCATCAGGAACAGGTTAACAACGCTTCCAAATCGTGGAAATTTATTTTCAAAAACAGTGTTCAATTAAAAATGTTTATCCGCTTTTTTACCGCAAAATTCTCTTCGGTGATGAGGCGCATTTTTGGTTGAATGGATATGTCAACAAGCGAAATTGCCGTATTTGGAGCAAAGATAATCCACACGCCGTTCAAGAATTACCAATGCATCCCGATAAATGTACTGTTTGGTGCGGTCTATGGGCTGGTGGAATCATCGGTCCTTATTTCTTTAAAAATGAGGAAGGACGACGCGTTACCGTGAATGGAAATCGATACAGAATCATGATCAATGAATTTTTGGTGCCAAAACTTCAAGATATGGATGTAAACGAAATGTGGTTTCAACAGGATGGTGCCACTTGTCATACGGCGGGCGAAACAATGGACTTATTGAAAGAACATTTCAACGACAACATTATTTCGAGAAATGGACCGGTGAATTGGCCTTCGCGTTCGTGTGATTTGACGCCACTCGATTATTTTTTGTGGGGATACCTGAAATCATTGGTTTACCTGGATAAACCAGCAACGATTGACGCTTTGGAAACCAGCATTCAACGTGTCATTGCCCTCAAATGCTTGAAAAGGTGGTCGAAAATTGGACCTCCAGAAAGACCTTTGTGCAAAATAGTCGTGGTGGTCATATGCCCGAAATTATATTTAAATGTTAAATGACAAGAAATTATCTATCAAATAAAAAATTTGTTTTGGCCATTTCATAATTTGCTATGTGTTTTATTTAAATTTCAAATCAGCAAGCTCTTATAAAAACACCCTTTACTTTGAAAATTGCAGCAATTCCTGAGAGATTATATTCAAACCTTCGATTTTGTGTTTGCTGGGTGCGCAGTTAGCATTCATCAACATCGTTACTTTTTAAAATTTCTATTGTTTTGGTTGTTGTTTGTTATACTGACGAAATGGAGGTTTCCGGCAATAACATATTTAAGAACACAAAGTATGAGTTCATGTTATTTAAGGAAAATATAATGATACGTCGTCTAGTTAGCGCAACTAAAATAAAAATAAAAGGGGAAGGCCAATGAAGACGTCAAATGTTGACAACAGTCATTGGAATTAACCAATATTTTATTATGCTCATGATTTGGTTTCCTTCACTGCGCTATTTTTTCATAATATAATTCGCATTTCATATTTCAATAATGAGTAAAGCACTGTAACATCCTCCTTTGGCGCCTTTCTCCATATGGTTAAACCCAAATAGAGGACACAGAAGAAAAGTAGAAAATAAAATAATGAATCACATCGACGCAAATGAGTATAAACAAAATTAAATAGAAGAAATTGTGTTGCCGGTGTAGGAAAGAGTGGACAAAGAGATTTCATTATATGCATGTATATGTGAAAGCGTGGTAGAAGGGTGTGACAAAAGCTAAAAATTCCCTATTGTCGATAATGTTGATAAAGCATTTGAAGTGGAAAATGTTTACATTTGTATGTATGAATATTAAAAAAAGGAAATTTCGTAACAGCACAATATTTGTGCGTCCTTATAAATGAAACTCTAATATATATTAGGTGTACATATACATATGTATGTATGTATGGGTATGTGTGTATTTTTTACATTTTCTTATTTCTACTCGAAGTTTAACAAAAACTTAAAACGCACTAGAGCCTTTATATTAAAAATTACCATTCAAAGTCCTTTTCTATGTATTCACATAAAAATAATTTTAATTTTTTTTTCTTTTTGTAATATGTAGTCCTTTTTTAATCGGCTTTCGCAAGCATGGTCGACACAGCAGGGTTAATATTTCCAAAATTTATTTTACGGCCATTTTCACAATGAATGATTGAGACTTAACGTTTACTTTAACGACAACTTTTGTATGCCCAACTTGACGTTAAAGTCCAGGTTAATTTTTAATCCTACATTGTGAAAAGGGCGTTAGTGAAATATAGTATTATTATTATTTATTCGATATGTAAATAAATTACAGGTACTAATACAAATAAAGAGCACAAGCTACATACATAGGATATCGGATCCTGAAATATAGTATGTTTTATCACAATATACTAATTCGAATAACTTTTCGAAAAACTAACAATTAAAAAAAAAAACTAAGTAGAAGAAAGTCGTTTTTAGAAACTATATATTTTCAAAATTAGTTTTACGAAAACTTTTAGTAAACAGGAATGGTAATTTTTATTTTTCGAACTTATTAATTTTATTATTAAGGCAAGAATTTTTTATTCCGATTCGATTTCAAATCTGAAATGTGCGAATTATTTTTTTTAAAGAATTTTATGAACTTAAATTTGTCTTTTTCAAACAGATCCTTGGCAAACTTTAAATTTATTTATACACTATTTCATTGATCACCTAACTGTTATTTTCCTTTTTTTCAGTCACAGTCAGTCAATAACAATCGTCAAGTTGTCAAGTCCTTACTGGAAACCCCCTTATATTTGGGTATTTACATATATGCGCCTGTATTAATACTATAGTTTTTTCATGTTGATGTTTTTATTATTTTTAAGAAAAAAGTAAAAAAAAATATTTTTTTTGTAATGTTTCAAAACCACTTTTATATACAGTCGAACTTCTATAAATTGAATCACCATTATACCGAAAAAAAACTTCAACTTACTGAGACTTCAACTTTGAGAATCACATTTAAAAACGTTCCAAATAGTAAAAAAAAAAACAATTCTTTCTAACAGCAATTCATTTTATTTTTAAGAGGAACAATTTTTAATGCATTAAGATACTATATACTAAAATATTAAGTCATTTTTGACTGAATTTTTTCACTTTTACTTTGAGCAAAAAGTGATTCTAATTTGAGCAGTGCTGTATAGTGGTTATCTGATGCTTCCGACATTTTTAATTTTAATCGTGCTGATTCCTTTCCCGAATTTAAAAAAAAAAGATTATTAAGGGCTTTTAGCTAGTCCCCAAGCGCTTTTCACTGGGGCTAATGCACATCATCAGGGAACCTTCACCCAATATTTACAACTAAAAAGTTAATTTTTATAGAGGTGTCTTTTAAATCAGAACATTCAGAAAACAACACTTTTAAAACAGGGAATAAAAAATTTAACAGTTGCTTTAGGAAAGGTAAATTAAAAAAGATGTTTTAAAGGAAAGCTGTGAAGTTTTTAAAAAATTAACTTTTCAAAAGCATTAAGTAACATTTTGTAAAAAAATAATAAATAAAAAATAATAATAAATAAAAAATATATAATATTTAAAAATGTGACTTGTAAAACAATATCTTTTGATAACTAGCATTTCAAAAAGGTACATCCACAAAAGAATAATATACTTTACTTGCGACCTTGGACAGTTAATAACGGCAATTTTGTTGAAACTACATTTGACAAATTGGTTGTCATTTATTCAATCTGTTAGCCAAACCGCCATGAACGGATATAGCATTTAGCAACATGTGTTTTTGTCTAAACCCATTTCTCGAGGAATGGACACGCGGCCAACCAAAATAATCGAATTTGGGGGGATAAAACACATTCTATCAGGTTTTTCTTGAGGAATTTTCTTAACTTGCTAGTGTGTGCATATAAGCAAAAAACCACAGCGATCCTCAAAGCCATAATAAGCCATTGCATCTGTGAAAATTAACCTGTTTTATGAGCCGGAGTCATGGAAAATTGGAAATGTCCAGTTAGGAAGCGCTTAATGAAAGACTCTATAAATACATTTTAAATAGTTGCACTCTATATAGTACATACACATACACGTACATATTAAAACAGTCCCTTAAAAACAATATTTTGAAAATTATTTTTAAATAATTAATTTCCTGAAGAAGTCACACAAAGGAGTGACGAAATACTGAAATTGAAAATTAGTTTTTAAATACATTTTTTAAAATGTGCGGTACTTTTTCTTAAAAAGCCTTCGCAATAATATGTAAAAATAAGATATTATATACCTTAACATAGCGTCTATACCTGATATTAATTCTGATATAATATGAGAGATAACGTCGGCAGAATAAAGAGAAAAATATATTTGTATAAATATTAATATCTATGTAGTGGAAAACGTACTATTGTAAATATCATAATATTTCATAATTATCATGCAACCGTGCAGTAAACATCTTCGTTTACTTTAATAATACAGCGTGTTTTATATTTAGTTTTTTATTATTTATATATATTTCTTTAATGCGATTGTTTAAAAATTACTTTTGGCGTCTATTTTAATACACAAAAGTCTAAATGTGTGTATGTGTACGTTTTCTGACAGTTCATATCATGATATTGTTTTCTAAATATATATTATGAAAACAATATAATATTTGAATAATATTAATATAATACTAATATTGCAGTCCACACGTAATATGATTCTCTCTGCTATGAAATTTGACGTTTGCTGATAGAAATATATTTGATATTATATCAGGTATAGACACTATGTAATGTAGCTCTGTATATTGAAAGTACCAAAGATACGTTTATTAGGTACAAGTATGGAGTCTAGAGATTTTGTAAAAAAAAATATTAAACAATCCGAGTATGAGTAGAATCTGGCCATCCTATGATTCTTCGAGAGATATTTAGAAATATCTAAATTATCCTCATCAAGGTCCTTTCAAATATAAACAAAATTACACTTTTAAGAAATATTTTATAAAAATTTAATTACATATTATATATATATAATGAAAACAGATATTGGAACATAACTGTTAAATTCAACTAATATTTTTTTCATTTTGTCATAAATATTAAAATCGACAAATATTTATCCCTCTTAGAAAAGATTTTTATTGTTTTCTTTTTGTTAATAATTATTTTGAATATCTTATTGATATTGTTTTTGTACTTTAAATTAGGATGACGCAACAATATGTAAAACATTATTAATTCACTTTTATAGTGGTTCAGTATAAAGCGGTAATAAATAAATGGTACTTTATTACACTTTAATGAAAACATTATATTATAAATAAATGCTACTTTATTACACTTTAATGAAAACATTATATTGATTTAAAAAAATCTAGGGAAATAGTTACACCTAGCGCATATAACTATTCCTCTGAAAAGCTCCCAAAGTTTCTGATTTGTTATTGTGAATGTTCCCATAACAAAGGTTTTGGGATGCGAATACACAAAGGCGAATAATTTTACAAAAGAAATTCCCAACCAATTTTTTTAAACGAAAAGGGAACATGTAGTAAGTAGCAATTTGCACTTAAGGTAGGAATATATTTTAAGAATTTATATTTTTGAACGATCAAAAGATATGAAAATAAATTATAAACTAAAACAAGCCTATCAATTTAGACATTATACGACTTATGACGGATTTCTAGATGTTGGGATTGCGTAGTAAATAAAATACAGAACAAAACTGACTCTGTTTGAGATCAATGTTTTCTATTGTGAATTTATTGCGCTGAAATATATTACTTTTTAAATAAGTTCTGTGATATCTATACTATTCCTACTGACTCGAATAGACTTTGTTTTTTAAATAAAAATATTACTAATAATAATTTTATGTACTAATATTCTCTTACGTTGTAATAATTATAAAACATAATAACAATATGACATGTAAGTGTCTACCCGTGCTTTGTAAATTTTACTTTGAATTGAAATTGAATACGCGCTATTATTTTGTATCGGTACCATATCGGAAGAAGGCATATCGATTAACATCTAATAATATGAACTTTTTCAAATATTTTCTTCAAAAAATATTTACCTTTTAAGATAAGTCCTCGTAAAGTATTACCTTAAAAAAATAAGAAATTTTAAATACGTAAGTACGAGAACATTTACAGTTTAAAAAATATTTAAAAGTATATCTTAAGAAGTACTTTTTTAGTGTATGCCAAGGTAAGCTAAATTTTAAAATATGTATCTATTTAAACTTTACATATAACACCAAAGCTAGCAGAGTGAAAAACGGACATGTGTGCTATTTACATTGCAATTCGTATGGTATTACAGAGTAACCCTCAAGTATGTTTATTGTCGTCGCAACATTCTTCGATTAGGAACCACTTCACCTTTAATTCCATATACAGTTCAGTTCATCGATTACAGATATGTACATATTACAGTAAAAATTGTATACATATTCTTTTTTTAATTAAAATTCAGTGTACTATTTAATAACATAATTAATATTCATTTTAGCAACAGTCCCAGCGCCTTATAGGCATTAATGGGGGTAACTTGGCAGTCTTACATAATGTAAAAATAGTTACATTATGTTAAATAAGTAGATTTTAAATACATTAGCCCTATTCACATTCTTGTGCAAATAGTCTTGCATCACTGCATTTGCAAAATAATTGTACTCTATACCAATAAAATACATTGGAATGGTACTCTATACCAATAAAATACATTGAATATGCTCTCAAATACTCTCTCAATTTGCAAATGCAATAATGCAAAACCATTTGCACAAGATTGTGAATAGGGCTATTAAGATTTTTCAATATTGCTTTAAACCAAAAGGAGCGTTTAAATTTTATTTAACAAATATTGCATATAAGAAGATTTAAATATTGAAAAACTATTGCCAAATTTGAAGCTATCTGGTAAATGATTAAGTTTAATATTACACGTATAATCTAAACGTTGTTTTGTCATACATCCCAGGAAATTCATTTTATTAAGAGCAAGTAATTGCTCAAAAAGTCTGATGAAAGCCACTGGATTGTTGGGCTAAGATGCGTATCTTTTTGTGTAACGATTGAAAGGCTGACATTTTTTTACCTTTTAAAGAAATGCTTAATTTTCTTTAGTGTCACATATTTACCAAAGGTCCCAAAACGTGTTTCGTATATATTTTATTTTTGCTTTAAATTTTGAGGCTAGTCTGGCAAGTTTTGTGCAAAGTTTTTCTTTCTCCTTTGTTGTTTTTTTATGGTTTTACACGTTTCCATTAAACAGAATAAAGTAAAATTATTTTTGATGGTCTGATTGTTGTGCACATAGTACGAGTACGTAAAAAATGAAACAGTAAATAAGTGCAAGAAGAACTGGTATTTTTTCGGCTTGACTGGCAGGCAGAGTTTTTAGAGTTCAAGAATTAGTTTTTGCGGCTTTGTTCGCAAAATAAAGAATACTCGTAAACTATTGTATGAAACTTTATATGTAGGTGCAAATGTATTGATCTCTAGAATAAGAAACTTTCACATTTTGCAAACATACATATGTATGTGCAGTGGTGTGAACTTAAACTAAATTGTTAACATATATAAAATTTACATGACATTGAATTAGTAGTAGTTCATTCCTATCAGTATCAAATTAAATTTTTTTAATAATTGTGTAGACACACCGTTTCTTAATCTGCTACTTATCTTGATTTTCAATGGTTGATAGTATTTGACTCACATTAGAAATTCTAGCCTTAATTGAAGAACATGATTTATTTTCAACGTCAATTCTTGACGTTATTTATATTAAAATTAATATGTTTATGGAGTTTTGAACTTAATTATTTAAAATTAGAAAATACTTTTTTTAATACAAATATATGTATATCTATAAGGTTTCATTCAGAAGATTTATAAACAAATATATGGCAGCACTGTGTCACTTGTATATAAAAGGTATGTGTTTTGGAAAGCTGAAAACCATTGGACAAAGCTATATAAGTGCTCAGTCCAGATGGCAAATTATCGATCGAAATTTGTATTTATATTGTATGGAAATTTCGCTCGATCTCGAATGCGGTAATTTGACAATAAATTTTAATCGATGTCGAATGCGGGCCTAGACATAAATTTTACTAGTTGTTTGAGTTACACCACGAAAATAGAACTACGGAATTTGAAAAATAACTTTTTTCTAGAAGTTCGGAGCTAAACTTTAGCAGGATGAATCTGATGATCAGTGATAACGGAAGAAACTATATTGTCAGAAAAGATCTGGCACCCCCGTTCGCGGCAACAATTCGCCTAATCGATTAGAACAATTGATTACCGCCAATAGCAACATTAAAACCTTTGCTTTAATCGTTTTTGTGTGCGTATCTATGCATGTATGTGTGCATGTAGATATGTATCTACGTGCTGGTTTTTTTTAGATTGCACTACTTAACAACAGCAACACTAGCAATTTATTACAAATGACATTGTGTATGTTATTAAATTACTTACATAGGTTCATTGTTATATAGTATGCAGAACTTTGCAGATTCTTACACTTCAACTTGATTTTAAACGCACTTTCACATGAATAACAATCTGCAACAACCGATTTCAATAGTGGGCGAGTGGAAACTAACAGCTTTGATAATTACAAAAAGAGTTGCCACTGCTTATCGAATTCGCTTTGCTTAGTTAGAACTATTAAGGACTAAAGCAAGGCGAATTAATACCAGGTTAACTAATAAGCGAGTTCCCTGCAAGTTGAACTATCAAAATCGTTTGGAAGTATGTACTATATAGAAAAAAAAGTTTTGACAGACAAACTTGCTAAAAGTTAATTTTTATTATTATTATTTATTTTATTAGTATTATAAATACTTTTTTTAAAATATATACATTATATTAACTTTCACAAAATTATAATTTTTGATTTTAAAATTTAAACGATCATGCTGTTTTTAACAAAGTAAACACATTAGCCCAGTTCACAATCTCGAGCAAGTAGTCTAGCATCGTAGCATGAGCAAAATAATTGTACTCTACACCAACAAAATACATTGAAAATGCTCTCAAATACTCTTTCAATTTGCAAATGCTATAATGCAAGACCATTTGCACAGGATTGTGAATTGGGCTATTGTCTTTTAAAGATATAATAGTTTCTTTGACTTTTTAATTCATTTGGAATTTCATTATATAATTCTTTGGAATTTCATTATATAGTTCTTTGAAGTCTAAAGTTATTGGCGTTTCTAAGCTCATAAGGCTGTACCTCACCCACAAAGCTGATGTTTTCACATAGATACTCTGGCGCATCTCCCGTCTTCATTTTCTGCACAAGACATATTGTGTTCATTTCCATTCTCTGTTTAATACTTAACCATTGCAAAGAGTTTAGCATTGCTGATATTGCTGTGTAACGATTGCATTTTAATATACATCTCATGGCTTTGTTTTGTAGTTTCTGCATTATCTCAATTTGTGTCTCTAGACAGGACGTAAATAGTATCGTTGATCCTCATATAAAACTATTTGACATTTTTTAACAATATTTGGCATGTCATTTATATAAATAATAAAGCAGCACAAAGTAGCAAAAAATCCGGAAAACAACTGTAGAGTACACATTATATGAAATTATTGTATAATGCGGCCCCTAGACGTTGCAACTTGTTGTCCAATCGAGTTGAATAAAGCAGTTGATTGAAAATCAAATATGTCTGATTTTTTAATCAACCGGTGACCAACCAGACTTCTAACGTAGCAATTGGTTCAACAATTTGATGAAATTGTAGAAAATGTCGCAACGTGTGGGGGCCGCATAAGAACCAGATGGCAGTTGTTACCCAGATGACAACTTTGTCCTCAACAATTGTCTGCCTATATTGATGTTAAGTTTTTGTGTACAATAAGCCCTTGTTGTCTTTGTGTATTCGAGCATTGTTTACATATGTATACATATATATATATATATATATATATATATATATATATATATATATATATATATATTCTTTTAACTTTTATTGATTAATTTAATTTATATTTATTAAACTCGAGATCGTTTTATAAATTTATTTATAAAAATTCAATATTTCGTTAACAGTTTATAAACATCGGCAGGATGTTACATATTGATATAAAGCTCTTGTATACTTTTAAAAAATCAAATTATGAGAAAAAACTCGCCTAATGACACTCGCTTAACATCCGCTTATGGTAGGCTGGCAACTTAAGTTTTAATAGATATGGCAACTTTGATATATTTGCTGTAAATTTTAGTTTTGGCGCAACCGTTGTTGCATAGCGGCGTTTCTCTAAAATCTATCGGTATAATTGCAAATGAAGTGTATAAAAATATATAAAATTTAATATTATTTGCTAATTAATATGTAAAATTAGCTAAAGTTGTTATAAAAAGTGTTAAATTTGCTAATTTGTAAATAAAAGTCACACAATGCTGTGTGCAAGTGTTTGATGCTAACGTACATACGTACGTGTGTATGTACATACATATGTATGTATCTTAGTATGTTGCTATGTAAGTGCAATAAGCTTCGTTTTGTGTTGTTGCTTTTACCATTATGCAAGTGTTCGTGTTCCTTGAAAGTGTTTTATAGAATGCGTGCAATATTCCCTATTATTGCATCATTATTTTTTGTTATTGTTTTCGGTATTCTTAAAGAAAGTAAATATAAAAGCAGAGCTATCTAGTGTCGAATTATCATTAAATTGATGTTTTAATTCCCCAAGATATGCTTTCTTAAGAATGGCCATAAAATTAAAATGGCTGTCGGTACGGTCACTTAAAAATATGAAATTGGTGGTGACAGAGATATTTTTATGTGATTTTAAAGGTGAGTAATTAAACATTTTATTTAATACATAATTTAATCCTGTAATACAAGACAAACAATGTGTTGTTGATAACTAGACTCTTTTCTTTGCAAAGTAGAAAATTTTTCCTACTGAAATATAATTTAGCTATTTTAAAAATTTTCTTTATATAAAATTAACCACTCTTTGCAATTCCTTATTAAATGCATATACACAGATATGAACAATTGGTGTTTTAACATAAAAACTTCAGTTTTCAATTAGTTATATATATCCTGGTGCTTAAATTGACGATAGGTATAAAAAAACTTATAATTCATTGTGGAAGGAGGGTATTGAAAGCAAATACAAATGGAATTACAACGTAATAGTACCTACACATACGATCCTCTAATAAGTTTCTGGAACTGATTTTTGATAAAATTGCATCACAAGTAGTATATTGCCTACATTGACATTTTGGTTATTTCTTAATGGCGAAAATGGACAGGAGCTGAAGTTCACTGCAGGTACTTTCTTGCGAGAAGTATAATACCAGAAACTAAATATTTGGTGTAAACTAGTTTCTTTTTATCTTTCTAAGAACTTAATATGAACGCCGTCAGTATAGTTGTGTTTTCTAGTTCTGCTTTATTGAACTAGTTCCCTCAGTCAGTGCATTAGCACGTTTCCATGTTGGCTTCGTTATTGTATTAAATCAGTTGTTTCCCCTACAACAAAACTGCTGATATATCGACAGTTTAATCTCGTTCACAGTTTCATAATATTGATTTAATACATTCAGAAAACAAACAAAAAATCACAGATCAATTATTTTTACATATTTCCGATTTTAAAACGAGTTCAAAAGTTGCTCATCTACAGAGTGCTTAAAAACGCTGACCATGGCCATGCTAAAAATCATGCGCTGGTAGTTTTCTTTCGAACTACACAAGCTAAATTTAATAAATTTGTAAAGGAACACAAACAAGTAGGTAAATTATCAGTTATATAATTTAGATATTCCATCTAATTACAAAAAGCACTCACTTTTTAAAGACCTACTGCAATGCATAAGAGGGTTAAAAACACTTCTAGGTAGTTAAGATCTGCGATTTCGTCAAAATTATTGGTACAAAAAATACCAACAAAAGCATAAACAATATAAAAATATAATAATGGCTTTTGGGTATTTAATTACTAACTTTACAGCTGCTTTATTATTTGTAAATAATAAATATATGCAAAAACAAAATAACAATGAAAAATACCCTTTTATGGTACGGAACATGTTGAGCCTAAACATTAACAAAATATCCGTGCGACTTTTTTAACTTTTCGCTTTTCTATTATTATGGTTGTGCTTTCCCTTCCTTAAAAACTACGGAAAGGGGGAAAAATGCCAGGCGAAGAAAGCAGGTATGAGTGCAACAGATCGAAAACCAATGCTAATTCTTCAAATTTTGTTCGATTGCAAATTGCAAGGGAGGTTTTCTAAACACTTTAGTACTTGCAGTTTAGTTAAATTTACTGCCTATTTCTCATTGTCGAATGAATTCTTTCTTTCGTATAAATACATTTGAAACAAAAACAATTTAGAAAAATTTTGTTCTTGTTTTAAACATATTTGTACGAAAGAAAGAATTTATTCGACAATGAGAAATAGGCAGTTAATCACAAAACGAGCTCAGTCAACACCATGCAAGTTATCAGAAAAATAATGGAACGAAAAAGAACCAGGATACATATGTATATGTGAATAATATTTTAGGGAATGCCAACCATAGGGATTGGGAAATGCTAATGATTTTTCAATTGAAAAAGTTGGTGCATCAATAAAAATGAAACAAATGCTTTTCTACAAGAGATTAATAAGATTATCGATTACCAAGTAATATGTTCTATTCAATATTGATAATAATGTATGTAAATTAATGCAAGATTTAAAACATTTTCATAAATATAAACATGTGTACTAAAAAAACATCCCTCAAAAAAAGACCTGACAAATCGAGAATTCTTATTACAGATAACTTTGAAATAGTGTTGGCTAACTGCCGGAATTATTTGAAAGTTCCTGCATAAGTCGAAAGGTTTTGGAACTTAATTGGGTGAAAATGTTGTGATTTGGAGTAAAAACGAATCAAATACAGGCAAGAAATAAAATCTTTTTTACGTATTTTAAAAAAGAATAATAGAAACTAACATACACTTGTCCCTCGATTTATACGATACTTTTTTTACACGATTTCACTTTTACACGATAATTTTAGTTTTCGTGTAAATTGAGAGATTTACGAAATACCTCGATTTACAAGATTTTTTTATGTGTTTTGAGTAAACGCTTCTGCTATTTTTAATATTAATTATTTTTTTAATAAAAAAAAAATTTTTTTTAATGAATAAAGGTTTATTTTTAGTAAACGCTTCTGATATTTTAAAAACTAAGTTGAAATACATAGATATACATATGATTTCTTAATAAAAATCAATTTTTTACGCGATTCTGCCTTTATTTTCGATTTACACGATTTTTCATACACAAATTTAAAATTTCGATTTACACTACTAATCGAGGGATAGGTGTAATTTTTTAATTTGGAGCTTATTTAAAATGTAAATTAGACATTCTTGCTTATTTTTTATGTATATAGGTATTTTAAGATTTCAATGCATGTGTTGCTGATCTATTTTTACTTAACATGTGAATTTAAATAGTCTAACAAATATTGACCTCTATTAAAATAAATTCGCATAGGTATCTTAAAGTCTCCGAGATGGAAGCAATGAAATATGTTTTATAAATTTGTTAAAATCACAAAAATTCCTATTGCTTAAGTGATAGATAGTTATTAACGTGAGGTTTTCACAGAAAGAAAATGTGCTTCTATCGTTGTTTTTAATGCATAAGACAAAACTATTTTTGGTTTCATATATGTACATAAATGCTGATATTTTCCCATTTTTATAATTGGAGATAATACTAATATCACGAAATCCAATCCATGCTAAAAGTCCATGTCTAATGGCTACAGAGCTGCTTGTTGTCGCAGTCAAGTACTTTCCCTTCGAAATATACCGTAATTGTTCAAACAAACAATTTGGCAACTCTTTAATATTGTGAAAAAATATATAATGGCAACATTGAAGAAAAAGCTATATCATTTAAAATATATGTATATGTATCGTTACTTTTAGGTGACCCTTTTTGCACTCACAGAATTTAATTAGCAAAGTTTTGAGTTTGACGAATAGACGGAGGAATGGGGGTGAATACAGACTTCGATCTTTTTGAGTTTTGCTTTCTCATATATATTTATGCCCTACAACAAATTATCAGTAAACTTATATAATTCCTAAAAGAACAAAACCTCTTATGTGTACCATCTAATATTTATTTGAAATCTATTTTTCAATAATACACAAATTAATAAAAACATTAAAATGAATTTTAGCATAATTACATAAACATTATTTAATGAATAATTAACAAATTATTATTTTTCAAGAATATACAAATATAATTCTCTTTTTGTCAACAAAGTAGCACATTGATATCGCTGGGTTTCTGTACTCGCAGTATTTGGGCGGTGTATTTTTGATACCAATTTTTACTCATGTATTAATGAATTCTTAACGAAAAATAAAAAGTGGCAATTCAGCAGACTTTAGTAGGTGTATTAAGATACACATTTTTTATATGTACACATACGGAAGACTTAATACGGCTATTTTTATTTGATAGAAAAACAAAAGATAATAATATCACACCAAACTTGAAATAATAAGTAAAAAATATTTTTTATTACTTACATGCATTTGTTTGTTCTCCTTGTTTATTATTTCTTTGCTTCTTCACGTTGTTTATCGGCTAGCTCTCGCATACAGACGCAGTTGAAAATGTTGTACACATGCACAAAAACATGACGAACCTTTTGAAAAATTATACCGTGAATAACATACTTTTTGATTTTTCACAATTTGGACTTTTTAACTAACTTTTCCTGTAGTTTATAAAGCAGAAATTAGTTTAAATATTATATGGAAAATTGCTTATGCTTATCAAGCTGTGTTTGGTAACTTTACTTCAAAACATATTTATAATAAAGGTCGGCGTTTATTGGTGTCGAGTTCTTCTTTGCTTTTTGTGTTCAATTACAAGAAAATTTTGTAATAGGAGAAACTTTTTAATGCTGATTGTTCCTTAGCATTTTTGTAAATAATCGAATTGCACGTAAATCTTGTTTAATACGCGACGACTTTACACTGAATACTATCTGCGTTCCTATTTTAAATTTAAGTAAAACTACAGACTAAAATTTACAAAATTAATTAAATCTTGTCGATGGAATTTATTTATTTTTTATCTATAATTAAAACGCGTAATACGCGACGAACTCACAAAACTAGCACACTATTGCCAACAATCAAAACGAGCTCATGAGATTAGTGCTACCAACCAAAAATGTCCAGGCATTTATTGCCAATCATTTGATAATAAAACTAATGCAGCCAGTGGTGCCAAGTTTGACTTGAAAATTTATGTTGGACACTTATTACTGCTGTCGATTGCAATTGAGGATTTATGTTCATGTAAGAGTATTTTCGTTTTCGTCGATTCTTGTATTTTTTCTATTTTCACTTGTTTTGCATTTAAAAATCCATATTCTGCCGATCTCTACATTACAAAAGTCATAATACATAAATCGAACAAAATTGGGAAGTGCAACATTGAAAAAACTAAAGGAATTGTTTCTTGTGTAAATTCCCGGTAGACGACGTCAAAAATTATATCAACAAAACACAGTGAAGTGCTGTACACATGCACAATTACTAACAACGTTTACATATACAAACACAACGGAGGTTAATTGCATACAAACTTGAAATTAATGCGCTAAAGCAACGGTCGAGCCATGTCGCAACTTTCAGGTCATGTCGCAAATCCAAACTTCGAAAAAGAACAAAACTTTGTTGGTGTAAACAATTGTCAAAAGCATCTGTGTTTGTGATCTTGTGTTTTACAATAACAAAAAATAATAAAGTAAACAAAAATTGGTAAAACGCAAACAAAGTTTTATAATGGCTGTCGAAAACGGCCAAAACTTGTTTCTTCGGCCATAGATTGTGCAAAAAACCTTATACAGTGTAAAATCGACAATCCGGACTCCACTAATCCGGAATATTCGGTAATCCGGACAGAATTTTGCAGCTCATTGCGGATTGAATAAAACCCGTTTTTATTTCTTTTTTATGCAAATCACAGCATGCTTTGAAAAATACAGTGAGAATAGAATGATATGAGTATGTTTGCACTGAACTGTACAAATTGATATTTATATAAATGAAATTTATTTGTTGGGTGGTCAAGCAATGTCTACATATATGCATTTCATTGGTGCTTTACCAAATCATCAGTAGACTTTAACCACAGTTTTGAAAAGTTAAAAACCTCTTATCTTATATACTTCCGAAAACCATCTGAGAATTCACAACTTGTAAATTACAAATTATTTTCAAAAATAACAACTGAATAAGAATAGTAGGCCTTGAAACTCATACAAAACTAAACCAACAAATAAAGTATATTCTATTTTATTTTTCTACACCTTTATACAATCAGAAATCCATTGGATAACAAGGAAAGTATTTATAAGGCAAAATGAAAAATAAAATCTAAATCAAACTGTTATGAAATTTGTTATTTGATAAATTTCATTTATATATAATAGTATTGTGACAACAATGTGTCAAATAAAAAATTTCATAACAATTAATATTTATGTTTTTATGTTCAATTTTGCTATGAATTATTATAATTTTTAATAAATACATACAAGCGTAGTAATCCGGATAATTCGCTACTCTGGATTGGGGTCTGCAATCAATTATCCGGACTATCGATTTTTTACTGTGTACATATGTGTCACTATGCTTGTTACTTAGCGTCTATACCTGATATTAATTCTGATATAATATGAGAGAGAACGTCGGCAGAATAAAGGGAAAAATATATTTATATAAATATTAATATCTATGTAGGGGGAAACGTACTATTGTAAATATCATAATATTTCATAATTATCAAGCAACCGTGCAGTAAACATCTTCGTTTACTTTAATAGTACTGCGTGTTTTATAAATGTTTTGGCATTTTTTATATATTTATTGTGTGTATAAAGTTAAAAATAGTTCTGTGTAAAAGTTTTGTTAGTTTTATAAACAATTTGGTTTATAAAATAGTTATTGTGCATATTAAAAAAATAAAATGGAAGTTTTGCGTCTATTTTAATACGCAAAATTCTTTTCTTGTGTCTAAATGTGTGTATGTGTACGTTTTCTGACAGTTCATATCATGATATTGTTTTCTAAATATATATTATGAAAACAATATTATAATATTTGATATAATATTAATATTGCAGTCCACACGTAATATGATTCTCTCTGCTATGAAATTTGACGTTTGCTGATAGGAATATATTTGATTTTATATCAGGTATAGACGCTATGTTAGAACCCAGTTGTAAACATGAAATTGATGGGCAGACAGACGAAGTGTGTTGATAAGAGGTTGAAGAGGTAAAATATGTAGTACACTACTCTCTTTACTGGACATACCCATCTCTCTGTCTGTCAACTTCGTGTTAGTAAATGCAAACGTTAAGACCAAAAGGGAGTTGAAAAAATGTCTGCCTTTCAATGTTCAGCTTTTAAATTGTAACTTGATTAGGTTTGGTATTTGGTTAAAATCCAATATTGGTGCTTTTTGTTTGTTATGTGGTCAGGTATGTCTATATGTCTTCAGTGGATCTTACATTAAATTATCAATGGACTTTTTTTATTTCTATCATCATTACATTTAAAAACAGTTAGAATTTATTTTTATAAAAATCTTTGGTTTTAACTTAAAGAATGTGTTGCAGCAAATACAGGCCTGTTTTAAAAAATTGCATACAGATATTGATTCTGATACAGCATAGGGAAAAGATAGAAGAAAAACTCCGTTTGAAAAGTTTAAAAAACTTTACAAGTGGTAAGTTCTATAAACATCATTTCTGAAGTTGTAGAAGGAATCAATTATGCAAATTTCTTAACATATCAAAACTTGAAAATCTGTTTCGGTCTTCTAATCCTTTCTTAAGTTCAAAATTACCTCAAAAATAACACAGAACTGATTAAAAGTAACTGATTAATCATTGAAATTTTGTGTTAAAAACAAGAAAAGCTGCTAACGTTAGTAAAATGTTAAATATAATTGTTTCAACTCTTTTAAATAATATCATGAATAAGTATTCTATTTTAAAATGTTTAAAAATGGAATAGAATTATTTTTTATTTATATTATAAAGTTGAATATGTTGCTCTGGCTCTGACATTCATGCTATCACATAATGTTATTAGACAAATATTACTTTGCAAGAAATGTGTTCATTTTTATAATTAACGTGAACTCTTCACCACTGATTATAAATAGCCTTAGAACAAAAGTTGCCAGCACTGCTTAATTAATGTGGTGAAATGCTGTCATCATATATTTTTAGTCAGGTTTTAAACCATACTAAATGCCTCAAATAGCATTTTTTAATCGTTAACTTTGGTTATGTTATTGAAATGTAGATGGCGCTCAACATTGTGGATGGGTTTTTGTGTAGCTACGTAAGATAATATGATTAGCCATATGTATCATACAGATGTGCATTATATGTACATGCCTTCGCAAAACTACAAGTTACAAATCTGCAAGTACAATTGCATACTGCAAGTAATACCCGCAAAAACAACTATAAACTTTGTAAAAGCTTTGCTGTTTTGTAGGAATTATTCCTTCCACAATATTTAAATGCAACCCAATAGAGTAAAAGTATAGTAAAAGTATATCGATGGCCACAGGCAGAAAAGTCCTACCTCCAATTTTCAAGAAATTGCCATTTCACACAAATACACCTTGTCTCAAAATTTTAGTGCGATAGTATAAAGAATAAAAATTTTACTAGCAAATGACAGTGACAGTTTCTATTGTACTCAATACACTCTCTGTTATGTACTATTTAAGTTAGGGCCTTTCTACTTGATACCAATGATATAGATTCTGGGCCCTTATGAATAGGGAATTCAAATAAGGGATATTCGTCTGCCTGTACGTGAAATCGGTTTTCCTAAGACCCTTGAAAAGCTAGAGATTTCGGTATTGGTTTGATGTATTGGAAATATATAGTCCTAAATAAATTGGTATTGAAAATCAGCAAAATCCAAATATACAGTTCCAGAACTGGAAACTTTAAACATATTTTGGTGTATAAAAGTAACTAAATAAAACTAATTTTGTTTTGTTGATTAAATCCATTATATACTTCAGGAAGAATCAAATTGGAACTAAAAATCAAACAAAATCAAAAACACGATTCCAGGGTTGGACAATGAAAACTTGTTTTGGCACTAAAATAATTTTTTCCTTTTCATTATATTCTGATATTTTTAAGCTTAAGGTCTCTTTATTTTAATTTAATTTTTAATTTCAATATTGCGTCACTCCTTTGTGTGACTTCTTCAGGAAATTAATTATTTTATTTGATATGAAAAATTTGTTTGTTTGTTTATGAAACAAAATTATTTTGTTTCCTAAAAATATCAAAATATAATAATTATTAAAAAGAGGTTAAGAAAGCAGAAGAATTTTTTTCTTTTTCGTTATGAATTAATTAAACATATTTAATGTATTTGAAAAAAAATTCATTGGTATGAGAAATCAACCAAAAATGGCAGCTCCAGAGATGGAAAATTTAAACTTATTTTGAAAACTAGTTTTATTTCGGTGGTAATCAAACATATTTCATATATTTGAAAGAAGAATACTAGCATTGAAAATCAGAAAGATTAAAAAGATCGTTGCAAGATTGGAATGAATGTGCGTATATATTCCAGATGTTTGTCGGTAAAGGGTGGAGATTAGGGTATTCATTTAATAGAGCTTTTGTTTTAATCCGTTAATCGCTCGATTAATTAACCGAGGTTTTGGTTTAATCAGTTAATTTTGTTATTGATCGGTAAATCGATTAAATACGTTTTTTATAAAGGGTGTTTTTATAAGAGCTTGCTGATTTGAAATTTAAATAAAACACATGCCAAATTATGAAATGGCCAAAAAAAATTTTTCATTTGGTAGATAATTTCTTATCATTTAACATTTAAATATAATTTCGGGCATATGGCCACCACGACTATTTTGCACAAAAGTCATTCTGGAGGTCAAATTTTCGACCACCTTTTCAAGCATTTGAGGGCGTATTTCAGCAATGACACGTTGAATACTGGTTTCCAAAGCGTCAATCGTTGCTGGTTTATCCACGTAAACCAATGATTTCAGGTATCCCCACAAAAAATAATCGAGTGGCGTCAAATCACACGAACGCGGAGGCCTATTCACCGGTCCATTTCTCGAAATAATGTTGTCGTTGAAATGTTCTTTCAATAAGTCCATTGTTTCGCCCTCAGTATGACAAGTGGCACCATCCTGTTGAAACCACATTTCGTTTACATCCATATCTTGAAGTTTTGGCACCAA
This sequence comes from Linnaemya tessellans, assembly GCA_951800035.1. NCBI lineage: Eukaryota > Metazoa > Arthropoda > Insecta > Diptera > Tachinidae > Linnaemya > Linnaemya tessellans. The sequence continues at coordinate 54,729,478 of OX637535.1, forward strand.
AAATTCATTGATCATGATTCTGTATCGATTTCCATTCACGGTAACGCGTCGTCCTTCCTCATTTTTAAAGAAATAAGGACCGATGATTCCACCAGCCAGCACCAGCACCAAACAGTACGGTCTATGGGCTGAACGGCGTGTGGATTATCTTTGCTCCAAATACGGCAATTTCGGTTGTTGACATATCCATTCAACCAAAAATGCGCCTCATCACCGAAGAGAATTTTGCGGGAAAAAAGCGGATAAACATTTTTAATTGAACACTGTTTTTGAAAATAAATTTCCACGATTTGGAAGCGTTGTTCTGGAGTCAACCTGTTCATGATGATTTGCCAAACAATACTGAGTAGAGACGTCACTTTAAACTGTCAAAACAGCTGTCAGACAACAGAGTGATTCGTATAAAAAACCTTTACCTTTCAAAAAAGGAAGGTACTAGTATATTCACTTTGTCACTCCGTGTGTAAAATAACGAAATATTCCTCTAAGACCCCATAAAGTATATATATTCTCGATCAGTGATGAAATCTAAGACGATATGGCCATGCCCGTCCCTCCGTTTGTGGAAATTACGATTCAGTCCAAACGATAAAAGCCGGACCCTTGAAATTTGGTATAGATAAATTTTGAATAGCAAAGTCAAGTTCATAAATGAGCTGAATCGGACCAGAGGGAAAAAAGTTTTCCTAAGAAGAACTTAAGCGACTTCTTAAAAACAACTTAATTTATAATCACAATCTTGTGCAAATAGTCTTGCATCATTGCATTTGCAAAATAATTGTACTCTACACCAACAAAGTACATTGAAAATGCTCTCAAATACTCTCTCAATTTGCAAATGCAATAATGAAAGACCATTTGCACAATATTGTGAATAGGGCTAATGTTTTTATTTTATTTTATTGGAGGGTATATTCACTTTGTCATTCCGTTTGTAACGCATCGAAATATCCATCTCAGACCCCATAAAGTATATATATTCTTGATCAGTGATGAAATCTAAGACGAACTGAGCATGTCCGTCCGTCCGTATGTGGAAACCACGATTTAGTCCAAACGAAAAGAGCTAGACTCTTGAAATTTGGCATAAATATATTTTGAAGCTTACAGCAGGTTAAGTTCGAAGATGGGCTAAATCGGGCAAGAGGGAAAAAAGTTCCCTTAAGAAGAACTAAACCAACCCAGAAAAAACAACATAATTTTTAAAGTTTTTTGATTATTTTGTTAAGCAAATGATATATTTTTATGTCAAATACGGTCCAACGCCTTAAACTTGGAGCCATAAAATAATATAAAAATATTTTTTGACCCCACCCACTTTAGTGGGCGTTATTATAGGCAAAAATAGCATAAAAATTTAACAAATTGTTTTACTTAAGCCTACATTCCTTAAAAATAAAATTTTTAAGCTTTAATGACGAAGCTGAGACGAAATCTGGTACTACTCTGCCCTACCCCCTCCTTCCCCGTCGCCCCCTAAATGACCCTACCAAAAAAAAAAATTTTTTTTAATTTTAAATTTTGTATATAATCATCCCAACCGTTTATCTTTAGAGTTTTATGGCTGCCGGTTTATGCCCTACCCCCTCCTCTTCCCTTGTCCCCCAAATGACCCTACCAAAAATAAAAACTTTTTGATTTTAAATTTTGTATATAATCATCCCAAGCATTTATTTTTAGAGTTTTATGTCTACCTGTTTCTGCCCTACCCCCTCTCCCCCTTTGCCCTCTAAATGACCCTATCAAAAAAAGGAATTTTAATTTTGTATATAATTATCCCAAGTATTTATTTTTAGAGTTTTATGACAAAGGTGATATATTTCCCCAACAGCCCTTGCCAGAGCGACCCCGCCAAAATACAGTTTTTATACCCTCCAAAGAAAATTGGACCCTATAAAGTAAATATGTATATTCTTGATTAGTGATAAAGTTTAAGACGGTCTAGCAATGCCATACGTTCGTCTGTGGAAAACATGATATTGTCTATTTTTAAACCCGCCCCCTTCAGTAGGCGTTGACGTACGATCCTAAACATTTTAAATTCACTTACTAAATATTTGGAGGGTATTTAAAATTCGACCCGGTCGAATATAACGTTTTTACTTGCTTTTACTTAAGTTAATTTAATTAAGATGATGAAATTTTTGATATTTCAAGAATTTGTTATGGCTGATTTATACAAAATCTTTTGGGGGAATGAGTAGAGAAAATAATGCAAAATGATGTACTTTAGTGAGAGAGAGAGAGAGATGATCGCTTTATGTCGTTTTGTAGTAAAAATGTAGCATTGAAAAAGGTAGAAGTGCGATTCTTCCAACTGAATAACATATTTTTTTGTCCACATCCTTGTGAAAATTGTCGAAAGTAAAGGCTCGATTTTTGTTATTCTTATTATTTACATCTACAATATATTATACAACAGCATAATCCTTAAAACAGATTTGCTCTAAAATGACATGATCTCATAGACTGTAACTGTATAATTAGATTGTGCTCGCCTAAACAGCTTTTGCCCGTGGATATTCAATTTAATCAATTTATGCTTTTGCTGCTGTTTCATCTAAGAACCGATAACTGCTATTCATCATTTTTGGAGATTTTTGTCCTTGAAAAATTATCTTCTTATAATTTTTACGAAATAAAAATAAAAGAAGTTATTTAAAGGTTGACAACCTTTTCATAAATTAACAGCAATTTTATGCCTGTTTCAAGACAAATTTAATGAATGAATTGATTGAAAACTGCCCCATCATTCTGTGGGATGTTGTGTGTGTGTTGTGTGTTTGAACGAGTAGAAGTTTGTGTATAACCCAGATCAATGTTAGTGTACTTTCGAGAGCATTATCTAAATTTCACTTTGTGTTAAAAAACTTAAAAACTGCTTTTCCAATTGCAGTTGATGATGATGATGATGATGCAGTTGACGATGGCTTGGTGTTGATATTTAACGTAACACTTTTTAAATCAAAAATATTTTATTGAATACGGATTCGAACAAGACCACAGGGCGTTTTTAATCCAGATTAATACAATTGTATTTAAAAGAAAGAAAATAAAAAAGGGTTGCCACATGCTTGTCTTATATATTTCATTATTATATCTTTAATTTATGGCTGCCAAAATTTACAGAACTAATTATATTTTATTCAAACAAGATCTCCCCATTTCATTAGAAATAAGATCATGTCACATAACACAAAAAAACAGAGTCTGTTAAAAATAAAACGAATTTACATTTCCCTCAAATAATATTCATTCATCAATTGCCATTTGGTCCCCTCCAAAGTAGTACCCTCAGATATATCAATAATGCCAGTATTTTTTTTCTTTATCCACAAAACCGTTCTGATTTGAATTCTTTTTTTTTTTGGTGTGTTCTTGCGTCCTTGCAGCGATCCGGGTTTTATCTCAAATTCTCTAATAATGATTCCGTAACAATTTTCTTTACTTTCTCAACATTTTCGTCATTCTTACTCAGATTAAAAGCACACATTCCACAGTCAACATTTCACGTGCTTTCGAGCACGTAATTCCATTTTTTTAAATTGTTGCAAATTCTGTAATTTATTTTTTAAAATGAATGAAAATTGAAAATTTAAAAAAATTGGGAAGTTACTGGTTTTACACCGTTTAAAAAAAAATCGAGTGTTCACCAGATCTCGACGTTTTTGGGGTCCTAGGAAGCATTCCTGACTACTCATGGGAAGCCATTTTGGTAAACATCAGTCTTGACCGTTCATGTTTGGCAGTCGTGAAGTAGACACGTGGCAAATTTATTATGGAAAACCAACGTGTTTTAATCGGATTACAATGGAATTACTGCGAGAACTCTTTCCACAACAAGTTATTTCAAGAAATAATGATGATGATTGGCCTCCACGGTCGCCTGATTTGACTGCTCCGGACTTGTTTTTGTGGGGATATCTGAAAAGCAAGGTTTATGCAAACAATCCAGAAACGCGGAAAATTTTTAAATTTTTCGAGATGTATTTTGACTTAGCAGACCACCATGAATAAAAAAGTCAATTTTGAATTTTTTGTTTTTTCTTTTGCATTTTCCTTCATTGAAATAGGTCTGGAGCCTTCCTGGAAGCATCATTCTGATGTTTCTGATTTTAGATACTAATTTCTTTCTTGCGAAAATACAAATTATGTTTGATTACTAAAAAAAAAGTTGCTCTAATATGAAAAAATAAGGAGGGGGAAACATAGAGGAGAGGGGGAAACATAGAGGAGAGGGGGAAACATAGAGGAGAGGGGGAAACATAGAGGAGAGGGGGAAACATAGAGAAGGACTTCGACTGGAGGCTGTATACTGATGGATCAAGAATGATCTGTGATGTAGGTTCAGGAGTCTTCTCAAGGGACCTTGGAACAGGACTTTCGCTCCGACTCTCTGATGAAGCTAGTGTATTTCAGGAGGAAATATAGGCTATAAAGGAGGCGGCTAGGTTACTAATTGACAGGGATCTTCAGGGTAGGGTCGGTATCTTTGTCGACAGCCAGGCAGCACTCCTGTCTCTGAGGTCGTTCACTACTTCTTCTACCTTGGTAACTCAATGCAGGGAGCATCTATCCAGATTGGGACATCAGACTGATACAACCCTCATCTGGGTTCCCGCACATTGCAACTTCCCTGGAAACGAACGGGCGGACGAGCTAGCTAGGTCTGGATCTGCTATGGACGTATCCATCGCTGTATCGGTAGCCATGCCGTATGGCGCTATAAGATGCGGCATTAAGAGCCATTAGCGGCAGAAGGCTGCAGACAGATGGCGCAAGCTGGACACGTGTAGGCTGGCTAGAAGTATGTGGCCCTGCTACAACGACAGGAGGACAGCACATCTGATCAACAGGAACCGTAGGGACATCCCAAAACTCGTCGCAGTAGTGACGGGGCAATAGGCAGACATGCTGGTAGGATAGGTCTCTCCTATAATGCATTCTGTCGCAGCTGCCGGGATCAGGGCAAGGAAGAGACAGTTTATCACTTCCTTTGTGAATGCCCGGCATTGCACCATACGAGACACAGAATCTTAGGCAACAGTGTAATATTCGACCTTTCGGAGCTATCAGGTATAGGTCTAGGTGACCTTATTAGATTCCGACAGGTTGGACCTAGCATCCATCACCGTATCCGAGATCTGGATTCGGTTCTACACAGGTTGACACTGACGAGTGGATTGGTCTTTCAAAACGGGATCTCGGAGATCCTACTAGAATGCTTGTGGGATACAGGCAGCCACGTATACCAACCACCAACCAACCATGAAAAAATAAAATTTTGAATTTTCCAGCTCTGGGACCGTGTTTTTAGCTTCTCTGATTTCTAATGCAAACGAATTTCTTTCAAAAACATCAAACGTGTTTAATATATAAAGAAAAAGTTAAAATTTGCTTTAGTTCGTTACTGTAATGTGGCCAAAAAAGATTCGATTTTCCATCTCTGGAATCGTGTTATTGTGTTTGTTGGCCCTGTAGCAAAAATTAGCCGGCGAAGTAAAAAAAAAAGTTGATATAGCTACAAAAAAAACTGTCTATCGTCTCATCTCTCCTAATCTGTCCCCTCAATACCATCCCCTCGTTTTCAGTTCCGCCGCAATGCATTGCATATGTAGGGGTCATGCCCTGAGGGCTGGTCCTACTCCTCAAAAAAAATACCAATTTAATTCTTTCTAAAGTATAAAATAGTTTTACTTAACAAAAAATAAATAAAATTTAGTTTTCGTTCGATACTTTTATATGACAAAAACAATTACAAATTTTCCAGCTCTGGAACTGTAGTTTGCTGATTTTCAATAGCAATCTATTTAGGACCATATGTAATACATCAATTCAAGACCGAAGTCTTTAGTTTTTTTGGAGGCTTCGGAAAATCGATTTATAGTCCGTTGTGGAAATTACCATTTTTGGTGAAAAGCACTTATGCATATATTCGCTTTCTAGCAGCCGTTAAAAAAATTATACAGGATCCTTTGAACGTTGTCAAGCTTGTATGCCAATTGTTCATTTTATCAACGGGCTTAAGTTCGAATCTGCAAGACTGCAAACCATTTTTTATTATTTTATTAATAAATGAATTTGTTCAAATTCTATTTTTATTAATTTATATTAAGATTGGAATATTAAGAATATTTTTCAATAATCATCAAACCAGCAGAACGGATCAGTACTGATTTCGTATGCCAGTACAACACACAAACGAACTATGTATATACAGGGTGTTTTTTTTAAAGGTATAGAACTTCGAATTGAAATAAAACACAAGAAAATTTTATGCCATTAATGTTTAAATATGATTTCGGGCATGTGGCCGCCGCGGCTGGCTCGAATAAAGCCAATTTTACAGGTCCAATTTTCAACCACTTTTTCGAGCATATGGGGCCGTATGTAGGCAATAGCGCCACGAATGTTGGCTTCCAAGTCCCCTAACGTTTCTGGTTTGTTGGCGTAGACGAGCGACTTCACATATCCCCAAAGAAAATAATCCAATGGTGTCAAATCACACGATCTTGGTGGCCAATTGACAGGTCCATTCCGCGAAATTATGCGCTCATCGAATGTTTCCTTCAATAAATCGATTGTGACGTGCGCTGTGTGGCATGTAGCGCCGTCTTGTTGGAACCACAACTCATCCACATTCATGCCATCAAATTCAGGAACAAAATAGTCGGTTATCATGGCTCTATACCGGTCTCCATTAACGGTAACTGACTCTCCAGCATTATTTCGGAAGAAGTATGGCCCAATGACTCCACCAGCCCATAGAGCACACCAAACAGTCAGTTTTTGTGACTGTTCGACGTCTCTGCGGATGCGTATTATCACATAGAGTAAACGTAGTGCGAAAACGATCCATGGTTAACCGAATTAATTGCTCTGATGGACGATTATGTCGACCATAAAATGGACGGAGCTTGCGGTAAACTTCGCGAACTGAACCATTACTTTCGAAATAAATTTGCACGATTTGCAAGCGTTGTTCTTTTGTCAACCTGTTCATGATGAAATGGCAAACCAAACTAAATATTAATCACTTGACAGCTGACAAAATGGCCGCCAGTTAAAAAAGTAATGCCAACTTAAAGTTCTATACCTCAATAAAAAACACCCAATAGAACGATTTTGTATCACTTCTTATAACTTTTACAAATACTGAAAGTCTAGTTCGTAAAAAATATTTCAAGTTTTTAGAAGACGGCTAATTTTACAAATCTTTTATAGAAATCCGTCAATTAAGTTTTCTATGAGCATAAAACATTTTTTATAAATTAGGCCTTAAGCAGTTAAGAAGAAATATTTATATTGTGCATATTTCCATAGAAATACCTTTCAAATAATATATGTTTTTTCAATGTCGGTGTACCATAATAAACTTAAAAATGTACTACCAAAACATTTTTGCCACACTTGTGTATACGTAAGATGACTTAGCAATTGAAATTAACGACTGTTAATTTTCTTGGCAACTGGAAAATACCGTTAAGATCGAATGCTGGCGACAATCAACCCATAAGTAAAATTTCTTGAGCTTCTCAAACAAAAATAAATAGTTGTCAACTTTATCTTGTATACAACTGACAACTCCTACAATACTTGCATCTATTTTCCTTCATAGTAGTACGCAAAGGTTTTGCTTGGAAGCTAAGGAGAAATAAGGCATTAAAAAATAAAAATAAAACTAACAATAACACGTAAAAACGTTATATTCGACCGGGTCGAATCTTAAATACCCTACAAATATTTACAAAGTAAATTTTAAATGTTTAAGTTGGTGGGACAGAGTTCCTTTCAGACATTTCTGTACCCAATTATAAATCTCTATTTTGAGGGAGTCATTCCGGGAAGGGCCGTGGGAGAGGCGTTTCACCTCTGCAAGATCAGAGAACATCTCAGCTTCTTATAGCCTTAAGGAATAAAAATTGTTCAATATTTACACTATTTTTGCATATAATATCGTACGTCAACGCCCACTAAAGGGGGCGGTGTCCAAAAATAGACTATATCATGTTTTCCACAGATGAACGTATGGGCATTGCTAGATCGTCTCAGACTTCATCAGCGATCAAGAATATATATACTTTATGGGGTCAAATTCTTTTTGGAGGGTATTAAATTTGTATTTTGGCGAGGTCGCTTTGGCAAGGGTGTGGGGGAGGCATTTCATAAAACTGTAAAAATAAATGTTTGGGATAAATAAATACAAAATTTAAAATTTATTTGTATAGTGTTATTTAGAGGGCAAAGGGGGAGGAGAGGCTAGGAGGATTACCAGGTTACGGCTCAGCCTCGCCATTAAGGCTTAAAAATGTTATTTTTAAGGAATGCAGGCTTAAGTAAAACAGTTTGTTAAATTTATACACTAATTTTGCATATAATAACGCCCACTAAAGGAGGCGGGGTCCAAAAATTGTTTTGTTTAATTTTATGGCTCCAAGTTTAACGCGTTGGACCTTCTTTGACATAAAAATATATCATTTGCTTAACAAAATTACAAAAAAACTTTAAAAAACTATGTTTTTTAGAGGTTGGTTTAGTTCTTCTTAGGGGAACTTTTTTCCCTCTGGCCCGACTTAGCCCATCTCCGAACATAACCTGTGCTATCCTTCAAAATATATTTATACCAAATTTCAAGAGTCTAGCTCTTTTCGTTTGGACTTAATCGTGATTTCCACAGGCGAACGGACGGACATGCTCAAATCGTCTTAGATTTCATCACTGATCAAGAATATATATACTTTATGGGGTCTCAGATGGATATTTGACTGCGTTACAAACGGAATGATAAAGTGAATATGCCCTCCATATTATTTTTTGGATGTTATAAAAAGGAGAATTAAAAAAAATTAAAACTAACAAAAACAAGTAAAAACGTTATATTCGACCGGGTCGAGTCTTAAATACCCTCCAAATATTTAGTAAGTGAATTTAAAATGTTTAAGATCGTACGTCAACGCCTACTGATGGGGGCGGATTTAAAAATAGACAATATCATGTTTTTCACAGACGAACGTATGGGCATTGCTAGACCGTCTTAGCCTTCATCACAATTCTCTTTGGAGGCTATAAAAACTGTATTTTGGCGGGGTCGCTCTGGCAAGGGCTGTGGGGGAAACATTTCACCTTTGTCATAAAACTCTAAAAATAAATGCTTGGGATAATTATATACAAAATTAAAAAATTTTTTTTTATAGGGTCATTTAGAGGGCAAAGGGGGAGAGGGGGTAGGGCAGAAACAGGTAGACATAAAACTCTAAAAATAAATGCTTGGGATGATTATACACAAAATTAAAAAAAATTTTTTATTTATTTTTAATAGGGTCATTTAGGGGGCAAAGGAAGAGGGGGGGAGGGGTAGGGCAGAAATCGGCAGTCATAAAACTCTAAAGATAAATGCTTGGGATGATTATATACAAAATTAAAAAATTTTTTTTTTTTTGGTAGGGTCATTTAGGGGGCGAAGGGGAAGGAGGGGGTAGGGCAGAGTAGTACCAGGTTTCGTCTCAGCTTCGTCATTAAAGCTTAAAAGTGTTATTTTTAAGGAATGTAGGCTTAAGTAAAACAATTTGTTAAATTTTTATGCTATTTTTGCCTATAATAACGCCCACTAAAGTGGGCGGGGTCAAAAAATATTTTTATTTTATTTAATGGCTCCAAGTTTAAGGCGTTGGACCGTATTTGACATAAAAATATATCATTTGCTTAACAAAATAACCAAAAAACTTTAAAAATTATGTTGTTTTTTCTGGGTTGGTTTAGTTCTTCTTAGGGGAACTTTTTTCCCTCTTGCCCGATTTAGCCCATCTTCGAACTTAACCTGCTGTAAGCTTTAAAATATATTTATACCAAATTTCAAGAGTCTAGCTCTTTTCGTTTGGACTGAATCGTGATTTCCACAGACGGACGGACATGCTTAGATTTCATCACTGATCAAGAATATATATACTTTATGGGGTCTCAGATGGATATTTGGCTGCGTTACAAACGAATTGTTAAAGTGAATATGCCCTCCATATTATTTTTTGGATGGTATAAAAAGGAGAATTAAAAAAAAAAATTAAAACTAACAAAAACAAGTAAAAACGTTATATTCGACCGGGTCGAATCTTAAATACCCTCCAAATATTTAGTAAGTGAATTTGAAATGTTTAACTTGGTGGGACAGAGTTCCTTTATATAATATCGTACGTCAACGCCCACTAAAGGGGGCGGGGTTCAAATATATACAATATCATGTTTTCCACAGACGAACGTATGCGCATTGCTAGACCGTCTTAGACTTTATCACAATTCTCTTTGGAGGGCATAAAAACTGTATTTTGGCGGGGTCGCTCTGGCAAGGGCTGTGGGGGAAACATTTCACCTTTGTCATCAAACTCTAAAAATAAATGCTTGGGATAATTATATACAAAATTAAAATTTGTTTTTTTGATAGGGTCATTTAGAGGGCAAAGGGGGAGAGGGGGTAGGGCAGCAACTCTAAAAATAAATGCTTGGGATGATTATGCACAAAATTAAAAAAAAATTTTATTTATTTTTAATAGGGTCATTTAGCGGGCAAAGGGGGAGGAGGGGGTAGGGCAGCAACAGGCAGTCATAAAACTCTAAAGATAAATGCTTGGGATGATTATATAAAAAATTTAATATAACATATTTTTTTTGGTAGGGTCATTTTGGGGGCAAAGGAAGAGGGGGCGGGGCGGTAGGGCAGAAATCGGTAGTCATAAAACTCTAAAGATATATGCTTGGGAGGATTATATACAAAATTTAAAAAAAATTTTTTTTTTGGTATGGTCATTTAGGGGCAAAGGAAGAGGGGGGGGGGGGGTAGGGCAGAAATCGGCAGTCATAAAACTCTAAAGATAAATGCTTGGGATGATTATATACAAAATTTAAAAAAAAATTTTTTTTTTTGGTAGGGTCATTTTGGTGGCAAAGGAAGAGGGAGGAGGGGGGGGGGGTAGGGCAGAAATCGGCAGTCATAAAACTCTAAAGATAAATGTTTGGGATGATTATATACAAAATTTAAAAAAAAAATTTTTTTTGGTAGGGTCATTTAGGGGGCAAAGGAAAAGGGGGGGGGGTAGGGCAGAAATTGGCAGTCATAAAACTCTAAAGACAAATGTTTGGAATGATTATATACAAAATTAAAAAAAAATTTTTTTTTTTTGGTAGGGTCATTTAGGGGACGAAGGGGAAGGAGGGGGTAGGGCAGAGTAGTACCAGGATTCGTCTCAGCTTCATCATTAAAGCTTAAAAGTGTTATTTTTAAGGAATGTAGGCTTAAGTAAAACAATTTGTTAAATTTTTATGCTATTTTTGCCTATAATAACGCCCACTGAAGTGGGCGGGGTCAAAAAATATTTTTATTTTATTTAATGGCTCCAAGTTTAAGGCGTTGGACCGTATTTGACATAAAAATATATCGTTTGCTTAACAAAATAACCAAAAAACTTTAAAAATTATGTTGTTTTTTCTGGGTTGGTTTAGTTCTTCTTAGGGGAACTTTTTTCCCCCTTGCCCGATTTAGCCCATCTTCGAACTTAACCTGCTCTAAGTTTTAAAATATATTTATGCCAAATTTCAAGAGTCTAGCTCTTTTCGTTTGGACTGAATCGTGATTTCCACAGACGGACGGACGGACGGACGGACGGACGGACGGACATGCTCAGTTGGTCTTAGATTTCATCACTGATCAAGAATATATATACTTTATGGGGTCTGAGATGGATATTTCGATGCGTTACAAACGGAATGACAAAGTGAATATACCCTCCAAATTCTTTTTTGGAGGGTATAAAAAAAAAGTTTAAATTGAGAAAATTCAGTCTGGCATCGCTGATTTGAAAGCAACTTAAAATTCCAACGCGTGTGTGGTGTTCATTCAAGTAACACTTGATCATTTCCCTACAGGATGAGTAGACAATATTTTCCAATCATTTAAGCCGTATTTTGTGTCTTTAAATTGGGCGATCACAGAGCAACTCGCACTACAAAACACTCAGACACACCTCATCTTAAAAAAACCAAAATGTCAATAAAAATGAAAAAAGTATTTTTAATACGTGTGTGCACATCCATGCAAACATCCATGTTTATGTAATACATGTGTAGCGATCATGCACACACATTTTTTTTTTTTACAAATGACACCTTCATCTTCAGAACTTCTTACACACATGCACGCTCTCCTGCCCGCCACTTAATATTTAGCATGACACCAACTGTTTAACAACTGCTGACATAAATGACACTAACTCCTTTCTCAAACGGTGATCAGGAAATCTTTAAGCAAGATCACGTATTGTTTGATTTTAAGCCCATGGAATTGTGCAGCCAGCGTACATTCAGCGTTGAAGGGTTTCAATTTCATTGCCTCCTCTTTACACAATTTTATTTTGTACAAATACTCATTTAATATTTAATAAATAAATAAATATTTGGTAAGATTTTTTGTCGAGTCATTATTAAGATGCATCCAAGCAGCGACGTGCCAGCCAGCCCAGCCAGTCTTTGAATGTTCTATAAATTATATTCGACTAAATGAGCCAACTTGTTGATGACAGGGCGTCAAAATATTTTACCTTTTGTGCTGATGAATCACTATTTGCGTGATAAATCTTAATTTTAACTTGTTAAGCATAATTATTTAATAAATGTGGTTTCTAAATGAGGGAAATTGTGTGCACACGATTCCCATTGGAAATCAAGGCAATTTTATTTGATAATTTTATTTTATATTGGAATCCAATTGTGTGTGGATGCTGTTGGTTGTATTAGCTAGCACGTTGACTATGAAGCTTCAAAATGATTAATTGACTAGTTTTAACGTCGCTAGAAGTAGCTTATCTGAAATCCTAACTTTTCAAAAAAGGATATATGAGGAGGCAAAAATATTCTTCCTGCAATTTCAATAAAAATTTTGTACATGAATTAAAAGGCACATCAAGAGATTTTTAGAAAGTTTTTCTTGTTTTTGGAATCTTGTTTTATCTAGTTTTTCAAAAAAGGATTTATGGACGGTACTCGTGTCCTTGCTGCAATTTCAATAAAAATTTTGTACATAAATTAAAAGGTATATCCAGAGATTTTTAGAAAGTTTTTGTTGCTTTTAAAATCTTATTATATCAAATTTTTCGAAAAAGGATATATGGATTGTAGCCATATCCTTGCTGGGGTTTTAATAAAAATTTGTATATATTGATTAAAAGACATATGGAGAGACTTTTAGAAAGTTTTTGTTGCTTTTGGAATCATATTTTATATAATTTTTCAAAAAAGGATATATGCGGTTGACTCGTGTCCTTGCTGCAATGTCAATAAAAATTTTGTACACAAATTAAAGGCAGAGATTTTTAGAAAATTTTCGTTGCTTTTGGAGTCTTACTTTATCGTAAATTCTAATTTTTCAAAAAAGGATATATGGGGAGTACCCATATCCTTGCTGGGATTATAATAAAAATTGGTACATAAATTAAAAGACATATGAAGAGACTTTTAGAAAGTTTTTGTTGGTTTTGACGTCCTATTTTATCTAATTTTTCAAAAAAGGATATATGCGGTTGACTCGTGTCCTTGCTGCAATATCAATAAAAATTTTGTACAGATATTAAAAGGCATATCCAGAGATTTTTAGAAAGTTTTCGTTGCTTTTGGAACCTTTTGTTATCTGAAATACTAATTTGTCAAAAAAGGATATATAGGGGGCACCCATATTCCTGCTAGGATTTCAATAAAAATTTGTACATAAGTTAAAAGACATATGAAGAGACTTTTAGCAAATTTTTGTGGCTTTTGGAATAATATTTTAACTAATTTTTCAAAGAAGGATATATGGTGGAGACTCGCGTCCTTGCTGCAATTTCAATAAAAATGTTGTACATAAATTAAAATCCAGACATTTGTAGAAAGTTTTTGTTGCTTTTGGAATCTCATTTTATCCTAAATCCTAATTTTTCAAAAAAGGATATATATGGGAGGCAGCCATATTCTTGCTGGGACTTTAATAAAAATTTGCATGTAAATTAAAAGGCATATCGCGAGATTTTTAGAACGTTTTCGTTGCCTTCGTATTGTTATTTTATCTTTTATGGCATCACCCGTATCCTTCTTGGGATTTCAATACTAATTTGTGCATAAACTAAAAGACATATCAAGAGATTTTTAAAATGTTTTTGTTGCTATTTGGAATTTTATTTTGTCTTAAGTACTAACTTTTCTAAAAAGGATACATGGGTGGTATCCAAATCCTTGCAGGAATTTCTACAAAAAATTTTATATAAATTTAGTTGCATATTAAGAAATTGTTAGACGGTTTTCGTTGCTTCTAGAATTTTATTTCATCTTAAATCCTAATTTTTCTAAAAAGGATATATGGAAGATACCCATATCCTTGCTGGGATTTCAATAAAAATTCATACATAAATTAAAATGCGTATTAGGAGATTTGTAGAAAGTTTTTACTGCTTTTGGAATCTTATTTTATCTTAAGCCCCATTTAAAAATGAAGGATATATGGAGCGTACCCTAATCCTTGCTGGTATTTCATTAAGGATTTATACATACATTAAAAGGAGTATTAAGACATGTTTAGAAAATTTTCGTTGCTTACCTTCCCTGAAGTCATAATTTTTTTTAAGAGGATATATGGTAGGTAACCATATCCTTTCGCAAATTTTCTCTCAAATGTTAGTATTTTCACACAGCTTGATGGCCTTCACATCAATTCTTATTGCAATAAGCCTTCTGATTCTATTTTTGCACAGTGCTGGGGTTTTTCATCAAATTATATATTTTGTAAGGTAAAAAAATCGTAGTTAGTTTTATGCATATATTTTTTTGGACATTATTTCGTGATCTAGAGTCTGAACAACGTAAAGTTAACAATTTAAATACAATAATATTATTTCTTCTCCAATTTCCCACCGATGATGATATGACAAATTTATTAACTTCGATGAACGCAAATCCAAAGTCTTTCAGTTCGCTGTAATTTTTTAATAAAAACTTTTGTGTGAAGATACTCACATACGAGTATTAAAAGTGAAGTGTTTTTGTACTCGTATAAGAAATGAAACGGCACACAGTGGGGCCTTTTGCCTTTTTTCATTGCAAAAATTAATTAAATTAAATTAATAAAGATATTTAAAAATTTTAAATTTTGAAAGAAGACCCTTCAAGCTACAATATATATGATTTTCACGCTCATATGTTAACCGCGGCACTGTGTACAGTGTCGCCTTTTGACTGTTTCATGCTATACTTTGTGGGTAAAGAATTTGGAGGAGTTGGAATACTCTCTTTAATTCTCTGCAGTCGATTTGGGCTTGCAAGCTCCACAGCTTTTGTAATGTCTGACCTTGATTTATCTTTATCTTTAACATACTTAAGACATAATGCTTCTGAAAGATGCGATTTACAAATATCTTTAGTGACATTTTGAAGTTTACGTTTTCTTGTGTACTCTGAACACTCGTTTATAGTTTTCGCAGGTCTTCCTCTTCTGCTGTTAGAAGATGTATGAGGTTCTTCGATGTTTTCAAAGATTTGTATTTCATTTAGCCAATCTGAATTCTTTTCCATAAAGGTTTTTATCAGGGACCGTAACTGTTATGACTTTTATCAAAAAAATCAAGAAATAAGAGTTATTTTTGATTTTTATATATTTAGATAGAAAATAAGAGTTATTTTTGATTTTTATTTTTTTAAATGAAAAATAAAAGTTATTTTTGATTTTTATATTTTTAAATGAAAAATAAAAGTTATATTTGATTTTTATATTTTTATATCAATAATAAAAATCAATTCAAAATTCGTGACATAGGTAATATGTTTATTAATCTTTGTTACGTATTAAAGTAAAAATAAAGTACACAGTTATAATAACAACAAAATGTGTGTAACAAAGTTTCTAATTTACGCTGTGCATTGCCCTTGAAGTTGAAATAACGCTATTATTTGTTCTTTCATTTTTGTTGTTGTTATTTGAATGAAGCAGCATAATATAATACATACGGCATCAACAAATAAATAAGAGTTTTGAATTGATTTTTATTATTGATATAAAAATATAAAAATAACTTTTATTTTTCATTTAAAAATATAAAAATCAAAAATAACTTTTATTTTTCATTTAAAAAAATAAAAATCAAAAATAACTCTTATTTTTCATTTAAAAAAATAAAAATCAAAAATAACTCTTATTTTTGATTGTTAAAATAAAAATCAGAAATTTAAAAATCATGCCTAAAAATCATGATGGTGTAATTAAAAGTTTTCTACGATGTTCATTTATGTATGATTTATTTCTTCAAAAATTGAAAAATAACTCTTATTTCCGGTCCCTGGTTTTTATCGTTCGTTTTGAGGCAAGCCATTTTTTATTAATTTTCAAGTAAACGAAGTGAATTGTGGTTTTAACATCCTCTTCGTGGTATCCTGATAAGTTGTGTAATTTTTGCAGAATAGCCATTCTAAACACATTTTCATTATGTGAGTTTCTGAATAACTCGAACAATTCCGAATTTTGAAATGACATTATAGCACTTTAGAGTAAAATTGTATAATTTAATGATCACTGCTTTTGCAAAGTAAAAACTTAACTGGCTTGATTACACAATTGCGGTTTAATTTATACCCAAAAATAAAAAAGGTTCAATTTACCTGCTTTGTAAAACAGAAATCCAGGCCTCAACTATCTGCAGTGTAAAACTGCAGTTTCTATTTTACTCAGTATAAAAAAAGTTTTAAAACTACCTGCCTATTTTTATAATGCGGACAACGTAACATAAAAGAGAATTGAAGAAAAATGCAGGGGAAAAAGTCATCGTGTAAATCTCGTATGAACGAGAGAAATTAAAATACTCGTATGTAACAAATACGTGCTGCAGTGAAAACAGAATTATGGCCGTTTTCACTATGAGATTGTAACAGTTTTCCTCTTGTATCAAGAAAAACGGCAACTTTTGGTGGCAAAGTTTAGTTAAATTATTTAAAGCATTGTGTAGCAAATATGCTCCGAAAATTTGGGCGAGACCATTTTTGGCCATTTTTAGATATGCTCTATTTTATTTGTAAAAATTACCTAAATATAGGGTGTCTGAAAAGCGGCAACTGCCGAAAAAGTAGGGCATCTGATGCACATTTTTTTTTGCTTATTTCAATTAAAAATAAACATACCTTTAAAACGATACCAAAAAAGTAATGATCTAAAGTCAAGGTTTCTAGCACTTCAATTTTAAAATGTAATTTTTTTTTCAAAATCACCTTTTTTGGGGCTTCCTAAAAAACTGCCGACTTTAAGCAGCTCCACCAGCTATAATTTTCAACCAATTAAGAAAACCGTTTTTGAACTGGCATCAGTAAGAAGTTCTTTGTACGATGTAATCATTCATTTTACAAAATTTTGTCATAAATTTTTTTATTTTTGCCACGGTTTTTGGGAAAAGGCGCCACAGTGCGGCATGAACAAACACACACACACACTCACACACGTTTATTAATGTTAAATTATGGATTGAAAAGATTTTTAGTTTTTGATTTTGTCAAGTCATTTAATCTGTTACGAAAATGTAATTTATAATTTAATAAAAATAAAATATTATGAAGTCTCAAGTTAATTTGAATATTTGATTATTGCGACACTTTTTTATTGTCCTAAACTTCAGGCTAATTACTTTGACCGCCCTACTTCATTATGTCGAAAGAATTGGTAAATAAAATCACTTTATAAATATTTTATAAAATTTGTCAGACTTTTTTCATTTTCGATTCTCAACAGGGTTTTGAACGAAACTTTTGCTCTTTTAAGAAATTAATAATCCAGAAATTTCAATAGGAAAATCTATAAAAATATCGCCAAGTTATTCAATTCATCTACTTTTCCCCCTAAAACTTTCACGTAGAAATTTCGAACAAATTCGGAAATGTCCGGGCAAGACACAATATTAATCTGCGACCCCATATATTGGGTCCTTGTGTATGGGGAAGTCGAATAAGCGACGGCCATCTGTCCGTCTATATGTTCGTGAAATAGGTTTTCCAAAGCCCTCAGAAAATCTAGAGACTGCGGTCTTGAATTGATACATTGGAAATAGTCCTGAATAGATTTCTTTTGAAAATCAGTAAACTCCCAAAATACGGTTCCAGAGCTGGAAAATTTAATTTTATTTTTGGTATATAAACGCAACAAGCTATAACTTTTTTTTTGCTATTTTTAATTGAATCTATCACCCCATTTACACGATGAATTTTATGACGTCCAATTTTCGACGTCTTTTTGGTTTGAAAGCGAACGGGGTGGAGAGGAAAGAGGGGTAGAAAAATTGACTTGATTTCTGATTTCATGTTTTTTTTTTCATATTTCTCTACACATCAATACCTATTCTCCTTGTTACGTTTTATTCATTTTTAATTTTTATGTGAAACAATAACAAAAAAAACAAGTAAAAACGTCGGGTCGAATATTAAATAGCCTTCAAATATTTGGTAAGTAATTTTAAAATGTTTAACTCGGTGGGACAGAGTTGTTTTATATAATATCTCACGACAACGCCCACTAAAGGGGGCGGGGTTTAAAAATAGACAATATCATGTTTTCCACAGACGAATGTATGGGCATTGCTGGACCGTCTTAGACTTCATCACAATTCTCTTTGGAGGGTATAAAAACTGTATTTTGGCGGGGTCGCTCTGGCAAGGGCTGTAGGGGAAACATTTCCCCTTTGTCATAAAACTCTAAAAATAAATGCTTGGGATAATTATATACAAAATTAAAATTTTTTTTGATAGGGTCATTTAGCGGGCAAAGGGGGAGGAGGGGGGGGGGGTCCAATTCTCTTTGGAGGGTATTAAAACTGTATTTTCGCTCTGGCATGGGGTGTAGGGGAGACATTTCACCTTTGTCGTGAAACTCTAAAAATAAATGTTTGGGATTATTAAATACAAAATTAAAATATTTTTTTATATGGTCATTTAGGAGGGGGTAGGGGCAGAGTAGTGCCAGGTTACTTCTCAGCTTCGTCATTAAAGTTATTTTTAAGAAATGTGGGCTTAAGTAAAACAATTTGTTAAATTTTTACACCATTTTTGTATGTAATAACGCCCACTAAAGGGGGCGGGGTCCAAAAGTTATTTACTTTTATTTTATGGTTCCAAATTTAAAGCGTTGGATCTTCTTTGACATAAAAATATATCATTTGCTTAACAAAATTACAAAAAAAAAAATGAAAAATTTTGTTGTTTTTTATACCCTCCAAAAAAGAATTTGGAGGGTATATTCACTTTGTCATTCCGTTTGTAACGCATCGAAATATCCATCTCAGACCCCATAAAGTATATATATTCTTGATCAGTGATGAAATCTAAGACGAACTGAGCATGTCCGTCCGTCCGTCTGTGGAAATCACGATTCAGTCCAAACGAAAAGAGCTAGACTCTTGAAATTTGGCATAAATATATTTTAAAGCTTAGAGCAGGTTAAGTTCGAAAATGGGCTAAATCGGGCAAGGGGGAAAAAAGTTCCCCTAAGAAGAACTAAACCAACCCAGAAAAAACAACATAATTTTTAAAGTTTTTTGGTTATTTTGTTAAGCAAATGATATATTTTCATGTCAAATACGGTCCAACACCTTAAACTTGGAGCCATTAAATAAAATAAAAATATTTTTTGACCCCGCCCACTTTAGTGGGCGTTATTATAGGAAAAAATAGCAAAAAAATTTAACAAATTATTTTACTTAAGCCTACATTCCTTAAAAATAACACTTTTAAGCTTTAATGACGAAGCTGAGACGAAACCTGGTACTACTCTGCCCTACCCCCTCGTTCCCCTTCGACCCTACCAAAAAAAAATTTTTTTTTTAAATTTTGTATATAATCATCCCAAGCATTTATCTTTAGAGTTTTTTAACTGCCGATTTCTGCCCTAACCCCCCCCCCCCACCCTCTTCCATCGCCCCCTAAATGACCCTACCAAAAAAATTTTTTTTTTTAAATTTTGTATTTAATCAACCCAAGCATTTATCTTTAGAGTTTTATGACTGCCTGTTGCTCCCCTACCCCCTCCTCCCCCTTTGCCCGCTAAATGACCCTATTAAAATTAAATAAATTTTTTTTTTAATTTTGTGTATAATCATCCCAAGCATTAATTTTTATAGTTTTATATCTACCTGTTTCTGCCCTACCCCCTCTCCCCCTTTGCCCTCTAAATGACCCTATCAAAAAAAAGAAATTTTAATTTTGTATATAATTATCCCAAGCATTTATTTTTAGAGTTTTATGACAAAGGTGAAATGTTTCCCCCACAGCCCTTGCCAGAGCGACCCCGCCAAAATACAGTTTTTATACCTTCCAAAGAGAATTGTGATGAAGTCTAAGACGGTCTAGCAATGCCCATACGTTCGTCTGTGGAAAACATGGTATTGTATATTTTTGAACCCCGCCCCTTTTAGTGGGCGTTGACGTACGATATTATATAAAGGAACTCTGTCCCACCAAGTTTAACATTTCAAATTCACTTACTAAATATTTGGAGGGTATTTAAGATTCGACCCGGTCGAATATAACGTTTTTACTTGTTAGAAGTTGGTTTAGTTCTTCTTAGGGGAACTTGTTTCCCTCTTGCCCGATTTAGCCCATCTCCGAACTTAACCTGTGCTATCCTTCAAGATATATATATATATATATATATATATATATATATATATATATATATATATATACCAAATTTCAAGAGTCTGACTCTTTTCGTTTGGACTGAATCGTGATTTCCACAGACGGACGGACGGACGGACATACTCAGATCGTCTTAGATTTCATCACTGATCAAGAATATATATACTTTATGGGCTCTCAGATGGATATTTCGCTGCGTTACAAACGGAATGACAAAGTGAATATACCCCCCATATTCCCTTTTGGAGGGTACAAAAATAGACATGAAAACCAAATTCACCGTATGAACGCAATGAGTTTTTGGAACTAATTTGAAAAGGGAATTAATAAAATTAGACGTCATAAAATTCATTGTATAAATTGGGTATATGTTATACTTAATTAATTTAGTATTAAAAATAAAATTGAAAAAAAATTAAAAAGGCGATTCCAGGGTTGGAAAATTATTTTTTTTTGTACATAAAAGTAACAAATTAAAACCAATTTCTTTTCTTCATCAATGAAACATATTTGATGTACTCGAAAGAAATTCATTAGCATTAGAAATCAGAAAAATCCGAAAAGGCGGCTCCAGAGCTGGAAAACTTAAACTGTTTTTTTACAATATTAAATTAACTAAATAAAAAAATTTTTTTTTTGGTAATCAAATACAGTTTATATTGTGGATATAAATAAATTAGTATTGAAAATCAAAAAGATGGTGCCAGAGTTGGGCAATTGGAACTTTTTGTGTTACATAAACGCAGCCAACTGCACGAATTTATTTCTTTTTCTTTATATATATTTGATATTTTTGAAAGAAATTCCTTGGTATTTGAAATTAGAAAAGCCAAAAGACAGATCCAGAGCTGGAAAATTTAAACTGTTTTTTTTTTGGAGCATTAAATTAATAAAATAAATTTTTTGGTAACCCAACATATTTTATATTTTAGAGAGAAATAAATTCGTGTTGAAAATTAGAAAAATGAAAAAGATAATGCCAGGGCTGGACAGTTGAAACTCTTTTTGGTACATCAAAATTTGTTTCTTTTTAAATTATGTATGAATTTTTATTAATCGAACTTTCTTATGTAAATTGTTAATTTTATCAACGGGCTTAAGTTCGAATCTGCAAGACTGCAAACCATTTTTTTATTATTTTTTATTAATAAATGAATTTGTTCAAATTCTATTTTATTAATTTATATTAAGATTGGAATATTAAGAATATTTTTCAATAATCATCAAACCAGCAGAACGGATCAGTACTGATTTCGAGGCCGCTACGCCATCTCATCAGCGTTCTTTGTTCAATTTTTCCACTTTTGCAAGTGGTGCTAGTTAGTAGGAATATCAACTATTTAACCAATATTTTAACGAAAATTTAATATGAGAAGTTATCACGTTCATATTTTTAAGTTATTACATTTTTGGTTAGTACGAAATTCCCCAACCCTGACGATTAATATTCCCAATATTCCATGTATCTCTTTCGCTTTTTCCAGAGCCATCGGCTGCTGATAACTAAAGCTTCTTTGTTATTTATGTTCAAGTAATTGAATTTAGTTGTCAATTTACAATGAACAAGTGCGCGTGCCCCCGCAATGTTTTAAATTATGTATGAATTTTTATTAATCGAACTTTCTTATGTAAATTGTTAATTTTATCAACGGGCTTAAGTTCGAATCTGCAAGACTGCAAACCATTTTTTTATTATTTTTTATTAATAAATGAATTTGTTCAAATTCTATTTTATTAATTTTATTAACAGATCCGTTCTGCTGGTTTGATGATTATTGAAAAATATTCTTAATATTCCAATCTTAATATAAATTAATAAAATAGAATTTGAACAAATTCATTTATTAATAAAAAATAATAAAAAAATGGTTTGCAGTCTTGCAGATTCGAACTTAAGCCCGTTGAAAAAATTAACAATTTGTTTCTTTTTTTTATAAATTAAACACTTTTGATATTTTTGAAAGAAATTCATTGGTATTAGAAATGAGAAAAGCCAAAAAGACAGTTCCAAGGCTGGAAAACTGACATATTTTTTGGAATGTTAAATTAACTAAAGAAATCTAATTTTTTTTCTTTGGCACTAAAAGATATTTATATTTTAGAAAGAAAGAAATTAATATTGAAAATTCGAAAGATAAAAAATATGGTTACAGGGTTGGACAATTTAAACTTTTTGTGGTACATAAACGTAAGCAAGTGACTTTTTTTCTTTTTCCTTACAAATTAAACACATTTGATATTTTTGAAAGAAATTGATTTGTATTACAAATTAGAATAGTCAAAAAGACTGCTCCAGAGCTGGAATTTTAATTCTAACTAAATAAAACAATTTTTTTGTGATCAAATAGATGTTATATTTTAGATATACAGAAATTAGTGCTGAAAATGAGAAAGATCAAAAATATGGTTCCAGGGTTGGAATGAATGTGTGTAAATACATTAGCTGTACATCGGCAAAGGGTGTATAATGCTAAACCGGGACATAGCACTTTTATTTCTTATATACACGGATATTGCACGGAGTTTTTTGTAATGAAATTTTTTAGGTTTCAATGTGTTTCCGATTTAGTTTAACAAAAAAAAATGAGATGAGAAAAATATTATCTAAGTTTACTTTTGTTATTTTAGCTGTCAGCACCCTATAGATCTTTTTTGTTCCACTTTTAATAAAACCTTCTTCCTATTGTATGCCTCCACAATTTGCTACATTTAACTACAATTACAACATGCAAACCATAAAAAAAGATGATATAAAATAATTGTTGGCAAAAAAAAAAAAAACAAAAAACAAAAAATAAAACTAAATCCCAAAGATAAATTGAATGGTTTTGTAAACACCTTGAAAAATAAGCCAACCAAAATTGTTAAACAATCTGTTGCAGAAGCTGTAAAAAATTTATTTGCAGCGAACATTAAAATGTTTAAAAAAGAATCTTTTGTTGTTCTTTTGAAAGAAATGCAACAAATCGCTTGCGCTAATCCTGGCCTGTGGCTTTAACAAACAACAGCTCGAGACAAGATTAGGGAGAGAATGTGTGTGTGTGTGTGTGTGTAACTATTGTTAATAGTATGTCTTGATATATATTTATATAAAACTGAAGCGGGCAAACTGGGTGATCTTTCTATAATCCAGCATTTGATAAAATTGATTGACATGACCATCCATCATCTCTGACCTTTTTTACTTAAAGTGTTGCAATTTCTTTCTCAATATTTAAAAACCAAATTTTATTCTTGACAACTTTTTTTTTACAAATGCCTTAAACGAAGACTAGTAAATTTATTTTGCAAATTACTGGATATAATATTAAAACATACACACTCAGTTTTATATTTGCCCGTGTGTATAAGAAATACTTTTTCAAATTCATTGTAACTAATAAATAAAAATCATCCTTTGAAATTTTCGCAAATTATCAAAGTATTTAAAGTGTTATAAATATTTATATATGTAGCACTGGCGTAGTCTTTTGAAAAAACTAAATCTCCCAAAGAACAAATAAAAAAATAACAAGCAAAAGAGCTATATTCGGCTGTGCCGAATCTTAAATACCCTTCACAGATGTAATTCTTCTTTCTTTCTTGCTAAAACACGAAGTAGGTTTAATTAAAAGATGTAACATAGTTTTATTTGACAAAAAAAAATGTAAATTTTTAAACTTTTTGGTCACTTTCATGTACCATAAAATATATTATTTGTTCAACCCCGGAGTCGAAATTTTGATTTTTTAAGATTTTAATACCAACTTTGTTCTTTCTGAATTATAAAATAGTTGTAATTAACAAAAACAACAACGTCAGTTGCCTATTTGGTTACTTTTATATATTTCAATTTCCCAACCCTAGAAACGAAATTTAAATTTTTTTACCAATGCAACTCTTAATGAGGCATGAAATAGTTTTATTTAAGAAAAACTTAATATTTGTAACCATTTTGGTCACTTTCATGTACTACAAAACATTGCAGTTATCCAACTCTGGAATCTAAATTTTGATTTTTTTTTTGAATTTTTGATACCAATTATGTTTTTCCTGGACTAAAAAATAGTTTTAATTAGTAAAAAACCGACGTTAGTTGCCTTTTTGGTTACATATAAATATGTATTAAAAATATTTAAATTTCCCATCCCTGGAAGCGAAATTAAAATTTTTTTTACCAATCCTAGTCTTCATTAGGTATAAAGTCGTTTTATTTAAGAAAAACTTAAAATTTGCAACCATTTTGGTCACTTTCATGTACTACAATATATTGCATGTACCAAAAATCTTTAAACTTCAGAACCCTGGATTCGAAATTTTGATTTGTTTTTTGGAAATTTTTAAAACCACTTTTGTTCTTTCTAAAATATAAAATAGTTTTATATAGAAAAAAAAACAACGTCAATTGCATTTTTGGTTACTTTTATGTATAAAAAATTTCAATTTCCCACCCCTGGAAGCAACATTTGAATTAAAATTTTTTTTTTTGGCCAATGCAAATCTTCATGACGTATAAAGAAATTTTGTAAAAGAAAAACTTAAAATGTTTAACAATTTTAGTTACTTCATGTACTACAAAATACGGAATGGGCCGAAAATTTTTTTTTTTTAATTTTCCATCCCTGCAAAAAAATTTTTTTTTAAATTTTTCATAGACCATTAAGGCTTCCCAAAGCAAGAAATAGGTTTAATTTACAAACATTAAAAAAAATTATTGATTTTTGGTATAAATTTTGCGTCGAGAAATATGTAGGTGTAAGCTTCCCAGCTCTGGAACCATACTTCGGATTTTTCTGAATTTCAATAGCACTCTATATAAGTTCATTTCCAATCCAACGGTCCAAGAACGAAGTCTATCTCTCTTCTGGACATCGCTCAATCGTCATCGCTATTCATAAGGATCCAGAATATATATACTTTATGGGGTCCCATGTGCATATCGAAGAAATTACACAAGTAAAACGTTATATTCGACCGGGTCGAATCTTAAATACCCTCCAAATATTTAGTAAGTGAATTTAAAATGTTCAACTTGGTGGGACAGAGTTTCTTTATATAATATCGTACGTCAACGCCCACTAAAGGGGGCGGGGTTCAAAATTATACAATATCATGTTTTCCCCAGACGAACGTATGGGCATTCCTAGCCCGTCTTAGACTTCATCACTAATCAATAATATATATATTTACTTTATGGGGTCCAATTCTCTTTGGAGGGTATAAAAACTGTGTTTTGGCGGGGTCGCTCTGGCAAGGGCTGTGGGGGAAACATTTCACCTTTGTCATAAAACTCTAAAAATAAATGCTTGGGATAATTATATACAAAATAAAATTTTTTGTTTTGTTTTTATAGGGTCGGTCATTTAGGGGCAAAGGGGGAGGAAGGGGGTGGGGCAGAAACAGGCAGTCATAAAACTCTAAAAATAAATGCCTGGGATAATTGTATACAAAATTAAAATATTATTATTTTTGGTAGGGACATTTAGTGGCCAAGGGGGGAGGGGTAGGGTAGAAATCGGCAGTCATAAAACTTTAAAAATAAATGCTTGGAATAATTGTATACAAAATTAAAATTTTATTATTTTTGGTAGGGACATTTAGTGGCCAAGGGGGGAGGGGTAGGGTAGAAATCGGCAGTCATAAAACTTTAAAAATAAATGCTTGGAATAATTGTATACAAAGTTGAATATTTTTTTGTGGTAGGTCATTTAGTGGTGAAGGGGGAGGAACGGGTAGGGCAGAGTAGTACCAGATTTCGTCTCAGCTTCGTCATTAAAGCTTAAAAATTTTATTTTTAAGGAATGTAGGCTTAAGTAAAACAATTTGTTAAATTTTTATGCTATTTTTGCATATAATAACGCCCACTAAAGTGGGCGGGGTCCAAAAATAATTTTTATTTTATGGCTCCGAGTTTCAGGCGTTGGACCGTATTTGACATAAAAGTATATCATTTGCTTAAGAAAATAACCAAAAAACTTTAAAAATTATGTTGTTTTTTCTGGGTTGGTTTAGTTCTTCTTAGGTGAACTTTTTTCCCTCTGCCCGATTTAGCCCTTCTCCGAACTTAACCTGTGCTATCCTACAAGATATATTTATACCAAATTTCAATAGTCTAGCTCTTTTCGTTTGGACTGAATCGTGATTTCCACAGACGGACGGACGGACATGCTCAGTTCGTCTTAGTTCACTGATCAAGAATATATATACTTTATGGGGTCTGAGATGGATATTTGGCTGCGTTACAAACGGAATGACAATGTGAATATACCCTTCAAATTCTTTTTTGGAGGGTATAATAAAAATAATAAATTGAGAAGGGGAAAAATCTACAAAACAAGGGACGACTAAACACATGGTGTTAAAAAATTATTTGTTTCACGGTGTTGATTTATTAATTGCCTACATTTCCCCTGTTGTTTATCTCGGTGTCCCCTACAATATAATTGTCAGTGTGGTTTGCTGCTCATGTACTAATTACTCGTACTTATTTTCAAATTTTATCAAATATAAAATAAATTTAAATTTATAATTGCAGTAACAAAATATGTATTGTCTCCTGACATCCAAAAGAGCATAACTGATTATAATGCAAATTAATACCCTTTACGCTATAAATGTTTGACAACGTCTTCTCAAGACATTCCCCCTTATTCTGTAATTATCAAAAATGGGACACCTACCTATACCTTGTCGACAACAATCGACTACTTCTGACAGCCTGTGAATTTTCTCTTAAGGTACGATCACAATTGACAAATATTTGCCCAAAAAAGCGTAACCACTAAATACCAATGAAAACCCTTTTAACTCAGACAACTATTCATTGAGTTAAATGGCTCCCAATATTATTGGATTTTATGACACTGTCTATTATTTATGTGTAAAAGCGATGGATTTACCTATAAACACATATCGGGATCGAACTATTTTTCATTAGTAGTTAGTGGTTATGCTTTTTTGGGCAAATTTGGCAAGTGTGACCTGACATTTAGGCCTTGAGGATAGTATAGAAGTGTCCTATTTTTGATATTGTCTTGACGTGACGTAAAGTGATTTTTATAATCAATAAAAAATCCATTTTGATTTTTTTAATTAAAAAATAATATGGCATGAAGTCTAAAGCCATAAACAGGCCAGCAGACTACCGACTGACGACAATAAGGCAGTTTGTTGTCTGTGCTACGTTTGTGGTTAGAGTCAAATTATCTTAGGCGGCAATAAACAGCTTAATGCTGCCAACACAGTGAATAGTTGTAATTCGCAAGTTGTGGCACTTTGCAATTGAGATATAAAAAATAAATTAGCTAATGAACTCATTTTGAAAGCGAAGTAACAAAAAAAATAATATCGCAAAATATCAGTATGTATTAAAAATACAATAACAATAAAGAACTATAAACAAATATGAGTAGATTTACATATAAGTAGATTTAAAGTAAGCGATTTTATGTGAATAAATAAAAGTGGCACCACTAAAATCAGCTGTTTGCGTTCTAGCTGTCGTGGTCACATGGCGGCATTTGTAGTCATCCATAAATAAACGTTTAAAATTTTCTGGCCAAGAATATGAAAATTGTTGCAAATGCATAAGGTAAAGTCCTTCCAAAAATTTCTTTTGGCTACGGACTACGAGGTTAAAATTTTTATTTGTACTTTTCAGACTTTTCGCAAAAAAAAAGTAAAAAAATAAAAATAG
The DNA here is from genome assembly GCA_951800035.1 of Linnaemya tessellans. Lineage (NCBI taxonomy): Eukaryota > Metazoa > Arthropoda > Insecta > Diptera > Tachinidae > Linnaemya > Linnaemya tessellans. Next base: position 54,757,826 of record OX637535.1, read on the forward strand.
AAAAAAATATGCACAATCATTTTTATTTTTAAAGGGACTATTGCCTTGTGCACTTTTTATACCCTCCAAAAAAGAATTTGGAGGGTATATTCACTTTGTCATTCCGTTTGTAACGCATCGAAATATCCATCTCAGACCCCATAAAGTATATATGTATATTCTTGATCAGTGATGAAATCTAAAACGAACTGAGCATGTCCGTCCGTCCGTCCGTCTGTGGAAATCACGATTCAGTCCAAACGAAAAGAGCTAGACTCTTGAAATTTGGTATAAATATATTTTAAAGCTTAGAGCAGGTTAAGTTCAAAGATGGGCTAAATCGGGCAAGAGGGAAAAAAGTTCCCCTAAGAAGAACTAAACCAACCCAGAAAAAACAACATAATTTTTAAAGTTTTTTGGTTATTTTGTTAAGCAAATGATATATTTTTATGTCAAATACGGTCCAACGCCTTAAACTTGGAGTCATTAAATAAAATAAAAATATTTGTTGACCCCGCCCACTTCAGTGGGCGTTATTATAGGCAAAAATAGCATAAAAATGTAACAAATTGTTTTACTTAAGCCTACATTCCTTAAAAATAACACTTTTAAGCTTTAATGACGAAGCTGAGACGAAACCTGGTACTACTCTGCCCTACCCCCTCCTTCCCCTTCGCCCCCTAAATGACCCTACCAAAAAAAAATTTTTGTTTTTTTTTAAATTATGTATATAATCATCCCAAGCATTTATCTTTAGAGTTTTATGACTGCCGATTTCTGCCCTACCTCCCCCCCTCTTCCTTTGCCCCCCAAATGACCCTACCAAAAAAAAATTTTTTTTTTAAATTTTGTATATAATCATCCCAAGCATTTATCTTTACAGTTTTATGACTGCCGATTTCTGCCCTACCCCCCTCCTCTCTTCCTTTGCCCCCTAAATGACCCTGCCAAAAAAAATATATTTTTTTTTAAATTTTGTATATAATCATCCCAAGCATTTATCTTTAGAGTTTTATGACTGCCTGTTGCTGCCCTACCCCATCCTCCCCCTTTGCCTGCCAAACGACCCTATTAAAAATAAATAAAATTGTTTTTTTAATATTGTGTATAATCATCCCAAGCATTTATTTTTAGAGTTTTATGGCTACCTGTTTCTACCCTACCCCCTCTCCCCCTTTGCCTTCTAAATGACCCTATCAAAAAAAAAGAAATTTTAATTTTGTATATAATTATCCCAAGCATTTATTTTTAGAGTTTTATGACAAAGGTGAAATGTTTCCCCCACAGCCCTTGCCAGAGCGACCCCGCCAAAATACAGTTTTTATACCCTCCAAAGAGAATTGTGATGAAGTCTAAGACGGTCTAGCAATGCCCATACGTTCGTCTGTGGAAAACATGATATTGTATATATTTGAACCCCGCCCCCTTTAGTGGGCGTTGACGAACGATATTATATAAAGGAACTCTGTCCCACCAAGTTAAACATTTCAAATTCACTTACTAAATATTTGGAGGGTATTTAAGATTCGACCCGGTCGAATATAACGTTTTTACTTGTTATTTTTAAAAATGTTTAACTTTCTGAATAACAATGAAAAATTTTTTAAGCGCCTATTTATATAAGATTTTTTTCAGTATTGGCAGCACTAATTTATTGACGCCCATCAAGATAGAAATTAGTTTAATTTGACTACAACCACAAAAGTAGCACGGACAATAACCTACCTTAAAACCGTGACGATAACCATTCCTATATAAACACATGTATTCTAATAAATACATTAAACACACTCGAGACAGCAGGCTACACGAACACATGATTACAAAAGCCGTTGGCTACAATCGCCGCCTCGTAGTTAGCTACTTAATTATTTTTGAGAAGGCAGCTACATTGTCAACATCTCATTTTAGTGGTGCCACTTTGATATATAAAAAAGCGCTTATTCTAAATCTATTTATAGACCGAAACAAAATAAATAATAAAAACACTTTATTTGTTTATAGCTCTTTATTGTTTTTGCATTTGTAATAAATACATTTTGAAGTCTTTTTTTGTTATGGTACTATGAAAATGAGTTTATGAGTTAATTCATGTGTGGCCTAACACACGTCTTTTATCGATAACGGCTATCAAATATATACAAAATTAGAGTATTCAAAATAATGGAATTTTTACTTGAAAGGTCACATACAGAATTTTAAAATTTAATAATACTTCCAATATCTGAATAAATTTGAAAAATATGTTTGACAATAGAAAGACATATCATTACCAACAAAAAAATAAAATAAAATTAAAAAATAAAAGCCGAGAGAAAACGCAAAACAAATAAATAAATAAAAATGACAAAATAATTTTTATTCTTGAAAGGGCTATTAAATTTTTTATTTTCAACAATTTTCATATTTTTGACTAGATTAAAAAATTTTTTAAACGTTTATTTATTTAAGACTTTTCATTGTATTGGCAGCACTAATCTGTTTATTGTCTCCTATGAAAATAGAAATTAGTTTAATTTGACTACGTGCTACCAAAGTAGCACGGACAACAACCTCTCGTGTAGTCGTGGAAATATTCACTCCCATATAAACACATGTATTCTATTTTTGTAGTCGGTCGCCTGCTGTCTTGAATGTGTTTAATGTTTAATTTATATTTTCATAGGCGACAATAAATAAGTTAGTGCTGCCAACACAGTGAAACATCTTAAATAAATAAACGCTTAAAAATATTTTCAAACTGATCAAGAATATGAAAATTGTTAAAAATAAGAAATACGTCTAAATAATAAATTTGAAAAATACGTCTAATAGAAAGACATTTTGGAGTACTTTGAAATGATACCCATATCGTTTATATGGACCCTATATTCTAAGAGTTATTAAAATATTTTTAAACGCTTATTTGTTGGCAGCACTAATCTGTTTATTGTCTCCTATGAAAATAGAAATTAGTTTACTTTGACTACAACCACAAAAGTAGCACGGACAACAACCTGTCATGTAATCGTGAAAATATTCACTCCCATATAAACACATGTATTCTATTTTTGACAGGTTGTGGTCGGTAGCCTGCTGTCTTGAATGTGTTTAATGCTTAAGTGCTTATAGCTAGAGAAATAAATATTTGTAAAATCGATAGTTGAACGAAGAAATTATTGTTGGTTATAAGTTATTTGAAAACGTGTACGTGGCTGCCTGTAACCCACAAGCATTCATGTAGGATCTCTGAGATCCCGTTTTGAAAACGTACTCTGACAGAGCTGACAAGAAGTTGAGGACACTATGATTACTCTGCTCTTGCTGAGAAGTTGGCCGTGTACCGACTGGCTGCTTTTGCTACCAAATCTAAAGTTTAATGAAACAGTGAATTAATAAATTAATTGAAGATAGGAAAATATTTTTGCTTATATTTATGAGTACCTGAAACTCCAAAAGTAAAAATTAGGACGTGTCACCTGGCTAATTCTTTTTAAATACGTACGTAAGAAATTATAAATAGCTACCACCCTAATATTTAAGGGACCAACAAATTATGCTGTACCTTAAATGGCGCTAAATTATAAATCTTTTAAAACATAAAAATCTTAAATATTTTACACTTTAAGGCACCACATGAGGGGGTGCCGTGAATTTCTTCACATGTTCGTTCATTAATTTTTTACCACAAAATAGTGCCGATATTTATAAAAATTAGAACAGAGTTTAACCCCTTTTTTGTAGTTTCTGCTTTTCATATGGCCTTATGCGTCTGTTCTTTTTATTTTATTTTTATACTCGCAAATAGTTTCACACTTTTGCAAATAAAACTTATCATCAACGTCAGTCGCGTGCTTAATACGATTTTTTTTATTTTTATAAGACCAAGAATGGTAAATTGAGTTATACGAGTGCTACTGAAACAGAATTTATTGCCTGTGATTGAATGTATAAATTCATCATTTTATGTGGTTTTATGAATGAAATAATCTTTATGATCTCATGCTCTTGTTTTTCCTCTTGCAATCAAATTGCCACCTTTGGCTGGCTGCTGCCTGCTGCCCCTTTAAGTTTGATTACAAGTAAATCTGTTTTTGTTGATGCGAGTACGAGTACTTGTTTGTATCTTCTTGCAGTTTTTAAACATTGTTGTTGGCTGATTTTGATTTTATTATTATTATTATTTAGCACTCGATCGGCAAAAGATCAAAGAGCGTGTATCCACACAGATGTGTTGGGCTGGCGAAAAATATAAAACAAAATATCGGCAATAATCTTTTGAATTTCTGACTACTCTTGACACCAGATTTGTTTCAAGTTGTGAAGTGGCGGCGTTCGATTTTCCCCCAAACGAATTTTTATTTTGTTTTTCTTACTTTTTCAGTCGAAACAATCATGATGATGAGGTGAAATAAATAAATTTTTTTTTATACTCGTACATAAATTTTATTGTTTGTGGTTATTTGTTGCATGAAGATTTCATTTGCAGAGTGTGTAAATTTTTATTTTTTTTATTGTTAACCGAATACAATTTTTTCGCCGCAAATTTTGCCAGAGAAAGAAGATTTCGCAAATGTGCTTGAAACAGACCTGGGGCCAAGTGACAGCATTCGATATCGAGCAAAATTTCCATACAAATTTCGATCGATATCGAATACCGTAATTTTCTCTCTGCAGTGGAAAATAATCTTTAGACCTGTTTCAAAAGCAAATGCACTGGTCGCTGAACAGTCTTCACAGGGATTGACCCTATCATGTGCTAAAGGGCGCATTACATCATCCTCCAATGTTGCTGGCAAAGTTAGAAGTAAAAAATGGCCATAAAATCTTCTCTCTCCTGTCATCTTTCTCCATCTGTCCTCTTAACACTGTCCACCTCTTTTCTTAGTTCCAGCACAATGCATTGCTTTAGTAGGGAGTCACGTGCTGAGAGTTGGCCCTAGATAAAAAAAATGTTTTTCCAAGAATTATTTTCTCTAAAACGATGAAAATATTTACCATGAAGTGGTACACTACTAGAGTTTTTTATTTCCCGCAAAATAAAAATTTCCGGGATTCCAGGAGTTTTCAAGAATTTCCAGGAATTCAAGAAAGTAATGAAATATATAAAATAAAAATGAAATTTTCCGGAATTCATCGATTATTGTTAACGAAAGTACGAGCACAATTTGACCGATAATATTTTTATACCCTCCAAAAAAGAATATGGAGGGCATATTCACTTTGTCATTCCGTTTGTAATGCAGCGAAACATTCATCTGAGGCCCCATAAAGTATATATATTCTTGATCAGTGATGAAATCTAACACGATCTGAGCATGTCCGTCCGTCCGTCTGTGGAAATCACGATTCAGACCAAACGAAAAGAAATTTGGTATAAATATATCCTGATGGATAGCACAGGTTAAGTTCGGAAATGGACTAGATCGTGCAAGAGGGAAAAAAGTTCCCCTAAGAAGAACTAAACCAACCTCTAAAAAGTTTTAAATTTTTTTTTGTAATTTTGTTAAGCAAATGATATATTTTTATGTCAAAGAAAGTCGAACTCGTTAAACTTGGAGCCATATAATAAAAAAATAATAATTTGTGGACCAGGCCCCCTTAAGTGGTCCTTATTATATGCAAAAATAGTGTAAAAATTTAACAAACTTTTTTACTTAAGCCTGCATTCCTTGAAATTAATATTTTTAAGCTTTAATGACGAACCTGGGACGTACTCTGGTACTACTCTGTCCTACGCCCTCCTCCCCCTTTGCCCCTAAATGACCCTATCAAAAAAAAATTGTATTTAATTATCCCAAACATTTATTTTTGGAGTTTTATGACAAAGGTGAAATGTCTCCCCCACAGCCCTTGCTAGAACGACTCCGAGAAAATACAGTTTTAGGGCTCTCCAAAAAAAACTAGACCCCATAAAGTAAATATGTACATTCTTGATCAGTGATGAGGTCTGAGACGATCTAGCAAAGCCCATACGTTCGCCTGTGGAAAACATGATATTGTATATTTTTGAACCCCGCCCCCTTAACTGGGCGTTGACATACGATATTATATAAAGGAACTCCGTTCCACCAAGTTAAACATTTTAAATTTACTTACTAAATATTTGGAGGATATTTAAGATATAACATTTTTACTTGTTTATGTTGGCATTGAGGATAGCTGCGGCATGTGGTTTATTCGTAACACCTGCGACTTAAGAAAACCTAACAGAAAAAATTTAACGGGGTCAAGTAGTACGATCTTTGCGGCTTTAAAATCGCTGGCGCAGAGTGTCCCGCCGTCTTCTTGAAACCACATGTCGTTGGCGTGCACATCATTAAATTCGGTCCAGAAGACGTTGGTAATCATCGACCGATGACAACTCTATTCAAAATGGCATTTTCGGAATGGATCTTTTGTGGACAATTTTAAAATTGTCCACAAAAATTGTCCCTACAAGAACACTGACAGTCATTTGATACATCATTTGATGGGTATTGCTGATGGGTTTATACGCAGGAATTTCTATCATTTTATTAAGGGCAATATGAAAAAACTGATGTATAAATTTGTGTACGTGTGATTTTCTTTCTCCCTCATACTTGTGGAGTTCGTAAACCAGTATAAAATATATCTGAACTGCTCACTCCATAGCATTTTACTAATACTATGACTGATGTAAACATCATCATAGCTGACATATCAGTCCTGATGTACTCATTGTCAGAGCTGACAATTCAGTCATGATGTACTCATTGTCAGAGCTGACAATTCAGTCCTGATGTACTCATTGTCAGAGCTGACAATTCAGTCATGATGTACTCATTGTCAGAGCTGACAATTCAGTCCTGATGTATAAACCACTCATGCCTGATTATTACATAATATTTAAAATAAATTTGTTTTTAATAATCTTTAATTTCATTTTAATTCAAGAAAAATTAAGTTATATAATATAAAATAAATAAAAATAAGAAAAATTAAATTGATGCAAGGGAAAAAAAATTTTAAAAATAAAACCTAAATTTAAATAAAAATAAAATTTAAATAAAAATAAAATTTAAATAAAAATAAATAAAATATAATAAAAAATAAATAAAAATAAGAAAAACTAAATTGACGCAAGGGAAAAAACAAAATTTAAAAAATAAAACATAAATTTAAGTAAAAATAAAAATAAATAAAATATAATATAAAATACCTAAATAATATAATATAATATAAAATAAATAAAAATAAGAAAAATTAAATTGACGCAAGGAAAAAAAAAACAAAATTTAAAAAATAAAACCTAAATTTAAATAAAAATAAAATTATATTAAGTTTTTCTTTCCTTAGATTTAGATTGATTGAATCTATAGTTGATTGTTTGTTCACATACTAATTCATCCAACAACATCGACAACATCGACTGTACCCTACAAGAACAATGACGGTCATTTGATGCATCATCTGATAGTTATTCCTGTGGGTATATACGCAGAAATTTCTATCATTTTATTAAGGGCAATATGAAAAAACTGATGAAAACATTCTTGTGCGTGTGATGTTACTTCTCCCTCATACTTATGAAGTTCGTAAACTAGTAAACAAATGATGGAAATGTCCTCAGAGCTGACCTAAGAACTGATGAAAATACCGTCAGAGTTGACTTCAGTACTGACGTAAATATCGTCAGTAACAATTTTATATATAATTGTCTTAGTTAATAAGTTTTTTATGTGTTAGTTTCCATCAGCAATTTCTTGTGGGGGTAAAAAGGCCGTGGCACAAAATTTTTGAAATTTTCTTCTTCTATTTTTGCTGACCTTTGCTTAATTTGATCTATTTTTTATTGAATATTTTGCCGTTTTAAATAACAATCACTATGGAATGATACCAAGGAGAATGTTTGAATGGGACTCGAAGCTCTTTTTAATTTCGAGAATCCGCATTGTGAATTTTCCGGGAAGGCGAGATATAAAAATTAGTTATTTTCCCGGGAATTGCCGAGATTGGAGTTGCTATGCACTATATTCTCATTTTTATTTTCTCAAAATCAGCTGCTTTGTGGTCTGTCTCTCAAAAATATTTCAGGGTCAAGGAAATATTTCACATTTTTAGCAAAATATTTGCCACAAGTGATCGCACCTTTAGTATTGCTCTGTTTAGGTTTGTGTTTTGTACAAAAAATATTTTGGAATAAAAAGAGCTAAATGTGTCCTTATAAGCCATTTGGTGCTTTAACACTAAAATACTTTGTTATAGATATTTCTCTAATTTACAATAATTAATCTAGACATGAAGATGAGAAGAGGAAACATTAAGACACATGCAATGAATGTTGACAGAATGACAGACATGTGCATTAAATGCGATCAGATCGTATAATATTACTAATGTTCGTTTTAACATGTGACGCATACACATATCGCGTGAGAAGAGGGAGACAAGTAATTTAATTGTGCTGCATTATAAATAGATAATTTAGATATTCATTTATTTTTAACACTTTTCCTTCAGGTATTTAATTGTTTAGCATACGAGGGCGAATCAATAAGTCCGCTACACATTTTATTTTGCAAAACAAAAATGTATTTTTCAACATAATATCCTTTTAACTCAATATACCTAGTCCAACGTTTTTGTATCCTTTCCAAAAAATAGGATTTTTCGAGGTCCTTAAAATAGGCATTTGTTTGATCAATAATTTCATCGTTGGAGCATTTCTTTAGATTTGGAAATAGGAAGTAGTCACTAGGGGCTAAATCCGGAGAATATGGCGGATGAGGACCAGTTCGTAGCCCAACTCAAACAGTTTTGCCATTGAGACTGCACTCTTGTGCACCCGTGCATTATCTTGATGAAAAATAAATTTTTTCTTGGCCATATGGGGTCGTTTTCTTTTTAAATCCTCATTAAATCGGTCTAATAAATTGGCATAATATTCGCCGTTGATTGTTTTTCTCTTTTGAAGGTAATCGATGTAGATTATCCCGCATGCATCCCAAAAAAAATGTGGCCATCATCTTATTGGCCGACAAACTTACCTTGGTCTTCTTCGGAGCAGGTTCACCCGGAGAAAACCATTGTTTAGACTGCTGCTTGGTCTCCGGAGTACAGTAGTGGAGCGGATTGCGGTTAAACAACTTTTACGTTTATGGCCAATTGAGAGCAAACGCGGCACACATCTTGCGGACAATTTTCTTAAGCCCAGCTGATCATTTAAAATCGAAACCACACTGCCATATGAAATGCCTGTGGCATCAACAATTTCACGCAGTTTTGCTCTTCGATCGGCCAACACCATATCGTGGATTTTTTCGACATTTTCTAGTGCACTGACCTCAATTGGCCGTTTAAAACGTTCAGCGTCATTTGTACTTGTGGGACCACAACGAAAGTCAGTAAAGCACTTTTTTACAATTGAAATCGATGGTGCAGAGTCCCCATCGAATTTTTCCTTGGTTTGATTGACGGCTTTTTTTCCCAAAAACTAATATTGAATGAGCACTCGAAATTCACTCTTTTTCATTTTTAGAAAAATACACGAGGTTGCTCAAAACTTGACAGTAGTCTATTATCAGCTGGTACTTGATGGAAACAGCATTGCATTTCATATAACTAAGAGGGAAGTGCAAAAATTCACGGACTTATTGATTCGCCCTCGTATATTGATCAAATCATTATGGATTAGGTTGGGTTAGGTTAAAAGGACTGCCCGCAAAGGTAGCGAGAAAACAATCGGAGGCCATAAAAGGTCCATTGTGAGGACTACGCCCTACACAATCCCACAACTTCTCACAAAGGCCCCCAGGCCAACCAGTCATGCATCCCTGAGACAGTCTAGATCAGTGATGTCAGCGTCATACACAATTGTGGAAACAAAACTCACATGTACGCTTACGCTCTTTTATTTTGAGAACGTAAAATATAATTGTTTACTGAGAAACACTCACATTCAGCGGGAAGTATCGCAAGTCCCGTTTTGAGGCCTCTAAACAGATATAACATAAATAATATATTTATATAAATATATATACAATATATGTATATAAGAGGTTTGAAATAAGTTGGAGCCTGTAACTGTAGGTACATCTTTTCGAGAATTTCTTAAAGTAGCTTTTAAATGAATTACTAAGTAAGGCTTTTTGTAAAAATTTTTTCTCTTGTATACATATAAACTAACCAAATGTTCAGCTTCAAAACTAATCATACTTAGGAGCGAATTCAATCCGCCAGATAGGGAAAATATTATCGAGTTCTGGAAAAATTTAGACCGGGCGCTATATCCTGTATTAAAAAAAATCCTTTAAATGTTTGTCGCTTTTCCTTTCAACATACCTTTGCGAACATATATTTTCCGATTTGAAATACATTTGCTCAAAACAAAGCAAAGAACTAAAATCCGCGAACCTAAAAAATGTTTTGTTGTTACGAAACTGCAATATAAATTTAGAAGATATGATTAGTAAATAAAAAGATACTCTTAGAAAAGGCCATTAGTTAGGCATCGCAACCGCACATTTCTCCCGCTGGGAATGTAAGAGATAAGAGTGATCTCGCCAACACAATCGCATTTGACATCACTGGTCTAGATTCCGCAGGAAACGAGAGCCTTAATGTCTAAGCCTACGCTACTGCAGGGCCGAGCAGTCACACAGAAAATGTTGTACTGTCTTCTCTTCTTCTTCGTCGAAGCAGCTCCTGCAGCGACCATCGTGGGGAAACGCTCTGCCATGTGCCTGATTGCACAGTGTTCCGTCCTGACTGGTACTACGAGTGCTGGCGACTTTTTCCCCAAAGTTTGGAAGCTGTCTAGTCCTAATGCTGCTAAATGAGCAGCGTTGCCATAACTTTTTCAAAAAAAACTGCAACTTTAGAAAAAAAAACTGGTTTTCACGTAAAAAAACTGCACATAAAAAATTCACAAAAATATATAGTTTTTTTCATATTTTTTTATTAAAACAAAAACATAACACAACAAATTAAATATGAAATACATCATTCAGAGTTCATTATTATTCAGATATAATACTGCCTGTTCCAGAATCTCGACAAGTCGATGTCGTTCTCATATTTATATTGAAACCAATAATTAAAAATTTAAATTTGTTTGTATGTACATAGAAAAACACAAGGCATATCTATCTAACAGGTACAACCATTTCTACAAAAATAGAACACTTATTGTAGAAACTACCTTAACAGTTGCAAAAATCCTTAAACGACACTACTAAGTTTGACGTTTTATCAGGTTAGGCAAGTGAGCCCGTGCTCCCACCTGCAATATACACCTTGGTAAAACTCAACTTGCTTTGTGGTCAGGGGTGCAAAAAGATGTACATATGTGATAATTACATACTCGTATAAAAAAGTATAGTTAAGCCTTGCCACTGTTATATTAAGCAAATGGGGTAGAATTATGGGTTCAGAAATTGGAATTAAAATAACAAAATTAAGAGTAAAATGTAAAAACTGCAAAACTGCACAATTTACAGAAAAACTGGTTTTTAAAGAAAAAAACTGCAAAACTGCTCAATGCTTAGAAAAACTGTCAAATGCAGATAAATCTGCACATTTGGCAACGCTGTAAATGAGGGCCAAAGAGTTTTGTTGATTGTCGCCTTCCTCTCTGTCCATTCCTTAATACTGTTTAACAGCTCAACTGAGAGAATAAAATCTTTATGGAAGCAATAAAATATATTTTCTTGTAATAAGCTAAGACTATTGGATATTGCAGGAAATATAAAGTGTATGACGAATTTTATTAAAAAATACTGCAAACAAATTTTTGTAGTACCCTTTCAAGTATCTTTTTATTCACAAATGTTAATTAAACACACATTGTTTAAAAGGTACGTTTGTGTGCATGTGCATAATTTAATGAATAAAATCATATAAGTTAAAATTGCGTTAATTGAGCTGTACATACTTCTCACATAATTATGAAATAATAAATAATTAATGGTTTCAAAGGAATTTTCATGTTGTGCATATCTGCTTAAAAATTCATTTATAAATAATTTTTCTTTATATGAAAGTTGCAAACTTTTGAATTTGCATTACACGTAACAACAAAGTCTTTATATCTCGTTTTGTTTAGAAGGAGAGCAATGTGAACGTCGCACAGTGGGGTGAAAGGTAGAGAAAGTGGCGATAAATTCATAGAACTAGTAATTTTTAAATGTTGTTATTTTTTTATTGATGCGTATTAATAAATACATAAAAAACCAGCATTTAAAAAAAAAATTTGGAAAAAAATTGTTAACCTTTAATGGCCTTTTTGTATTTTGGAGAAAATGATCTTATTTGACTATTTATGCTGTAACTTTGCAATGAGAAACGCTAAATTAGTAAATTAAATTGTAAATTAGAAGACACTTTATGTGCCTTTAGAAAAAATAATAAAAAAGGTAATAAAAACAACTTGTTTTGTTCACATTGATTTTTAGCAACCGGAATTCTCTCACAAAAACCTTCATAACTCAAAAATCGCACAAATGCGCAAATAGGTATTCTGGGATTTCTTAGCTAAAATCTTATATTTTAAAAGCATAAAAGCATGCACTCATCCGCAAAGTTGTTGAAACTCAATGTATATATCAATAAGTAAAAACGTTATATTCGACCGGGTCGAATCTTAAATACCCTCCAAATATTTAGTAAGTGAATTTGAAATGTTTAACTTGGTGGGACAGAGTTTCTTTATATAATATCGTACGTCAACGCCTACTGAAGGGGGCGGGTTTAAAAATAGACAATATCATGTTTTCCACAGACGAACGTATGGGCATTGCTAGACCGCCTTAAACTTCATCACTAATCAAGAATATACATATTTACTTTATAGGGTCCAATTCTCTTTGGAGGGTATAAAAACTGTATTTTGGCGGGGTCGCTCAGGCAAGGGCTGTGGGAGAAACATTTCAGCTTTGTCATAAAACTCTAAAAATAAATGCTTGGGATAATTATATACAAAATAAAATTTTTTATTTTATTTTATAGGGCCATTTACGGGGAAAAGGGGGTAGGGCAGAAACAGGCAGTCATAAAACTCTAAAAATAAATGCTTGGGATGATTATATACAAAATTATTTTTTTTATAGGGTCATTTCGGAGGTGAAGTGGGAGGAAGAAGTAGGGCAGAGGAGTATCAGGTATCGTCTCAGCTTCGTCATTAAAGCTTAGAAATTTTATTTTTAAGGAATGTAGGCTTAAGTAAAACTATTTGTTAAATTTTTATGCTATTTTTGCCTATAATAACGCCCACTGAAGTGGGCGGAGTCCAAAAATAATTTTTTTTTATGGCTCCAGTTTAAGGCGTTGGACCGTATTTGACATAAAAGTATATCATTTGCTTAATAAAATAACCAAAAAACTTTAAAAATTATGTTGTTTTTTCAGGGTTGGCTTAGTTCTTCTTAGGGGAACTTTTTGCCCCCTTGCCCGATTTAGCCCATCTCCGAACTTAAACTGCTCTAAGCTTTAAAATATATTTATACCAAATTTCAAGAGTCTAGCTCTTTTTGTTTGGACTGAATCCTGATTTCCACAGACGGACGGACGGACGGACATGCTCAGTTCGTCTTAGATTTCATCACTGATCAAGAATATATATACTTTATGGGGTCTGAGATGGATATTTCGATGCGTTACAAACGGAATGTTAAAGTGAATATGCCCTCCATATTCTTTTTTGGAGGGTATAAAAATACCACAATTTTGGAGACATTTAATTTTTTTTTAATTATTTCTAAAACATTTAGCTAAACAAAAAATAATTTTTTAAATGCTCATTTACCTGAAGTTGACGTTTCCATTATAAAGCTTTTACTTATAGAAGTCTTAACAAATATTATAATCACTTGAAATATCAAAATTTTCTCTTTTAATCAATGCGCGCAAAAATAACAAAAATGATTGAATTTTGAACACACACTGCAAATAAAGTCAACTACCAAGAACTTTTATTTTTGCAGTTAGTGATGTAGAATTTTATCTGCTTTCATATGGTACCAAATACGGTTGTGAAAGTTAAAGTTAATCTTTTGAATTAATCGCCACTTTTGAGGGCTTTCACCCCACAGTGCGTCGAGTGGGTGAATTTTCACCACCGGGTAATCCCAGTATACTTATATAATTACCGTAAACGTTGGAAAATCCATATTTGATGTTAAATCATTTGAAAGTGAATTACGAGGACTGTTTGATAACGCCGTGACTAATTTTTCCTTATGTGGATCAGCTCTCATGGGAAGACCCCTACATATGCAGTGCCTGATCGAAAGAGAAGCAGATAAAATCAAGAAAATAGAAATTTTTTTTCTAGCTATTTTAAACTTTTATCCGGCGAGTTCATTTTTTCCAAGTCAAGTTTTATAAACGAAAGAGAAGACTCCCTTTAATACTAAACATTTAAGCCAAAAGATTTTACTAAAAAAATATTTTATAAAACCTCCACAAACTATTAACATAAATAATGAAATGATCACAGTTTATTTTTATACCCTCCAAAAAAGAATATGGAGGGCATATTCACTTTGTCATTCCGTTTGTAATGCAGCGAAATATCCATCTGAGACCCCATAAAGTATATATATTCTTGATCAGTGATGAAATCTAAGACGATCTGAGCATGTCCGTCCGTCCGTCTGTGGAAATCACGATTCAGTCCAAACGAAAAGAGCTAGATTCTTGAAATTTGGTATAAATATATTTTGAAGCTTAGAGCAGGTTAAGTTCGAAGATGGGCTAAATCGGGCAAGAGGGAAAAAAGTTCCCCTAAGAAGAACTAAACCAACCCAGAAAAAACAACATAATTTTTTAAGCTTTTTGGTTATTTTGCTAAGCAAATGATATATTTTTATGTCAAACACAGTCCAACGCCTTAAACTTGGAGCCATAAAATAAAAATCAATTATTTGTGGACCACGCCCACTTTAGTGGGCGTTATTATATGCAAAAATAGCATAAAAATTTAACAAATTGTTTTACTTAAGCCTACATTCCTCAAAAATTACGAAGCTGAGACGATACCTGACGAAGCTGAGACGATACCTGGTACTGCTCTGCCCTACCTCTTCCTCTCCCTTCACCTCCGAAATGACCCTATAAAAAAAATTATTTTGTATATAATCATCCCAAGCATTTATTTTTAGAGTTTTATGACTGCCTGTTTCTGCCCTACCCCCTTTTCCCCGTAAATGGCCCTATAAAATAAAATAAAAAATATTATTTTGTATATAATTATCCCAAGCATTTATTTTTAGAGTTTTATGACAAAGGTGACATGTTTTCCCCACAGCCCTTGCCAGAGCGACCCCGCCAAAATACAGTTTTTATACCCTCCAAAGAGAATTGGACCCTATAAAGTATATATATTCTTGATTAGTGATGAAGTCTAAGACGGTCTAGCCATGCCCATACGTTCGTCTGTGGAAAACATGATACTGTCCATTTTTGAACCCCGCCCTTTAGTGGGCGTTAACGTACGATATTATATAAAGCAACTCTGTCTCAACAAATCAAACATTTTAAATTTACTTACTAAATATTTGGAGGGTATTTAAGATTCGACCCGGTCGAATATAACGTTTTTACTTGTTTCTTTTGTAATTTTGTTAAGCAAATGATATATTTTTATGTCAAAGAAGGTCCAACGCCTTAAACATGGAGCCAGAAAATCAGAAAAATTCAGTTTTGGACCCCGCCTTCTTTAGTGGGCGTCATTATATGCAAAATTTAACAAACTGTTTTACCTTAGCATACATTCCTTAAAAATAAAATTTTTAAGTTTTTATGACGAAGCTGACACGTAACCAGATCCTCCTCTGTCCCCAACGGCCTTTCTCGCAGTCACTGAAGAGATTTTTAAAATTGGGCCCAGAAATGTCTTAAAGAAACTGTGATCAAGAAGGTCAAACAATATAACTTATCTCAGTCCCTATTTTGCACGTTGAAATATTAATACCTGAGTTTTTGTACTCCTCCCAACACATTGGAAACGACCGTATTAAAATAATTTTTTTTCTTGTTTACTTAAGCCAAATACCATAAAAATTTAAAGTTTAATAAGAGTAAAAACAGAGACTTTATTTACGAAATATTTGTAGGGTATTAAAGATTCGACCCGGTCGTATATAACGTTCTTGTTATTTATTAAAACTACTTAATTTATAAAAAAAAAATTATTGATTGGTTAACCGATCAATTAATCGATTAAAGCAAAAACTCGATTAAATGAATAATATAGTATTTATTAGTTTTATACTTGATTTCAGTGATGCTTTTTTACGTAAAAAAATAATATTTAATCAACACATGCAAATAACTTTTATTAATTTTTGTTAAAATTTTACAGCAGGTGGTCTATTAATAAATGGTCGTCGATGTCTGCAGAGTTGCATTTAAAGTTACTGCTAGGAAAATTCAAAAAGCCACGTGTATAATTTATATGCCATAAAAAATATTTCATTTAAACTTTCTGCCATTTACATTTAAATTGTCTTTGGAAAATATGTTTTTGAGGGATATAAAACGAATATTAATATTTCATAACAGGCTGAATTTCAACCACATGCAGCCGCAGTCAAAATTAATTTCTTTTTAAAGAATTTTAATATCAATCGCACACATTTCCTAATTCGCAAGTGTATGTGTGTTTGTGTGTGTGTGCGTGTGTGTGTTTTATATCGGTCATACATTTATGCATGTCTAACACATGTCGTGGTTAAGTAAACGTTTATATTTTGGCCTTAAGGATATTTTTATTGCACAAAAACACACATTGGCAATAACGTGGTTGTTGTACCCGCTAAACGATGCCTTTAGCTGGCATAAAATTTATTGAATCGCATAAGTGGGTGATTGGTGATGAAGTATTTGCGCAAACATTTTATGTTTTTCCAATTGGCGACAAAGCGAAAAATTGGGCAATCAAATCACACACCGGCGCTGGCACCCAAAGTGGAATGAAAGACATATGGGAATGAATGATGAAATTGCCGAAAGAAAGGGTGATGATGGAAAGTAGTAAAGAAATTTTAAACGTTTGCTCTTCTCATTCTACAAATCACTAATAAAGGGTGTGCCAAAATTAATGCAAGATTTGAATTAAATCGGAAACACTCTTTGTAGTCTTTTCATTGTTAATTTTTTTATTGAATCATAAAGTACCGGGGACAGGGTTATTTATGGAATAACACATCGAGCAAATGGCCTCCACGGCATTGCATTCGCACACGCACTCGTTTGTCGAAATTTCCCATGACCATTTGGCTTAAATGTGGCTGAATTTCTATATTAAATTGAATTAAGATTTTATAGGCTAATTGTTCGAAATTTTTAATTTAAATCTCAGAAAGACTTGATAAATATTCCAAGGCACAAAGGCAACTCAACATCAGTTTTTGTTATTCAACTTACACAGCAGAGCAGAACAGCTGTTTTCGAAAGACGCAACCCTTTCATCATCAGTGCTCATGTGTATTGTGTTTGTCACCACTTATTAGGTGGCTTAGTTGAATGTGATAACAGTTCCTATTTACACAAATTTTATTGTGAAAAAGAATACGAGAACTGTATCAACCTGATGTTAACATGTTATTGTTATAATACCCGTGTTACCGTTTGATTATTTTTCATCATGTCCCATTTTTCTGAATTTTTTGTTCCATCATACTTAAGTACATGTGAACTTTTTCCCAATTTATTATTGGCAGCTCAAGCCATAGCTTAAATTTGTATGTAGTAAGAATTTTAACGAACATTTTATATTGCTATATTAAATTGAATTAAGATTCTAATTGTTCGAAATTTCATTTCATTTAAATTTAAAATGTTTAACTTGGTGGGATAGAGTTCCTTTAAGACATCTGTGTACTCTCTATTTCGAGAGAGTCATTCCGGGAAGGGCCGTGGGAGAAACGTTGCATCTCTGCAAGATCAGAGAACATCTCAGCTTCTTATAGGCTTAAGGAACAAAAATTATTCAATATTTACACTATTTTTGCATATAATATCGTACGTAAACGCCCACTAAATGGGGCGGTGTCCAAAAATAGACTATATCATGTTTTCCACAGACGAACGTATGGGCATTGCCAGATCGTTTCAGACTTCATCACTGATCGAGAATATATATACTTTATGGGGTCCAATTCTATTTGGGGGGTATTAAAACTGTAATTTGTCGGGGTCTCTCTGGCAAGGGCCGTGGGGGAGACATTTCACCTTTGCCATAAAACTTCAAAAATAAATTTTTGGGATAATTAAATACAAAATTTAATTTTATTACTATTTTTATTTTATTTTTTGATAGGGTCATTTAGAAGGCAAAAGGGGAGCAGGGGGTAGGGCAGAGGAGTACCAGGTATCGTCTCAGCTTCGTCATTAAGGGCCTATTTCTCATTGTCGAACGAATTCTTTCTTTCGTACAAATATACTTAAAACAAAAACAACATTTTATGAATTGTTTTTGTTTCAAATGTATTTATGCGAAAGAAAGAATTCATTCGACGATGAGAAATAGGCCCTAAAGCTTAAAAATGTTATTTTGAAGGAATGTAGGCTTAAGTAAAACAAGTTGTTAAATTTTTACACTATTTTTGCATATAATAACGCCCACTAAAGGAGCGAAGTCCAAAAATTGATTTTCTGACTACAAGTTCATCGCTTTGGACCATCTTTGAAAAAAAAATTTGTCATTTACTTAACAAAATTACAAAGAAAAATTTAAAAAAAAGGTTCATAATTTTTAAATTTTTTTTTATAATTTTGTTAGCCAGATTATATATTTTTATATCAAAGAAGGTCCAACGCGCTAAACTTGGACCCATAAAATAATAATTTTTGGACCCCGCCCTTTTAGTAGGCGTTGTTATATGCAAAAATAGTGTAAAAATTTAACAAATTGTTTTACTTAAGCCTACATTCCTTAAAAATAAATTTTTTAAATTTTAATGACGAAGCTGAGACGATACCTTGTACCCCTATGCCCTACCCCCTCCTCCCCTTCACCCCCTAAATGACCCTACCAAAAAAATAATTTTTTTTTTAATTTTGCATGTAATCATCCCAAGCATTTATTTTTAGAGTTTTATGACTGCCTGTTTCTGCCCTACTCCCTCCTCCCCCTTTGCCCCCTAAATGACCCTATCAAAAAAAAGGTATTTTAATTTTGTATATAATCATCCCAAGCATTTATTTTTAGAGTTTTATGACTGCCTGTTTCTGCCCTACTCCCTCCTCCCCCTTTGCCCCCTAAATGACCCTATCAAAAAAAAGGTATTTTAATTTTGTATATAATCATCCCAAGCATTTATTTTTAGAGTTTTATGACTGCCTGTTTCTGCCCTACTCCCTACTCCCCCTTTGCCCCCTAAATGACCCTATCAAAAAAAAGGTATTTTAATTTTGTATATAATCATCCCAAGCATTTATTTTTAGAGTTTTATGACTGCCTGTTTCTGCCCTACCCTCTCCTCCCCCTTTGTCCCCTAAATGACCCTATCAAAAAAATAAAAATTTTTAATATTGTGTATATTATCATCCCAAGTATTTATTTTTAGAGTTTTATGACAGAGGTGAAATGTTTCCCCCACAGCCCTTGCCAGAGCGACCCCACCAAAATACAGTTTTTATACCCTCCAAAGAGAATTGGATCCCATAAAGTAAATATATATATTATTGATTAGTGATGAAGTCTAAGACGGGCTAGCAATGCCCATACGTTCGTCTGGGGAAAACATGGTATTGTCTATTTTTGAACCCCGCCCCCTTTAGTGGGCGTTGACGTACGATATTATATAAAGGAACTCTATCCCACCAAGTTAAACATTTTAAATTCACTTACTAAATATTTGGAGGCTATTTAAGATTCGATCCGGTCGAATATAACGTTTTTACTTGTTTTTTAAAAGTTTTGTTGGAGTTATCGAAAAACTTGCTTAGCAAAAGTTTGGTAATTTTTTGCGTGCTTTAATTTTCTGATATTAGGATGGCACATTAGGATGGTAGTAACTGAGATCTGGTGGTTAAATACCACCAGATGTTTTTGTCCTCAAGACAAAAACATCCACATATCACTCTTTGAGATCCGACTATAAATGTAGAAGATATAATGAAAAATGTATTTTGGCGACCCCTACTTTCGGCAAAAAAAAATTATTTTTTTTTCGGAATCACCTTGTAACTATGCTTTATATTCGGTGGTGTACGGCGATTCTTTTTTTGAGACGCTCTAATGTACATATTTACAATGTAACGGATATTAATAATTTTGTTAAAAAAAAATAACGAACTTAGAAAGTTGAAAGTCTGGCCTAGGACCCAGTAAATCTATGATTAAAAACAGCAATTTCTCTACTCACATTAAATACCATGAAAAAAATGTGTCCTTGCCCAGCAACACACAACAATAAAACAAATTTTCCAAATACTATTATCCAAAGTCAAAACATACGATTTGTATTTGTGTATTAATCAGCCACAAACATAAAACCAGAAGAGATCTTCTTAGGCAAATCCATGTGCTTGAATGTCTGAGCAAGTATTTGGTTTTGCCTTGTCTTTGTGTTCCGAAAGAGACTTGCACGAAGTTGAAGGAATTTTATTTACACAAAATGACTTTACAAATGAGATTCAAATGACAGCCAGTGTGTCAATATTATTATTAACTTTGTTTTTTTTCTTTTTGTGTTGTTATTCTTGAATAAATAAAGGAAATTTTTCATTCATAAGGAAAAAAAGATGACTTGAAGTAACTGAAACCGTTTTTTGTCTGCAAAAAATATTAAATGAATAATGAATGAAATGAAAAAGCAGAAATGGATGGTTTCTAATTTTAAAACGTCGAGTTGAAACTCTGCATTGCATTTTTAATTGTTTTACGGAATTTCCTGACTTAAGGCTATAATATTTTTATACTCTTCACCAAAAGAGTTGTAATTCCGTTGCACAATATTAATATGCGACCCTCGTAAACTACACATATTCTGTCTGGTTCCTTATCAATAGGGAAGTCAAATGAACAATGTCTGTGTTCCCGTCCGTCTGTTGGTCTGTGCGTGAAATCGGTTCTCCGAAACTTCCATGAAATCTAGAGACTTCGGTTTTGTATTGGAAATAGTCCTAAAAAATGCTATTAAAAATCAGCAAAATTTCAAATACGCTTCCAGAGCTGGAAAATTGAAACTCAATTTTTGCGTTTAAAAGTAACTAAATGAAGCCAATTTTTTGTTTCGTTGTTAGTTAAATATTTTTTGTACTCCAGGAAGAATAAAATTGGCATTTAAAAACCAAAATCGAAGAGACGTTTCCAGGGTTGGACAGTTGAATATTTTGTGGTACATAAAAGTAACCAAATAAAACAAGTTCTTTCTTTTGAAATTAAAGGTCTGTCGTTTTTAAAACAAATTCCTTGGTATTAAAAATCATAAAAACAAAATGCTAGCTGCAGGGCTGGAAAACTTAATTTAGTTTTAAAGTAACTAAGCAAAACTAATTTTTTATTTTTAATTAAACATATTTTATAATTTAAAAAGAAATAAATTAATATTGAAAATCAAAATGATTGCTCCAGGGTTGGGCAATTGAAACTTATTTTGGTACATAAATGTAACCAACTGCAAATGTTTTTTCCTCTTCTTTTAAAATTGAATGATATTTTTGAAAAAAATTAATTGGTATATTAGAAATCAGATAAGTCAAAAAGCCAGCTCCAGAGTTGGAAATTTTAACCGTTTTTTGTAATATTAAACTAATGAAATGAAAAATTTTTTGTAATCAAATATATTTTATATCTAACAAAGAAATAAATCAGTATTGAAAATCAGAAATATCAAAAGCTTAGTTCTAGGGCTCGACAATTCAAACTTATTGTGTAGCTCCAGAGCTGGAAAATTTAATATTTGTTCTGGAATATTAAAACAAGTGTTTTTTGGTAGTTTGGAGTTTGTTTGTAGTTTGGAAAGAAAAAATTTAGTATTGAAAATCAGAAATATCAAAAAGATAGTTTCAGGGTTGGACAATTGAACCACTTTTTTATACATAAATGTAACCAACTGTGAGAATTTTTTCCTTTTCCTTTATAAATTAAACACATTTGATATTTTTGAAAGCAATTTCTGAGTATTGGAAATCAGAAAACCAATAAGACATTTCCAGAGCTGGAAAATTTAAACTTATTTTTTTTTTGGAACTAAATAAATCAAATTTTTTCCTTAGTAATTAAACATATTTTATATATCAGATAGAACGAAGTTTGTATTGAAAATCAGAAAGATGAAAAAATTGGTGCCAGGGTTGGACAACTGAAATTTTTTTTGGGTACTGAAAAGTAACCAAAAATGTTTGAAATTTTTTTTTGCCTTTTTCTTTATAAATGAACCACATTTGAAGTTTTTGAAAGAAATTGAGTTGTTTTAGAATCCAGAAAATCCAGCTACAGAGCTGGAAAAATTAATATTTTTTGAAATATTAAAATAACTAAATAAAACTAGTTTATTGCTTTGGTAATCAAACATATTTTATATATTAGACCGAAATAAACTAGTATTGAAAATCAGAAAGATGGAAAAGATGGTTCCAGGGTTGGACAATTGAACGATTGTTTTTCCTTTTAAAATTAAGCACACTTAATGTTTTTGAAAGAAATTGATTGGTATTAGAAAATCCAGTTACAGAGCTGGAAAATTTAAACTTTGTTAGGAATTTAAAAATAACTAAATAAAAGTAATTTTTTGCTTTGGTAATCAAACATATTTTATGTTTTAGAACAAAATAAATTAGTATTGAAAATCAGAAAGATCAAAAAGATGGTTTCGGGAGTTCAATGAATGTGTGTATACAACCCAGACGTGCGTCAGTAAAGGATGTATAAAATTCGGCACATCCCGATATAGAATTTTTAGTTGCACTTGTTCCTGTTGTGGCAAACAGATTATATTTATTGCTGCTCTTTTGGCAATAGCATTTATATTTCCTGTTTCTTGGGTAAGAGTTTTCAAAATCAATCAATGAAGGTGTCACTAATCATACAAAACTAACGTGCCTTTGACTACTGTCTGTAGCATTAGAACGTTTACCACAACAACAACAACTTGTTAGTGTCCATTTTGTTGGTAATGGATGACCTTTTTCGTTTAAACATTAAAACCATAAGAATTAAAAATCCTGTGTCTTAACAGTCTTGATACTAGCGTGTGTGTGATTTTATGTTAAAGGTGTGCAATAGCGAGTGAAAACTAATAAAAGAGCAAAAGAACGATTATCAGTAAACAATTCGCTATGAAAATATTCAAATTCTATTGATTTTGTAACCAAAAGAAAACTAAAGAAAAAAGTTAAGTGGTTCGTAATGATAATCGATGAGATTAAAGCGTGTATTTTCCCTAAATTTTCTGTTGAAAGAAAATCTTAGATTTGGAAAATTTACTCATAAATCCTTAGAAGGAAGCCAAACTGTTAGCAATTGAAGCAGGTACCATCAAATGCGGAATACGTGTAGGTTTTAAGTTCGTTTTGCAGACGACAGTCGAAAGGATTATTATTGTTTTTTTTTTGCCAAATATTTGAGCAATAAGAAATTTTTGATTGACGAATACTTAATACACCTGAAAAATATGTGTGTGGGCAACAAAATTTTTCTCAGCAACGACATATTGTTGCCCGTATGAAAAAGATAAGCAGTTTGTCAGCATATTCAGCGTTTTTGGCCTTCTGAATCGACATTTTGTAATAGACTAAAGAAAATTTTAGCTTTTCATCGTTAAGCTATTAAAGTTTGTCGAATTTGAAGGCGTTAAACGCCACACACAATAACGCTGATTGTTTGTTGGTTACTTTTTGTGAAAGTTCTTCAGTCTTAAATGTGCAATTGTATTAAAGATGAGGGCAATGAGAAAAAATCAAAAATACATTAAAAGAGTCTCAAAAGACATAAAAAGTCTTAGGCAAAAAAAGAAATTTGCTATAAACATTTCATTTATCCCTGAATGTAACTTTTATTATTCAAACTTAAGAATTGTATTATTAAGAAACGAATTTTTTCTTAATTCTTAATAAAATAATTTGATTTTAATAAAATTCTTAAAAAAATAATTTGCAGATTTGAACGTGAGTCTGAATAAAAGCCAGTAAAAACGTTATATTCGACCGGGTCGAATCATAAATACCCTTCAAATATTTAGCAAATAAAAACTATAGCCCTATTCACAATCTTGTGCAAATGGTCGTGCATCATTGCATTTGCAAAATAATTGTACTCTACACCAGGGATCTGCAAAACACCGCACATGTGCGAATGCTCTCTTACTAATGAAGAGAGCATGAGAAGATAATTTGTATTTTTATTTAATAAAATCATTTAGTCTTGTTGGATCATTCATGCGAGCAGTTTGTCTAGTCGCTTGTTTCTTTTCCCAGGGTTGCCATTTAGATTTTATATAATTCCTATGAGCAGGTTGTGTTGTAGCTTGTTACTAGACAACACTGAATAAAATGTTTAATATAGAACGGGAGAATGCAAGTGGTAAAGCGAAATCATTCGGTATTTTTGTTACTTCTTCTTTAACATCATGTAGTTATATATTATTAAAAACGGCTACTGAGGTGTATTAGTAAACTTTCAAAAATATATATTCAATAATTTTGTTATTGAAAGATTTTGAAGTTCATTTTAATCTCGTCAACTTACTAATCTTAGTTACGTTATTAACACATCAGTATTTATTTTGTATTGATGAAACGTGAAAAATAGTTAAATTTGTTATTCCTATCAGCAGCTGATAGTTGAATTCTGTTATATTAGCCAAGAACGTAAAATCTAAGAAATTTTTTTTCTTGAAAATTATAAGAATCTCGTTTGTATCTTTTAAAGGATTTTTCTCTATATATAAAATCACATATTAGCGATGAACCTTTCAAAGTGACGTCCGTATTTCATCAGAATTATTTTTAAAATATCGATTAATTATTTTTGTGGCAACTTTCATAGTGACCTCATAACGTAATTTTTTTTTGTTAAAAATGTCTTTTGATATGGATTCAATTAAAAAAATCTTGCAAAACTCACATTGCCATCATCAGTGCATACTTAATTTATTACACTACAACCAACATTTCTTACTGGATTTCGAAATGTTGCTCAACGTATAATCAACATGAAAAAAAATGGATTATTTTTATTTCTTTTTTTCTCAAACTATTGCTTCTTTTATAATTATGAATTAAATAAACTCATATACTTAAAGCGTTTCTTTGAATTCTTCTGAAATCTATTTTTATTTCGTGATTTTCTATTTTTTAGAGCTTAAAACATATCTGAAATTAATTTATTACTTACGGTTTAAAACGCATCAATGGTGCAATTATTAATTTTTTGAAAATATGAAATTTATTCGGATTTGGTTTACAGAACAGGACCGATGATTTTGTTTTACGAGTACCAATTACATAATTAGCCCTGAATAATAATTACATAAATTAGAATTAAAGTTTTACAAAAATTATAAAACATGTAATTATCCAATTTAAAAATATAATTACGTAATTTAAAATGAATTTTATATTGTTTATTTTCAAAATAACAAAATAAAAATTTTTTTTTACCTTCCAAGCTTTCATTAAAAGTTTATTTGACATTAAGTCTTTATTTAAGTACAAAATAAAATAACAAATTAAATGGTATTTTTAATATATTTATATCACATGTGGCGACTTGTGATTTTTTTTTTTAATTTGTTCGGGGACAGCACCAAATATGTCCTGGCAACCCTAATGCAATGAGAGATAAATAAATTACGCTCAAAATCAAACAACCAACACAAACATAAATGTGAATGTATGTGTGTGGGGATCCCTGCTCTACACTAACAAAATACATTGAAAATGCTCTCAAATACTCTCTCAATGTGCAAATGCTATAATGCAAGACCATTTGCACAGGATAGTGAATTGGGCTTATATTTTTATTCTTATTAAAACTTGCACTTTTATGGTATTTGACTTATACTGTGTTCATATATGCATTTTTAATTGAAACAATATTCAGTTAATTGACAATATCTTTTTGGTATTCATACATACTAAATATTGCTACGACAATTAGCATTTGACGACTGAAAAAAAATTATTTCTTACATATTTTCTGCCAAAATTTGGTTGCTTTTTATAATAAATAATCATAACTCAGCGCGGGGTTGAACTCAGGACCATCCGCTTCATAGTCTCGTGTTCTACTTCTTCAGCCAACAGCACACATGTTTGATGCATTAAACACATTCACGAGAGCCGAGGGTACCGACTACAACCTGTCAGAAATAGAATACATGTGTTTATATGGGAATAATTGTTTTCACGGCTACACGGCAGGTTGTTGTCCGTGCTACTTTTGTAGTTGTAGTCAAAGTAAACTAATGCTTTCAACACATTCGAGACAGCAGGCTACACGAACACAAGACTACAAAAGCCGCCGTTGGCTACAATCGTCGCCTCGTAGTCAGCTACTTAATTATTTTTGAGACGGCAGCTACACTGTCAACATCTCATTTTAATGGTGCCACTTTCATATGTAAATATAAAAGCGCTTATTCTGAATCTATTTATAGACCGAAACAAAATTAATAATAAAAACACTTTATTTGTTTATAGCTCTTTATTGTTTTTGCATTTGTAATAAATACATTTTGATGTCCTTTTTTTGTTATGGCACTATGAAAATGAGTTTATGAGTTAATTCATGTGTGGCCTAACACACGTCTTTTATCGATAACGGCTATCAAATATATACAAAATTAGAGTATTCAAAATAATGGAATTTTTACTTGAAAAGTCAGATACAAAATTTCAAAATTTAATAATACTTCCAATATCTGAATAAATTTGAAAAATATGTTTAACAATAGAAAGACATATCATTACAAAAAAAAAAAAAATTAATAAATAAATTAAAAAATAAAAGCCGAGAGAAAACGCATAAAAAAAAAAATAAATAAATAAAAATTACAAAATAATGTTTATTTTTGAAAGGGCTATTAAATATTTTATTTTCAACAATTTTCATATTCTTGACTAGATTAAAACATTTTTCAAACGTTTATTTATTTAAGACTTTTCATTGTATTGGCAGCACTAATTTATTTATTGTCGACTATGAAAATAGAAATTAGTTTATGTAGTAAGAATTTTAACGAACATTTATATTGCTATATTAAATTGAATTAAGATTCACAGGCTAATTGTTCGAAATTTGTTTTTAAATCTCAGAGAGACATGATAAATGTTCCAAGGCACAAAGGAAAGTCAACATCAGTTTTATTCAACTTACACAGCAGAGCAGAACAGCTGTTTTCGAAAGACGCAACCCTTTCATCATCAGTGCTGATGTGTATTGTGTTTGTCACCACTTATTAGGTGGCTTAGTTGAATCTGATAACAGTTCCTATTTACACAAATTTTATTGTGAAAAAGAATACGAGAACTGTATCAACCTGATGTTAACATGTTATTGTTATAATACCCGTGTTACCGTTTGATTATTTTTCTTCATGTCCCATTTTTCTGAATTTTTCTGAAATTCAACTAAGCCACCTAATAAGTGGTGACAAACACAATACACATGAGCACTGATGATGAAAGGGTTGCGTCTTTCGAAAACAGCTGTTCTGCTCTGCTGGGTAAGTTGAATAAAACTGATGTTGACTTTCCTTTGTGCCTTGGAATATTTATCATGTCTTTCTGAGATTTAAAAACAAATTTCGAACAATTAGCCTATGAATCTTAATTCAATTTAATATAGAAATTAGTTTAATTTGACTATAACCACAAAAGTAGCACGGACAACAACCTGTTGTGTAGTCGTGGAAATATTCGCTCCCATATAAACACATGTATTCTATTTTTGACAGGTTGTGGTCGGTAGCCTCCTGTCTTGAATGCGTTTAATGCTTAATTTATATTTTCATAGGCGGCAATAAATAAGTTAGTGCTGCCAACACAGTGAAACATCTTAAATAAATAAGCTCTTAGAAATATTTTCAAACTGATCAAGAATATGAAAATTGTTGAAAATAAGAAATGTAATAGCACTTTCAAGAATAAAAATTATTTTGTAATTTTTATTAATTTTTTTTGCGATCTCCCGGCTTTTATTTCTTATTTTTTTATTTTATTTATTTATGTATTTATTTATTATTATTTTTTTTTTGGTTATAACTCCTAGAATATAGCACGCCAAATGTCTTTTTCTTGTTAGACATATTTTTCAAATTTTAATCACCTATTGCAAGTATTAAATTTTGAAATTTTGTATCTGACTTTTAAAGTAAAAATTCAATTATTTAGCAAAAAGCTCGATGCAACGACATTTGAACTCTAATTTTGTATATACTTGATAGCCGTAATCGATAAAAGACGTTCGTGGGGTCACAAATGAATTAACTCATAAACTCATTTTCATAGTGCCATAACAAAAATGGACATCAAAATGTATTTATTACAAATGCAAAAACAATAAAGAGTTATAAACAAATAAAGTGTTTTCATTATTAATTTTGTTTCGATCCATAAATAGATTTAGAATAAGCGCTTTTATTTTTATATATAACAGTGGCACCTCAAAAATTAAATGTTGACGTTGTATCTGTCGCGTTCAAAATAATTAAGTAGCTGATTACACGGTGACAAGTTTTGCTAGCGGCACATGTAGTCTGTAGCAAGAATGATAAAATAAAGATTACGCCTTGCGCATGATTTAGCGTTTGATAACGTATTTGTTCCCTCGAAGAGATTGCCAAATGTTTATAATATGCAAAACTAATACTCCTCGTACAAAATTAATATTTTATGTTATATTTGGCAACTCTTCACACAATTTACTCAGAGAGATTTCCAATTTACTTAGAGAGATTTCCAACAAGCAAATTAAATCGGATTTTTGAAAGTGCATGTTTTGTGTTATATTTTATAATACATTCTGTTATATTTTAAAAATAAATATATTAAAATAATTATTAAATGACTTAAAGTGTAAAAAACTTATTAAAACTTGATATTTAAAGCTCATAAACTGTAAACAAAAAACCTAAATTAAAGAGAAAAGAGAATAAAAAGAGCAAGCATGAAATGTGCAGTGGGCAATTGCAAACAAAGTAACAGCAAAAAAACAAGTGAGAAATAATTGTGTTAAAATGTAATATTGTTATTAAAATTTTTGTTTGTTTTCAAAACGATGTGTCATTTTATAGTTTTCCAAGAGATGAAGCTCAAAGGAAGTTATGGCTGATATATTGCAAGCAAAAAAATTTGTTTTGAATACGGAAAAAAGAAAAATAATTAGTACTTGGGTTCAATATTTATATAAAATAACTATAAATAAACAATTTCAAATAAAAAAAAAGTGGAAAGTAAAATAATTTTTAAAAATTGTTTATTATCAAACAACTTTAATTTGAAAAATCGCAATTTGTCCCACTGTCCTGTTTTTACAATAACATAATAGTTCTCCAGTTGAATTTTATTAGCCAATCAGAACACATGTTGAGTGACGTCAGAGTTCCATCATGCGCAGAAAAGTATTTTTATTTCAGCTTGTTGGCGTAATCTTTATTTTATCATTCTTGGTCTGTAGCCTGCTGTCGTGAATGTGTTTAAGGCATGATTAGTCAAATTTCAACAAAGTGTGTTCAATAAGTACTTTCGTTGTAAAAAATTGTTCATTTAGTATATTTTTTTATCACTGAACACAATTCTGACAGAGTTGCATTATGAATTTTACTCATTATTATCTCTTAATTGCCAATAAGTTAATTGTAATTTTTATATGAATATTGCTGCATATTAAGTAAAGAAGAAACAAATTTATTTTAATACGGTCGTTTCCAATGTGTTGGAAGGAGCACAAAAACTTTATATCAACGTGCAAAAAAGGGACTGAGATAAGTTAAAAATGTTTAACCTGCTGGGCCAGAGTTTCTTTAAGACGTTTCTGTTCCCAATTTTAAAACTCTACATTGACAAGGCCACTCCGGGAAGGGCCGTAGGTGAGACATCTCATCTTTCCCATAAAACACTAAAAATACATTTTTGGGATAATTAAGTATAAAAAAACTTTTTTTTATAGGGTCATTTTTGGTGCAAAGGCGAAGGTGGAGGTTGAGGAGGATCAGCTTACGTCTCAGCTGCAGTTCTTATTAGGGGAACTTTTTTCCCTCTGGCCCGATTGAGTCCATTTACGAAGTTGACCTGTGCTATGCCTTCAAGATATATTTATGCCAAGTTTCAATGGCCTAAATGACCCTATAAAAATTTTTTTTAAACAAATATTTTATATGAAATCAAAACCACTGTGGAGTCTCTTAGCTCCATCCAACTTAAATATATGTATGATATCCAAACTTAAGTTTGATTGCAATCGGACTTTCCGCCTTAGAAACTGCGGAACTATTTCCATTTTCTTTAAATCCTCCAGCATGCAGCACTAAGTAATAATTATATGAAAAATAAATATTAATCCAAAAACTCTTAAGATTTTGTTTTTGATTTGCAATTAATAAAAAGGCATACCCTGCAAGACCTACATTTTTGCAATTTTGTTGTTTGAAAGGCGAACAAAATTTTCCAAATTAAAAATGTTTCAATAAATCATTTTTTGAGCACTTGAATGAATGAATCATGCATTAATGCTTTTCCAATAGTCCAAGTGACGGAGTATCAAAATCATCAAAAATTATGTGAAACATTTTATCTGGGATGGTCACCCAAAGCTAATTGGGCGGTCGATGGGAGCATAGTAGGTCACAAAAGAATTATTTAATTTTTTACTCTTCAATTCTAGATGAATTTAGTAACGAATTAAAAAAATATATATCAAACAAAAATTGTTCATAAACCTATTTACAATATGAAAAAAAGTACTTGAACTAAAAAAAAAACATCTGCATGAAGAAAATTTTAACAAGAATTCAAGTGGTTTTTTTCTAAAAATTTCTAATATTAACAAACAACATAAATTCGTCTGGTTCTTTTATTTATACACACTTTCTTAAGTGGTTGACCAGTCAAGCCAGACACTGTGTCGCCTAGTTCCGGCAGACAGAAACCTGTAAAAGAGAAGAAAAGAACAAAAAAGAACAAAAGCCTGAAGTCTTTTGTTTTATGTCACGGATCCAATTACTCTTGCATGGATATCTATCGCCTACTACAATGAGTTTTTGTTGTGCACGCATGTTTAGAGGATGGGTTTTACGCTTGTGCTTAGGAATTTATTTATGGTTTTACTAATGACTCTTACGCCTCATCATTCCATCATCATTAAGTCCGTGATCGATCGTTTAGGAATGCATGTAATATTGAGTACATGTAGTTGAAATAATCCTAATCATATTTTTCAACTTCACAAGCACTGAAAAAAATTTACTGAACATTTTACAAACAATTATTTTTGTTATATTTTAATTATTCTGCTAAGAGTTTTTATTCAGGCTCAATTTCAAATCTGCGACTTTACAAATTATTTTAAATATTTTGCATTTTAGTTACTGTTTTTTAAACATGAATGCAATTTTTAATTTTTTCGTACTTATTAATTTCGTTCTTAAGATACTGTTATTTAGGATCAAGTTCAAATCTCTGACTTCACAAATTATTTTAATTTTTTTTTTTTTTGAAGAATTTACAGGTTTTTTAATTATTGTTTTTTAAACAAGAATCTAAATTTTTATTTTTTCGTACTTATTAATTTTATTATTAAAATAGAAATTGTTATTTAGGATCAAGTTCAAATCTGCGACTTTTCAAATTATTTTGCATTTTTTTCAAGAATTTACTGGTATTTTAATTATTGTTTTTTAAACATGAATGTAATTTTTTATTTTTTCGCATTTATTAATTTTATTATTGAGGTAAGAATAGTTATTTAGGCTCAAGTTCAAATCTGCGACTTTACAAATTATTTTAATTTTCTGTATTTTAGTTAATCATTTTTATTAACGTCAATGTAATTCTTTATGTTTTCGTACTTGTTAATTTTATTATTAAGATAGAAATTGTTATTTAGGCTGAAGTTCAAATCTGCGACTTTACATATTATTTGAATTTTTTTGTATTTTACTTATTATTTTTTATTAACGTGAATGTAATTCTTTATGTTTTCGTACTTGTTAATTTTATTATTAAGATAGAAATTGTTATTTAGGCTGAAGTTCAAATCTGCGACTTGACAAATTATTTTGCATTGTTTTTAAGAATATGGTGGTTTTTTAAATATTAATGTAAATTTTTATTGTTTTCGCACTTGTTAATTTTAGTAGTAAGATAGGAATTATTTTTCTTCAGACTCAGGTTCAAATCTGCGACTTTACAAATTATTTGAATTTTTTTGTATTTTACTTATTATTTTTTATTAACGTGAATGTAATTCTTTATGTTTTCGTACTTGTTAATTTTATTATTAATATAGAAATTGTTATTTATTTCTCAAGTTCAAATCTGCGACTTTACAAATTATTTTAATTTTTTGATATTTTTAGCTATTGTTTTTAATAACGTGAACGTAATTCTTTATTTTTTCGTACTTATTAATTCATGAGTTAATTTTATTATTAAGATAAAAATTTTTTATTTAGGCTCAAGCTCAAATCTGCGACTTTACAAATTATTTTTAATTTTTTAAGAATGTCTTGGTTTTTTAATTATGGTTTTTTACACATGAATATCAATTTTTGTGCTTTCGTACTTATTAATTTTATTAATAAGATAATAATTATTTTTATTCGGACTCAAGTTCAAATCTGCGACTTTACAAATTATTTTAATTTTTTATTTTGCTTATGATTTTTTATTAAGATGAATGTAATTCTTTATTTATTTGTATTTATTAATTTTATTATTAAGTTAAGAGCTGTTATTTAGGCTCAAGTTCAAATCTGCGACTATACAAATTATTTTAATTTTTTTTAATTGTTTTGTATTTTACTTATTGTTTTTTTTTTATTAACATGAATGTAATTTTTTGTATTTTCGTACTTATTAATTTTATAATTAAGATAATATTTATTTTTCTTCAGACTCAAGTTCAAATCTGTGACTTTACAAATTATTTAAATTTTTTAACACATTTTTGTGTTTTACTTTTTACTTTTATTAACAAGAAAGAAATTTTTTAGTTTTTCGTACTTATTGATTATAGTATGAAGATAAGAATTGTTTTTTTTATTCAGACGCAAGTTCAAATCTGCAAACTTCAAATTATTTTTTAAGAATTTTTATTAAATTAAAATTATTTTATTAAGAGTGGAATACTTATAATATATTTTATAATCATAAAATAGATCAGTATTAATTTCAAGTCCGCTATGCCATCTCATCAGCCTTCTTTGTTTATCTTTTTCCACTTTTCACAGCGGTATTAGTCATTAGAAATATCATATAAATATCGTTGTGGTTATCTATTGATTTTTACTTTTATAAATTTGGTAAACAATTTATATACGGAGTATTTTAATGCGTTTATTGGGAACAACCAAGTTGAGTGCAATTTAAAATAGCGCTATTGTTCGACGAACGTGTTTTTATAGTCAAAGTCAAACATCAAAACTCGCTCAGAATAAACGCCAAGCTTAAAGCAAAACAATTTTAAAAATTTGGGTTTACTTTTTACTGCCCACACACTAGGGAACATTCGTAGAAACATGTATTTATTTTTCAAACAAAACATCATTTTTGAGTGTACGAATACACAAACTACAAAAGGAAATTTTTGTATATTTTCATATATAAAAGAGATAAATTTGTTTTTATAAAGTGCAAATAATCTTTGTTATATAATGCAACTTAAAATAAACTGATTTTCATGTTCTTTTTTTTCATAAAATATAAATGCATTTAAAATTTTTCTATTGTTTGACATTTGGAATATATTTTAATATTGGTTTTATGAATATTTCGTTGGTGGCAACACTGATCGTAAGCTCAATAGTAGTATTACGACAATCAGCTAAGTCACTCGAAATGTGTTAGCAAATATACGTGATGGCAAATAAATAGTTCAAGTAAATTATGCGAGACTTGACATCCAAGTTTTCTATTATTTTCTTCAGTGTAGTTTAAACAACAACAATTATATGCTTCAATTGCACACTCACGCTCGTGATATAAAAAGGCACTTATACTTCTTATAGTTCTCATATGACAAAATTTTAATAGCTGTTTACAATTTGTCTCTTTTTAAATAGTCGGCCATGGAGTCAAGTGTAATATTACACACAGTCAAATAAATCACAATTTTTATGTAATTTGATTACGCCTGCCCTTGAGTGTTTCCAAGAATTCCGATAGTTTTTCCAGTTATTCCGGTCTTGCATAATGTGCTACATACAGAGGAAATGGTTTGCTAGACATGCATTTTCTTTAAAGATCTTTTGCGGGAAACAGACAAAAAAAAGGAGTGGTTAAGGAGAGTATTTCCACATGTAAGCTATACGTTCATACTCGTATGTACATGTGCATGTGGCTGGGTAGCGCAAAATATTGCAGTGATGAAAAAATAATAAAAAAAAAATCATGTATTTCATTTAAATGACCAACAAGAACTGAAGAAAAATATATAGAAATTGGGGTAGATTCGTATACGCTGACAATTATTTTCGAATCAAACACACAACGCAAGAATCAGTTTTGTTAAGACTTGTGTGTTTTATTAAATCCTTCTTTTTTTTTATCTTGGACCAACACTCAGGGGATGACCCCTATATATGCGAAGGTCTTCAAAAATAGTGACGGGATATAGAGTGCAATATCGCGTAGGCGGACACCGACCATCACAGCTGATATGTCCGTTGACAGAAGGTCTACGAGGGGCTCACTTCGAAGGGTCCGCAATTAATTAATTTTGAAATTAAATTGTTAAGCTTTTATGAGGACGGTAAGATGTTCTCTGAACTTCCTTTTCTTTACGGCCCTTCCCGCAGTGATCCTGTCAAAATAGAGTTTTAAAATGGAATTTTTAGTTTATTTACTAAATATTTGAAGGGTATTTAAAATTCGACCGGGTCCAATGCAACGTTAAAAGCTTAGAAATAAAATTTTTAAGGAATGTAGGCTTAAGGAATACAATTTGTTAAATATTTGCTTTATTTCTGCTTGTAATATCTTACGTCAACGCCCACTGAATAAGTCGGGGTCCAAAATTGGATTCTTTTGATTTTCTAGCTTCAAGTTCAATGCTTTTTTGTCATAATTTAATTTCATTTCTAATTTCATCTTTATTTACATTTACTTTTTAACATATTTACAATTTTGCGAGATTTATCTATATCGGTAGATATTACAACGAATTGAAAATTTATTTAATTTTAATATATAATAATGTTTAAAGGAAAAAATAGGAAAAACCTTTATCAGATAATGGAAAAATTCAAATACAGTTCGTAAGTATGCAAACGTATTATATAAATGTAACACAATACATAAATATAATTTTCAATTTGCTAATTTTTAGTTTTAGAGATAATTTTCTGCTGACTCTCGACATTCTCTTATCAGTTGATAAGGAGAATTTTCTATGGATTGGTGATATTTATTATTTATTTTTTTTATGAAGTCGATAATTCGTTCGTAGCCAGTTTCGTCATGAAGAAGTTGAGTAGAATATCTCCAGTGTTTATTGTTTATGATTTTAAAGCATTTGTTGTGAATTATTTGAAGTTTTCTCAGATGTGTTTTTGCAGCTTTGTACCAAATGCGACTTGCATATGTTAACGTTGGTCTTATTACGCTGTTAAAAATAAGTTTTTTATTTTTTGTATTGAACGTTGAACGTTTGTTGAGTATTGGCTACAAAGCTTTCATGGTTTTGAGTGCTTTCTTGGGAACTTCCTCAATGTGGCTTGCGAAGTTAATTTTTTTTATCTAAGCAAATGCCTAAATAAAGGTTGTTTTTATAAGAGCTTGCTGATTTGAAATTTAAATAAAACACATGCCAAATTATGAAATGGCCAAAAAAAAATTTTTTATTTGGTAGATAATTTCTTGTCATTTAACATTTAAATATAATTTCGGGCATATGGCCACCACGACTATTTTGCACAAAAGTCATTCTGGAGGTAAAATTTTCGATCACCTTTTCAAGCATTTGAGGGCGTATTTCAGCAATGACACGTTGAATACTGGTTTCAAAAGCGTCAATCGTTGCTGGTTTATCCACCTAAACCAATGATTTCAGGTAGCCCCACAAAAAATAATCGAGTGGCGTCAAATCACACGAACGCGGAGGCCAATTCACCGGTCCATTTCTCGAAATAATTTTGTCGTTGAAATGTTCTTTCAATAAGTCCATTGTTTCGCCCTCAGTATGACAAGTGGCACCATCCTGTTGAAACCACATTTCGTTTACATCCATATCTTGAAGTTTTGGCACCAAAAATTCATTGATCATGATTCTATATCGATTTCCATTCACGGTAACGCGTCGTCCTTCCTCATTTTTAAAGAAATATGGACCGATGATTCCACCAGCCCATAGACCGCACCAAACAGTACATTTATCGGGATGCATTGGTAATTCTTGAACGGCGTGTGGAATATCTTTGCTCCAAATACGCCAATTTTGCTTGTTGACATATCCATTCAACCAAAAATGCGCCTCATCACCGAAGAGAATTTTGCGGTAAAAAAGCGGATAAACATTTTTAATTGAACACTGTTTTTGAAAATAAATTTCCACGATTTGGCAGCGTTGTTCTGGAGTCAACCTGTTCATGATGATTTGCCAAACAATACTGAGTAGAGACGTCACTTTAAACTGTCAAAACAGCTGTCAGACAACAAAGTGATTCGTATAAAAAAAAGTCATAAATTACATTGTTTTGAATTGTTATGTTTTCATTCTGAAATTTTAACTGACGATTTGGAAGTCGTTTTGGAGAATTGTTATAAGGGAATATATATTAATTTATATTAATTTTTAATTTTTATCTTCCATTTGTAAAAATATTTTCTGCAATCTTCAAAACTTTTTCCTATTTTCTTAAGTAATGCCTTCGTAAGTTTACTTGACGTTAGAAGAGCAGTGTCATCTGCATAGTACGCAGCTTTTAAGTATGACGGGAGAGAAAAATCGGAAGTGTAAATGGGGTATAATAGAGGAGATAATACTGATCCTTGTTGTAATTAACTTGGGAGGAGATAATGTATTATTAACAGCTACTGAAAAAGTTCTGTCATCTAGAAAATCAGCCACTAGCATACACAAATATTTGGGTATGCTAGCTTGAATTAATTTATATATAAGGCCATTATATATAAATTATCATTCCTGTAGACTTTTTACTTCGTTTATTAGATTTAATAATATTTACAATACGGTGTATTTGATGTACTGCACTATGTTGTTTTTTAAAGCCAAATTGTCCATTTGCAATTACTGTTGTGTCTTCAATTACATTTCGAATTCTGTTTTGAATAATCTTTTCATAAATTTTACCAAGATTACTCAATAAGCTTATCGGCCGCTAACTACTAGGGTTGTTTTTAGGTTTATTTGGTTTAATTTGGCTTTTTTAAAATGTTTTGGGAAGTAATTGATTTTCAAGCAGTTATTCAAAATAATCATCAGCAGTTCTATAGCCTTTGTAGGAATTTTTTGCCATAAAAATATATCATTCGCTTAACAATATTACAAAAAAACAAGTAAAAACGTTATATTCGACCGGGTCGAATCTTAAATACCCTCCAAATATTTAGTAAGTGAATTTAAAATGTTTAAGTTGGTGGCCCAGATTTCCTTTATATAATATCGTACGCCAACGCCTACTGAAGGGGGCGGGTTTAAAAATAGACAATATCATGTTTTCCACAGACGAACGTATGGGCATTGCTAGACCGTCTTAAACTTCATCACTAATCAAGAATATACATATTTATAGGGTCCAATTCTCTTTGGAGGGTATAAAAACTGTATTTTGTCGAGGTCGCTCTGGCAAGGGCTGGGGGGGAAATATTTTACCTTTGTCATAAAACATATAAAATAAATACTTGGGATAATTATATACAAAATTAAAATTTCTTTTTTTGATAGGGTCATTTAGAGGGCAAAGGGGGAGAGGGGGTAGGGCAGAACCAGGTAGACATAAAACTCTAAAAATAAATGCTTGGGATGATTATACACAAAATTAAAAAAAAAATTATTTATTTTCAATAGGGTCATATACCGGGCAAAGGGGGAGGAGGGGGTAGGGCAGCAACAGGTAGTCATAAAACTTTAAAGATAAATGCTTGGGATGATTATATACAAAATTTAAAAAAAATATTTTTATTTTTGGTAGGGTCATTTGGGTGGCAAAGTAAGAGGAGGGGGTAGGGCAGAAATCGGCAGTCATAAAATTTTAAATATAAATGGTTGGGATGATTATATACAAAATTTAAAAAATTTTTTATTTTTTTTGTAAGGTCATTTAGGGGCGAAGGGGAAGGAGGGAGTACCAGGTTTCGTCTCAGCTTCGTCATTAAAGCTTAAAAAATTTATTTTTAAGGAATGTAGGCTTAAGTAAAACAATTTGTTAAATGTTTATACTATTTTTGCCTATAATAACGCCCACTAAAGTGGGTGGGGTCAAAAAATATTTTTATTTTATTTTATGGCTCCAAGTTTAAGGCGTTGGACCGTATTAGACATAAAAATATATCATTTGCTTAACAAAATAACCAAAAAACTTTAAAAATTATGTTGTTTTTTCTGGGTTGGTTTAGTTCTTCTTAGGGGAACTTTTTTCCCTCTTGCCCGATTTAGCCCATCTTCGAACTTAACCTGCTCTAAGCTTCAAAGTATATTTATGCCAAATTTCAAGAGTCTAGCTCTTTTCGTTTGGACTGAATCGTGATTTCCACAGACGGACGGACGGACGGACATGCTCAGTTCGTCTTAGATTTCATCACTGATCAAGAATATATATACTTTATGGGGTCTGAGATGGATATTTTGATGCGTTACAAACGGAATGACAAAGTGAATATACCCTCCAAATTCTTTTTTGGAGGGTATAAAAATCTCTTAAAATTATGTTGTTTTTAGTTCTTCTTAGGAGAACTTTTTCCATCTGGCCCGATTCAGACGGAACCGTGATTTCCACAGACGGACGGACGGACATGGTCAGATTGTCTTAGATTTTCTCACTAATCAAGAATATATATACTTTATGGGGTCTCAAATGCATATTTCGCTGCGTTAGACACGGAATGACAAATTAAATGTACCCTCCAATTCTTTTTCAAAGGGTAAAAAAAATAGTGAAGAGATATAGAGTGAAATTTCTCGTAGACGGTGCTCGACCGCCACAACAGATTTGTTCGTTGACGAAAGGTCAACGAGGAAGTTCATTTCCAAGGGTCTGGATTTATTTGCTATTGCGACGGTTACATGAGTGAGAGAATATTTAATAAATTTCAACTTAAATTATTTATTTTTATACTCTCCAAAAAAGAATTGATTCCCTCCAATTCTTTTTTCACTTTGTCATTCCGCGTGTAACGCACACATCAGGAAGTGACAGCAATCTTGCCAAAATTTTAAATTTTTATACCATCCAAAAAATAATATGGAGGGCATATTCACTTTGTCATTCCGTTTGCAACGCAGCGAAATATCCATCTGAGACCCCATAAAATATATATATATATATATATATATATATATATATATATATATTCCTGATCAGTGATGAAATCTAAGACGATCTGAGCATGTCCGTCCGTCCTTCTGTGGAAATCACGATTCAGTCCAAACAAAAAGAGCTGGACTCTTGAAATTTGGTATAAATATATCTTGAAGGATGGCACAGATTAAGTTCGGAAATGGGCTGAATCGGGCAAGAGGGAAAAAAGTGACCCTAAGAAGAGCTGAACCAATCTCTAAAAAACAACGTAAGGTTTTTTTTTTAATTTTGCTAAGCAAATGATATATTTTTATATTAAAGAAGGTCCAACGCGTTAAACTTGAAGCCTTAAAATAAAAATAATTTTTGAACCCCGCCTCCTTTAGTGGGCGTTATTATATGCAAAAATAGTGTAAAAATTTAACAAATTGTTTTACTTAAGCCTGCATTCCTTAAAAATAACATTTTTAAGCTTTAATGATGAAGCTGAGACGTAACCTGGTACTCCTCTGCCCTACCGCCACCTCTACCTTTGCCCCCTCAATGAACCTCCTCCTTCCGGAATTTTTTTTAAATAGGGTAGGACAGATGTAGAAGATAAAGAATGTTTTTAAGAGGTGTTTTATAATATTACTTCCCCCGGCGAATTTTTGCTACAGGGCCGACGAAGGAGGGCGCTGTTACTCTGGTCTTTAGAACATGATACTGTCAATCAGCTGTTCAATGCCTACGCCATTGAAACAGCACGATGACAATTAAAGCACCCACGCCCTAAAGCTGATCAAAAGAGTTCGACACGTGTGTGATCGTGAAGTCGAATTCGATACTTTCGACTTCATAGTCTCACGTTAAGTACATCAGCTCCAGTACTTCATTATGAAATTAGAGTTTTGATCAAAAGTTTAATTTTGAACCCAGAAAAACTTTTATTTTCATTGCTTTTCTTTTCATTTGGTTAACATCATTAAAATAATATATTGGTTGCGGCAACACTGGTAACAATACTCGCACAATTATACATCAGGTAAATAATCCAAGATCCTTGTAACGAATATATTCGTATGTATGAATATATGCAAATTGACATGCAAATGCATGCAACAACAAGCACAATGAGAAACTTGTATTTGTATGTGGAAGATTAATTTGAAAATAATATTTTACGCATATAAATGAGTAAATTAACACGTTTCGTTGCATCTCGAAAAATTCTTTTCATACCCTACAAAAAGAAATTGGAGGGTATATTCAATTTGTCGTTCTGTATGTAACATAGCGAAATAACCCTCTACGGCCCCATAAAATATATATATGTATATATCCTTGATCGGTGATAAAATCTAAAACGATCTAGCCATGTTCGTCCGTCCGTCCGTCTGTGGAAATCGCAATTCCGTCCAAACGAAAGAAACCAGATCCTTGAAATTTGTTATAAATATATCTTAAAGGATGGCACATTGGTGCTTTACCAAATCGTCACTAGACTTTAACCACAGTTTTGAAAAGTTAAAAATAAATAAATTTCATTTATATATAATAGTATAGTGACAACAATGTGTCAAATAAAAAATTTCATAATATTTTTTTTTATGTAATTTTGTTAAGCAAATGGTATATTTTTATGTCATAGAAGATTCAAGGCGTTGAACTTGGAACTGGAAAATCAGAAAATTTCATTTTTAGACCCCGCCTCCTTTAGTGTGCGGTTACGTAAGATATTATATGCAAAAATTGTGTAAATGTACAATAAATTGTATTACTTGTAATAGGTGTTTTTTATGAAGTTCTTTTTTTTATACGAATCACTCTGTTGTCTGACAGCTGTTGTGACAGTTTAAAGTGACGTCTCTACTCAGTATTGTTTGGCAAATCATCATGAACAGGTTAACTCCAGAACAACGCTTCCAAATCGTGGAAATTTATTTTCAAAAACAGTGTTCAATTAAAAATGTTTATCCGCTTTTTTACCGCAAAATTCTCTTCGGTGATGAGGCGCATTTTTGGTTGAATGGATATGTCAACAAGCAAAATTGCCGTATTTGGAGCAAAAATAATCCACATGACGTTCAATAATTACCAATGCATCCCGATAAATGTACTGTTTGGTGCGGTCTATGGGCTGGTGGAATCATCGGTCCTTATTTCTTTAAAAATGAGGAAGGACGACGCGTTACCGTGAATGGAAATCGATACAGAATCATTATCAATGAATTTTTGGTGCCAAAACTTCAAGATATGGATGTAAACGAAATGTGGTTTCAACAGGATGGTGCCACTTGTCATACTGCGGGCGAAACAATGGACTTATTGAAAGAACATTTCAACGACAAAATTATTTCGAGAAATGGACCGGTGAATTGGCCTCCGCGTTCGTGTGATTTGACGCCACTCGATTATTGTTTGTGGGGATACCTGAAATCATTGGTTTAGGTGGATAAACCAGCAACGATTGACGCTTTGGAAACCAGTATTCAACGTGTCATTGCTGAAATACGCCCTCAAATGCTTGAAAAGGTGGTTGAAAATTTGACCTCCAGAACGACTTTTGTGCAAAATAGTCGTGGTGGCCATATGCCCGAAATTATATTTAAATGTTAAATGACAAGAAATTATCTACCAAATAAAAATTTTTTTTTGCCATTTCATAATTTGGCATGTGTTTTATTTAAATTTCAAATCAGCAAGCTCTTATAAAAACACCCTTTATCTAGATTCCTAAAAAATTAAATGTTTAAGCTTTTTTAACGAAGCTAACATGTTCTCTGATCTTCCTCTGCTGCATCCCTTCACCCACCTTTGCCCCTAACTGACC
Organism: Linnaemya tessellans; assembly: GCA_951800035.1. Lineage (NCBI taxonomy): Eukaryota > Metazoa > Arthropoda > Insecta > Diptera > Tachinidae > Linnaemya > Linnaemya tessellans. The sequence goes on from OX637535.1 coordinate 54,800,204, forward strand.
CTATTAAAAATTTTTTTTCCTACCCTTGATAAACCCAAAAATTTACTGTTTAAGTTTTTAATACAAAGGGGACATGTCTCCCCTATGGCCCTTGCCGAAGTGACCCTGTATAGAGCTTAAAAATTGGGCACAGAAAAATCAATTTTTTTGACTCCTCCGCCTTTAGTGGGCGTTATTACGTTAAAAAATTTTATTACTTAAGTCTACATTCCTTAAATATATAATTTTTAATCTTTTATAACGCACTTGGGACGTAATATGATCCTCCTCTGCCCTACCCTCTCCACCAAATGACCCTTTCAAAAAGAAAATAAATTTTTTTTTTTACACTTAATTATTCCAAAAATGTATTTTTAGTGTTTTATGGCAAAAGTCAGATGTCTCCCCCACGGCCCTTGCCACACCGACCTCGCGTCCAAAGAGAATTGGACCCTATGAAGTATATAATGGGTGGTTCATTTCGACACTCTCTACTTTTTTAAAGAAAAAAACGCAGAAAATTCAAATTTAATGGAGAATGTTTATTATCATTTCAAAGAACATTCTTTGGCATATATTTTTTGAAAATTAAGTCTATCAAATGTTGGCCGTTGCTACGTCGCAGATGGTCCATCCGTTGAGTCCAATTTTCCATGACTCGTTCGAGCATTTCGACTGGTAACTGGCGAATGACACGCGTGATATTTTCCTCCAAGGCCTGAATCTACAGACTTAAGGCCTTACATATCACCACAGGAAAAAGTCTAACGGTGTGGTATCACACGATCTTGGTGGCCAATCGACCGGCCCAAAACGTGAAATTATGTGCTCACCGAAATGATCTCTCAATAAATCTATTGATTGATGCGATGCGTGGGAAGTGGCGCCGTCTTGCTGAAACTAAATGCCACCGAGATCTCGAGCTTCAATTTCAGGCATCAACTAGTCGGTTATCATGTCCGAGTTGCTGCGAACGCCGCCGAGTCGACTCTCCACGGTCTTCGTGTACACTCTCAGCTACGGCCGCTATATTTTTTTCACAACGTGCTGGACGTGTTCTATTCGGTCGAATACTATCTTAATAATGAATGCTGGGTCTCAAAATGGCTGATTGTGTTGCGAATACTACGCTCGGTAGGCCGATTATGTTGACCATAATTTGAGCGAAGTGGACGAAACACATTCCTCGCAGAACGTGAATTTTAAATAATAATATAATAAAGTTGAACTATTTGCATACGTTGTTCAGGCGTAAGTCTTTCCATTATGAAATGCCAAGCAATACTAAACAAAAGTAGCATGACAGCATGACACGACTCACACGTGATCTGTCAAAAAAAAGATTGAAAAAATTATCTCTACTTGAATCACCCATTATATTTTTGATCAGTAATGAAGTCTAAGACGATCTAGCAATGCCCATAGGTCCGTCTGTGGAGAGCTCGATATAGTCTACTTTTGGACGCAGCCCTCTTTAGTGGGTGTTTAAGTTACATATTATATGAAAGCACAGTGTAGAATTCTAGTTACCGTAGGTAGGGTGACTAGAATTGTATGGGGGGACCCAGATGGTAGGAGGGCAAAGGAGGTCCTAACATTGAGTAGGCCAGCACTAAGGAGGTTGGTTTATTTAATAACAGGACACACAGAGTTAAGGACTCACCTGATACGAATGGGTATCGTTGGCGAGATAACATGCAGGGCCTGCCAGGAAGAGGACGAGACACTGTCCAGCTTTTAGCCAAGTCAGAAGACAAACATTTAATCAGGAGATTATACAGGAGATGGAATTCCTTAGGAGCTCTAATTGGAAAGACTTAAGGAAGTACATTGAGGAAACTAGGTTCTTGACGTAATCAAACTCAGAGGTTTCCATGGTATCGGTGGAGGCTCCCTACAGTGGAATGGGAACTCCTTATTATAGAGCGCACAACAGGCCTATGAGGCCTAAGTGTAATCCAGGACGGATTGGGATGCTTATGTCCCTCTTTTCAACCTAACCTAACATATTGTGTTCCTTAACCCTTTGACTGTCCCCATACAAAAATTTTTTTTTGTAGCGTACGTCCACAGTAATAATTTGGTAAAAATGACATGAATAAAGTTTTTTGTTTTGTTAAAAAATTTATTTTTGTCGTTTTATATTTTGGAAATTTGCAGTTTTTTCTTATACACATGTTAATGTCTTATTTAAATAAAAACATTCTCTACACGCTCAAACCATTAGATCACTTTATTTTTCATCAGTTCATATACAATTTTGTAAAAAGAAATAAGACAAATTCTGTATCACATGTGATGCGCAAGCGTATCAATCATGACGTCTGTGCATCATATGTGATGCATTGGACAGTCAAAGGGTTAAGACTATATTCCTTAAACATTTTATTTATAAGCTTTTATGATGAAGGTAATCTTCCCCTGCCCTAACCTTCCACCCGCCCACTTTGCCCCCTAAATGACCCTCTAAAGAAAAACAGTTTTTCCTACACTTAACTAACCCGAATATTTAGTTTTTAAGTTTTTACGATTTAGGTAAGATGTCTCCCCCCCCGGCCCTTCCCGCAGTGACCCTGTCATAATATAATTTTTAAATTGGCCACAGAAATAATGCCTTAAAGTAACTCTAGCCCTGCAAGATAAGCATTTTGAATTTACTTATTAAATATTTGGAGGGTATTTAAGATTCGACCCGATCGAATATAACGTTTTTACTTGTTGTTGTTATTAAAATTAATTTTCGAAATTTCCATAAAATCTCTCCTTAATACAATACGCATTGCCAATGACTGTTGCTGTTGGCCTTAAGGTAACACAAGAGAAATGCTTTGACGTTGACGCATCAAATTGTAAAGGAAATCTGTTCTATTCAAACTTAAAGGAGCCACACAATTTCCAAGTTTATCCTTAAAATAACAAATGCTTTGAATAATTCCAATTCAAAAGATTGTTTCACAGTGCACAAAAAAAAGGAAATAAAGGAAGGAGAAGGCATTTTTCAGCAATAGAAACTTTGGCAGAGGGTTGATTGCCTGCATTAGATAATTTTAAGTCCATGTTAACAATAGAATACTTTCCGTTTATTCGTTCCATCGGTGGCTACATCTACATTGTGGCTTGATGAACTGATCCCCTTAAGTGTGCAACTGTTTCAGTTGTTCAGTCTTGTGCTGGAGAAGTCGGCCTGCAATTTGTTTGATAATAAATAAGAGTTTTGACTATTTATTTGTTGTTGTTGTTGTTGCACTGTGAATAGTTTCTTTTTCTCCATAGAGATTGTGGTTGATGTGTCGGTTGCATCGTTGTAATTCAATGTTCGGTGGGGTGATGAGTTCTGTGGTCTTGAGCAGCAATTGGCCATTGTTATGCTAAATTGTTTTTAAATTAATACTTCTGGAAAAAAACAAAATATTAAAATGTTTGTTATCAAAGTACCAGCATTGCGTTGCACGCTCTGTAGGCATAAAATGAGAAAATTATTATGTTAGAGAGTTTGAGTTCCCTTGAACTTCTATCATAAAGTTCTCAGTTATTTACGAGCAACTAGTGCAACAGAAAGGATCCACTGACTAGAATAAAATTACTAAGGGCCATTATTACAACTTACAAATAGTTAACAATAGGATGCTATCTGGCAGATAAATTTTATTTGATTATTACAAGTTAAAATTAACCTTAATGGTAACTGATAAGCTAACAGGAGGTTGATCCCCATGATAACTTTCAAAGTTAACTTTAAGCAAATGAAGCTGCCATATTTTCTTCTGAAAATATGGTAACTTTAACAACATTTTTATGTCAAATTAAATAATTCTAACTTTTCAACCTAAAAATGGACAATAGACAACGTTTATTTTATTTAAATAATTTAGAACATATTTTTCGCTTTCATTCTTTCCGATTCAGTCGTATTATTTAGTTCGACATTATTTTCAATAACACAATTTACGCAAACAACACAAGTACTTAACACAAGTAGCAAAATAATTTAACACACAGAAACGATAATAACGTTTTCAATTTAAGAAATAGTCCCAGTTTACACTATGCAATTTTTGTCGCAGCAATTCTTGATATTTAGTGAGGAAGAGCGAGAAAGGAATACAAATGGTATATATTCCTATTTCGGGACTCTCACATCAAATAAGAATCGCAGCGACAAAAATCGCACAATGTAAACTGGGACATAAACAAAAGTAAATCGTTGCCACTACGCTTTTTTAAAACCGCTAATAGTAGTCGGTATCAACCGCAGTGTTGCCACAATATATATAAATTACATTTTTTATTTCATCTGACAGTTGTAATAATTGAAAAACTTTAAAGGTCACTTTATAGTTCACGTTAGCTGATGTTAAGGTTAACTATTGGGAACTTTATCGTTAAGTTGTAATAATGGCCCTAATTGATTTTGTTGTATTCGAATCTAATATATCATTTACCAAATAAAGGGCCCGCCATCTAACGTTTTTTTTTTTCAAATAGTGCTTATTTAGTGAATGGTAACACTTAACTCATGTCTGATTTGACAGATAACTAGTTTTATGCTTCCGCTGAACGAATATGGTTTTGTATACGCTTGAACAACGCTTCGCTAAGTGGGCCTGCTATCGACTTACAGTAGATGCCGATTTTGCCAAAAAAAATCATCTTTTCAGATGAAGCTCATTTTGATCTTGGCGGGTATGTAAACAAGCAAAATTGTCGCATTTGGGGCACGCACACATTGAAAAGCCGACGCACCCAAAACGAGTCACTGTTTGGTGCGGATTTTGGTCCAGAGGCATAATTGGGCCATTTTTCTTCGAAAATGTCCAAGGAGTGGCCGTTACAGTCAATGGCGATCGTTATCGGGTCAAGTTGAACGAATTTTTGTTCACAAAAATTGAAGAGGAGGATATTGGCAATATTTGGTTTCATCAGCACGGCGCTACGTGCCACACAGCCGTAGCTACACTCGAAGTTTTGAGCCCTGTTTTTGAAGATCGCATTATCAGCCGCAGCTCTGATGTCGTTTGGTCATCTGGGAGCTGCGATTTGACACCGTTGGACTATTATTTGTGGGGTGCCGTCAAAGATCAGTGTTACGCCGACAAGCCAGAGACAATTGACGCTTTAAAGGACAATATTCGTGAAGCCATTGGTGAAATACAGCTGCACACAATTGATAATGTGCTTAAAAATTGCACCGATCGTGTAGGCTACTGCATGGCCAGCCGAGACAGTCAGTTGAATGAAATTATTTTCCATTATTCACCGGAAGGATTGTACTTTCAAATAAAAAAAGAAATTTGAGAAAATATTTAGTAGTTTTTTTATAGCATTTTCAAAAAAAAAAAATTATTTGGCGGACCCTGTATTTTGTACCCTTCGACAGAAATTTTTTATTATAATTGGTGTTTGTTAGCCGCATTAGAACTATTGATCAAACTGAGTTGCCATTTGCTCAGTGGGATTTGGTCAAGTCATCAGGAATCGTTTGACGCCAGAACAACGGGAAGTCCATTTTGCGGTCAACATAATCGACTTAATTCAAAACCATTAACAAGACCAGCAAGAGCCTAAAGAAAATAATATTACCTACCGCAGCGCATAGTTGCCAGGTGAAGTAGCCTTAAACTTATCAAATTTCGAGCAGAAAATCGTCAAAATAATTTTAAGAAATAGTCAAAAGTTCATCATATGTAAAAAAAATATTATTGAGACTAGATATTTATATCTCACAGTCTTCTAATTGAAAAAATATCACATTTTCAAATTATAATATTAATTTTTAACAAATTACTTCAGAGGCTCGAATCTTATTTTTGAAATCTTTTTCATAGATCTCAAAGTGTTACCGTATCGGTCGAAAAATATTACAAGTATCATAACTTTAATTTTAATTGCATCCAAATGCAATTTCTTTTCTCTCTACAGGAATTCTTTTAGAATACAAAAAACACCTCATTTTAATAAAGACTTTAATATATTTGTGTGCTTTAATTAGGCTTAAGGCCTTAAAATTATTTTCAAATTCTAACCTTATTAAAACTTATTTAACACGTTCTACATAAAACTTTTCACAATTTTTAATAATTTCACATTTTTCAATTAGATTAATTTTATCATCAGCAAATAATTGCATCAAAGTCGAAGCAGTTATTCACATCTATGAAATCCTTCAAATAAAAACGTTCACTCTTAAACAAAGAGGGAAGTAGTGGAACACGGGACTATGAAGCGGAGGGTCCTGAGTTCGAGCCCGCGCTGAGTCATGAAATATTGTGTTGAATTCTTCTGATCAGCATTATTGCGTGGTTGTGTTAGTTGTTGCCAGCCTGTTTCAATGATGAAGGCGTAGTCACTGGTCACTGAACATAATTAGCAGCGACTGACACTATCATGTACTAAAAAGCAGAGTAGCAGCACCCACCTTCGTCGGCCCTGTAGCAAAAATTAGCCGGCGAAGTACAGAAAGGTTGAAATAGCTACAAAAAACAAACTGTTTATCGTCTCATCTTTCCTAATCTGGCCCCTCAATACTATGCCCTCGTTTTCAGTTCAGGCGCAATGCATTGCTTATGTAGGGGTCATCCCCTGAGTGCTGCTCCTACTCCTAAAAAAAAAAAATTATTTAAGCAAAACTTCTTATAACCGCTTAAGTACTTTTGCATGTGTCTATACAAATTTGTAAATCGGTTACGTCGCACAGTGGGGTCAAATCATTTTTTCACGGATTTATTGATAACTCAACAACAACAAAAGCGAGGATCGCAAAATTTTACGTGGCTAGTTCTGAAATCAAGCCACATATTTTAGCAATACAGTAGAATCTCACAAATTAGAACCACTTTGTCCACCGGGCAATTCGAATTTCTGGAAAGTTCGAACTTCTGGACATATTTTTTTTTACAGAAAATTACAAAATTATAATATGTAAAACTAGTTGCATATGTAAGCTTTTTTGGCATATTTTTAACTTTCACACGTATGAACACTTCAATTTGAACTTCAGTCATCAACTGATCCAAATTTTTACAAGCATATCAAATTACACACCACGAATAACGCGGTGATTCCCCGTTTTATTTTTACTTTAAACAGCGAAACAAAATATGTGATTTGCAATGAAAATAATTAAAAAAAAAATACCTCCAGAAATTAAAATCCCTGTTCTAATTTCAGAGCGTCCAATACATTTAAATGGCCGGTTCTAATTTCTGGGCAGTTCGAATTTGTGAGATTCTACTGTATTTTAGGAATATAGGAGGGGGAAGTCAGAAGCCTGCTTTTCGGCAGCATTCTAGAAACAACAGGATCGGAGCTTAACAAAAGATTTTTATAATATCTTCATTCGAAGAATGCAATTCCCTAGATTTTTTTTAAATCCTTATGCCTTCTCGCGCTTCTTCTGATAATTAACCCATAGGAAAAGGAGCGTGATTAACAATTTCTAGGCCGTGGATAAAATACTTTTTTTTTAGGAGTAGGAACAGCACTCAGGGGATGACCCCTACATATGCAGTGCATTGCGCTGGAAATAATAAAATAGATTTTGGGAAGGAGGATAAAGGGAGTAGTGTCTGTGGATATTCAACTTGAACCCTCTCAAATTGTAAGTGGCGGGGAAGACATCTGCAGGTAGTTTGTTCCACATACGGACTGTTCGGCCAAAAAACGAATTTTCTCTGTAATGCGTAGTGCGATTCGTTGGAATATCGACCACAAACGCATGCGCTCTTGATGAAAAACGCGTTGAGCGTAAGAAAGAATGGATTTCAGGAACAAGTTCCCGAATTTCACCAGAGCACCTGCCATTATAGTAACGATAGAACAACGATACGCACCCGACATTGCGACGATGCTCAAGAGAGTCAATAGAGTTGGCTACCCTACTGTCTCCGATGAGTTTTATCGCCCTCTCCTGTACGCGGTCGAGTAACTTCAAAATAGACTTTGAAGCACCGGCCCAAACATGAGAGTTGTACTCCATCTTCGGTCGGATGTAAGTGGTGTAAATATTAAGAAGATCAGAAGGGGTGAAATATCTCTTGCACCGTCTTAAGAAGCCAAGGCACTTGAATGCGTAAGCATACAGAACTGGGTCTTACGGGCATTAAAATCGACCCTGTTCGCCTGACCCCATTCGAAAATCTTCGCGAGGTCTCTATCCAGAACGTCATTCATAAACTGCCTCCTCGTCACGATTTCAGACGTAGACGGCCTGCAGTTAAATGAATAAGAATGCGAAAGGCTGCTATCATCTGCGAAAGAGTGAATAGGACAGGAAGTTTGGGAAAGTAGATCGTTAAGAAAAATTAGAAATAGAGTAGGAGAAAGAACGGAGCCCCTGAGTTGACTCTGAACTCATCGGATGAGATCCCATCTATAACAACTCGTATAGAGCGATCCCTAAGGAAGCTCGATATAAACCGAGAGAAGGTGTCTCCGACACCAAATGCAATAAGTATGCAAAGTAGAGGTCATGTTGCACCAATATATCTTGAAGTATGGCACAGGTCGAATTCGTAAATGGTTTGAATCATTCCAGCGGGGAAAAAAGTTCCTCTAAGAAGAACTAAACCGACCTCGAAAAAACAACATGATTTTTAAAGTTTTTTTTTGTAATTTTTTTAAGCAAATGATATATTTTTATGTCAAAGAAAATCCAGAGCGTTAAGCATTAAGCCAGAAAATCAGAAAAACTAATTTTTTTACCCCGCCTCCTTTTGTGGGCGTTATTATATGCAAAAATAGTGTACAAATTTAAAAAATTGTATTACTTAAGTCGACATTCCTTACAAATAAAATGTTTAAGCTTTTATGACGGAGCTGAGACGTAACCTGATCCTCCTCTGCCCTACCCCCTCATCCTCCTTTGGCACCAAATAACCCTATAAAAAAAAGTAAAAACGTTATATTCGACCGGGTCGAATCTTAAATACCCTCCAAATATTTAGTAAGTGAATTTAAAATGTTTAACTTGGTGGGACAGAGTTCCTTTATATAATATCATACGTCAACGCCCACTAAAGGGGCCGGGGTTCAAAAATAGATAATATCATAATAATAAGTGGTGACAAACACAATACACATGAGCACTGATGATGAAAGGGTTGCGTCTTTCGAAAACAGCTGTTCTGCTCTGCTGTGTAAGTTGAATAAAACTGATGTTCACTTGCCTTTGTGCCTTGGAATATTTATCATGTCTTTCTGAGATTTAAATTAAAATTTCGAACAATTAGCCTATAGAATCTTAATTCAAATTTAATATAGATAATATCATGTTTTCCACAGACGAACGTATGGGCATTGCTAGACCGTCTTAGACGTCATCACTGATCAAGAATATACATATTTACTTTATAGGGTCAAATTCTCTTTGGAGGGTATAAAAACTGTATTTTGGCGGGGTCGCTCTGGCAAGGGCTGTGGGGAGAAACATTTCACCTTTGTCATAAAACTCTAAAAATAAATGCTTGGGATGATTATATACAAAATAAAAAAAAAAATTTATTTAATTTTTATAGGGTAATTTAGCGGGCAAAGGGGGAGGAAGGGGTAGGGCGAAAACCGGCAGTCATAAAATTCTAAAAATAAATGCTTGGGATGATTATATACAAAATAAAAAAAAAATTTCATTTATTTTTTATAGGGTAATTTAGCGGGCAAAAGGGGAGGAGGGGGTAGGGCAAAAACCGGCAGTCATAAAATTCTAAAAATAAATGCTTGGGATGATTATATACAAAATTAAAAAAATTTTTTTTTTTTGGTAGGGTCATTCACCATCTAGAAGAGGGAGGAGGGGGTAGGGCAGAGTACTACCAGTTTTCGTCTCCGCTTAAAAAAAATTTTTAAGCTTTTAAAGCTCAAAAATTTTATTTTTAAGGAATGTAGGCTTAAGTAAAACTATTTGTTAAATTTTTATGCTATTTTTGCCTATAATAACGCCCACTAAAGTGGGCGGTGTCCAAAAATAATTTTTTTTTATAGCTCCAAGTTTAAGGCGTTGGACCGTATTTGACATAAAAATATATCATTTGCTTAACAAAATAACCAAAAAACTTTAAAAATTATGTTGTTTTTTCTGGGTTGGTTTAGTTCTTCTAAGGGGAACTTTTTTCCCTCTTGCCCGATTTAGCCCATCTTCGAACTTAACCTGCTCTAAGTTTTAAAATATATTTGTGCCAAATTTCAAGAGTCTAGCTCTTTTCGTTTGGACTGAATCGTGATTTCCACAGACGGACGGACGGACGGACGGACGGACATGCTCAGTTCGTCTTAGATTTCATCACTGATCAAGAATATATATACTTTATGGGGTCTCAGATGGATATTTCGCTGCGTTGCAAACGGAATGACAAAGTGAATATACCCTCCATATTCTTTTTTGGAGGGTATAAAAAAAGAAATAAAAATATTTAACTTATTTGTGTTTATATGGCCAAAGTGTATTTGTATTTTGTATGATCTCTATTATGAAAATATTTAACACTTAATTAACCCAAAAATTTCTTTTTAGTGTTTTATGGTTAAAGTGAAATGTCTCCCCCATGGCTCTTGCCAGAGCGACCCCACGTCCAAAAAAAATTGCACCCTATAAAGTATATATATTCTTGATCAGTCATGAAGTCTAAGAAGATCTAGCAATGCCCATAGGTCCGTCTGTGGAGAGCATGATATAGTCTAATTTTGGACCCCGCCCTCTTTAGTGGGCGTTGAAGTTACATATTATATGAAGAAAGAGTGTAAATATTTAACAAATTGTGTTCCTTAAGCCTATATTCCTTCAAAATTATATTTATAAGCTTTTACGACGAAGCTAATATGTTCTCTAATCTTCCCCTGCCCTGCCTTTGCCTGCTAAATGACGCTATAAAGAAACACTTTTTATCTACACTTAACTACCCCGGAAATTTAGTTGACCCAGCAGATTAAACATTTCTAACTCATTTCAGTCCCTTTTTTGTACTTTGATATAAAATATTAATACGTAAATTGTTTTAATGCTGATGGAAAGGTGTTTCAGTCATGCTCCTCCCAGCACATTGGAAACGGCCGTATTAAAATTAATTTTTTTTCTTGTCCACTTAAGCTAAATTGCATAAAAATGTAAATTTTAATAAGAATAAAAATCGAGTTTTTATCTACGAAATATTTGGAGGGTATTTAAGATTCGACCCGGAACGTTTTTAATTGTTTTTACTTGTGCCTTTATGTAAATCTAAAAATTATTTTAGAAGAATAAATATTAATATAATATTTTTCAGCCACTAGACTGCAAGTTACTCTGTCACTTAATATTTTATAAGCTAAAGAATCTATAATTAAATTCCGCTACTGTGTGGCCATCAAATTGACCGCGTAAATATAAATACACAATATTTATTGTAGCTGTTCTAAGTTTCAGTTATTAAAATTAATCAGTCGAATACAAATTCCAAACAAATGACAATGAAATAGAATATTTAGCAATAAAAAATACTAAAATTATTCAAATCAAATTCAAAATGAATGTGGCGCCCTATATTATTTTCTTGTATCAAATATTTCGGGTGTTGCCTTCATCGCAGAACAACACGTTACAGCTGTGCTGCCCACCGACCGAATATTTCGACATGTCGCGATACAAATGCGAAGAAATATCGACTGATTTTGAAATTAGTTGGAATTTAAGAATTTACAATCCCAAGGAAATGCATGATGAACAAGAAGAGGTAAATATATGGGAACATTTTAGTTCTGAATTTAATTTACCCTGTGAAAAACCTGAAGCTCTGCACTGGATGAATTACACTACGGATATGGCCACGGCAGTAAGTTTGTCGTAGTGCGTGCATTTTAATATGTTGTTTATTTATTTATTTACTTTTTTTTTTTAAATGGGACTTTTCTTTAATAGACGAGTAATGAGTTCTGTTTTACACCCTTTTATTTGGATTCGAGCAAGAAATATATTCTCGTAGCACTCGATTGTCGCCTGGAATTGCATTACTTTTTGGCATTTAAGCATGAGTACAGTAAGTAGAAGAAAGTACATTTGTTGAGGCCAGTTGGGGAGTAGCAGATCAAGTAAACAGTTCAAGAATCCCAGGTTTAGGCGTCGCGTTAGCATCCAGGTTCATATTTACGGTACGTTCGTAGTCAACAATAACGTACACTTTGAATGTACCTCAAACACGTAGCCTGCCGCTCAAGCGACGCTAAACTTTGTGGCTTTGGCTGTTAACCTCCATTCATTTTAACACAGTGTTAATTTATCGCTGTAGGTAGTACTATAGGGTGTTTTTTTTTAGCTGTATGAGAACTTAAAACGAAAAATACTTGTGCACGATAGAATTATTATTGGAATGAAATCTGTTTTATAATTTTCAGATAGATGATTTTATGACATTTATTTCCATACCCTCCAAAAAAATTTGTTATTCCGTGTATAACACAGCGAAATATTCCTTTACGATCTACCCATGCCCGTCCGTCTGTGTGTTGAAATGACGATACAGTCCAAACGTAAAGAGTCAGGCCCTTGAAATTTATTATAAATAAATTTTGAAGAACAGCACAGCTCACGTTCGTAAATGATGTGAATCAGGCCAGAGCCAAAAAGTTCCCCTAAGAATAGGGTTGCCATTCGTCCTCTTTTCCCCGGACACCGTCCTCTTTTTTAGATCGTCGGGGTCCGTCCTCCTACTTTTTTAACAATTGTCTGGGTTTGTCCTCCTTTTTGTTGCTTTTACATTTTCAAAATATCAAAGCTGCTACATTTTCGCTCATAAGTAGCCAAGCTAAATTTTTAAAAACAAAACGCCCAAAATAAGTTACAAATAACACAGATTTCGTACGAATCAATTTTCGTTCGAAATTGTGAAACTGCCAGTAAAAATCACTATTTTGAACAAAAAGCGCTATATGTGATGCGTTAGGGACTGCGTTGGCATCACTGTATAAATTGTCAAGCACTTAGAAAATATTACAAAAAATGTGACAGACATGTCGCACTTGTTCAACAATGCTGTACTAACTCAAAAACTTCAAAGTTTTCAGGAGAGACAAAAAACTGTTTTCTTAACATTTAAAGAAGTTTTCATTAACAAAAGTTCGGCAATATTTAGAAAACCCATCAATTAATGTATTGCGCTGCATAACCCTTTTATTTGTTCATTGTCTGCAGAAAGAAAAGCGATTTTTTATACCCTTCACAAAAAAGTGAAAGGGTATATATAGGTTTGTCATTCCGTGTGCAATTTCTTCGATATCAATATAGGACCCCATAAAGTATATATATTTTGGATCCTTATGAAGAGCGATGACGATTGAACGATGTCCGTCTGTCTGTACGTGAAATCGGTTTTCCCAAGCCCCCAGAAGAGCTAGAGAATTCGTTCTTGGACCGTTGGATTGGAAATGAGCTTAAATAGAGTGCTATTCAGAAAGATCCGAAGTATGGTTCCAGAGCTGGGAAGCTTACACCTATTTCTCGACGCAAAATTTATACCAACAATCAATTATTTTTTTTATGTTTGTAAATTGAACCTATTTCGTGCTTTGGGAAGCCTCAATGGTCTATTAAAAACTTAAAATATAAAAATTTTTTTTCCAGGTATGGAAAATTAACATTTTTTTTGGCCCATTCTGTATTTTGTAGTACATGTAGTAACTAAAACTATTAAAAATTTCAAGTTTTTCTTTAACAAAACCCCTTTATACGTCATGAAGATTTGCATTGACCAAAAAAAAAAAATTTTTAAATTCAAATTTTCCTTCCAGGGGTGGGAAATTGATTTTTTTTATACATGAAAGTAATCAAACAGGCAACTGATGTTGTTTTTTATTTGTTTTCTGCTAACTAAAACTGTCTTATGTTTTAGGAAGAACAAAATTGGTATCATAAATTTAAAAATAAAAAATTAAATTTCGAATCCAGGGTTGGACAAGTGCAATATATTATAGTACATAAAATAGACCAAAATGGTTAAAAATTTGAAATTTTTCTTACAAAAATTACTTTATACCCCAGGAAGCGTTGCACTGATAAACAAAAAAATTAAAATTTCGCTTCAAGGGTTGGGAAAATTTAAGTTTTTTTATTGATCCTTCAATATATTGTAGTACATGTAATAACCAAAATCGTTACTTTATACCTCATGAAGATTTGCATTGATTAAGAAAATTTTAAAAAATTTAATTTTCCCTTCCAGGGTTGGGAAATTTAAATTTTTTTTTGGTACATGGAATATATTGTAGTACATGAATGTGACTAAAATGGTTGCAAATTTTAAGTTTTCTTAAATAAACCGACTTTATACTTAATGAAGACTAGCATTGGTTAAAAAAATTAAAATTTCGCTTCCAGGGCTGGGAAATTTAAATTTTTTTATAGATAAAAGTAACCAAAAAGACAACGAACGTCGGTTTTTTTACTAATTAAAACTATTTTTTAGTTTAGGAAAAATAAAATTGGTATATGAAATTAAAAAAATGAAAATTTAGATTCCAGAGCTGGATAACTGCAATATTTTGTAGTACATGAAAGTGACCAAAATGGTTACAAATATTAAGTTTTTTTAAATAATACTATTTCATGCCTCATTGAGAGTTGCATTGATAAAAAAATTTAAATTTTGTTTCCAGGGTTCGGAAATTGAAATATTTGTTCTGCACAAAAGTAACCAAAAAGGCAATTGACATTGTTTTTTTTGCTAATTAAAGCCGTTTTATAATTCAGGAAGAACAACATTTTTATTAAAATCTATAAAAATTAAAATTTCGGCTGCAGGGTTGGACCAATGAAAGATTTTATGGTACATGAAATTGACAAAACAGTATAAAAATTTAAATTTTTTTGTCAAGTAAAACTATGTTACACCTCACTAAGAATTGCATTGGTAAAAAAATAAAAATTCGCTTCCAGAGTTGTAAAATCGAAATATTTTTGGTACATAAAAGTTTCCTTTGCATTGTAATTCGTAAACCAAGTCACTTTGTTGCCTAGAAGTGAAATTTAAATTTTTTTAAATTTTCTTCATGAGGTATAAAGTAGAAAAAACTCGAATTTTGCAACCATTTTGGTTATTATATGTACTACAAAATATTGCATGTACCAAAAAAACTTAAATTTTTCCAACCCTGGAAACGAAATTCTAATTTTTTTTTTGTTTTTTTTTTTATCAGTGCAACGCTTCTTGAGGTATAAAGTATTTTTATTTAAGAAAAATTGCAAATTTTTTACCATTTTGGTAACTTTCATGTACCATGAAATATTGCACTTGTCCATCCCTGGATTCGAAATTTTATTTTTTATTATTGAATTTTTGATACCAATTTTGTTCTTCCTAAATTATAAGACAGTTTTAGTTAGCAAAAAACAAATAAGAAACAACATCAGTTGCCTGTTTGATTACTTTCATGTATAAAAAAAATTAAATTTCCCACCCCTGGAAGCAAAATTTGAATTTAAAAAATTTTTTTTTTTTGCCAATGCAAATCTTCATGATATATAAAGTGGTTTTGTTAAAGAAAAACTTGAAATTTATAATAATTTTAGTTACTACATGTACTACAAAATACGGAATAGGCCGAAAAAAATTTTTAATTTCCCATCCCTGGAAAATTTTTTTATTTTTTTAGTTTTTTAATAGACCATTGAGGCTTCCCAAAGCAAGAAATAGGTTTAATTTACAAATATTAAAAAAAAAATTGATTTTTGGTATAAATTTTGCGTCGAGAAATAGGTGTAAGCTTCCCAGCTCTGGAACCATACTTAGGATCTTTCTGAATTTCAATAGTACTCTATTTAAGTTCATTTCCAATCCAACGGTCCAAGAACGAATTCTTTAGCTCTTCTTGGGGCTTGGAAAAACCGATTTCACGTACAGACGGACGGACAGATGGACAGACGGACATCGCTCAATCGTCATCGCTATTCATAAGGACCCAGAATATATGTACTTTATGGGGTCCCATGTGAATATCGAAGAAATTACACACGGAATGACAAACCTATATATACCCTTTCACTTTTTTGTGAAGGGTATAAAAATTAGATCTGTGAAGGGTATTTAAGATTCGGCACCGTCGAATGTAGCACTTTTACTTGTTTTAGTTTATTTTTCGTCGGGCTTCCTGCTGATACCAACATTAATCGTTTACTTGCTGCTGAAGCCTTTGAATCAGAATCTTATGGGAAAATGTTTCATTGGCTACTTGAGTTCGGTGATTGCCACAAATTGTTTTTATTTCATAATTCCACAAATGCTACTGATGACATATCGCCTCCCGAATCGGATTTACGTGGGTCTAGGCAAGTACATATATGATTTGAAATAACATGTTGAAGTGTACGAGTACCACCAACTCACTCACATGTGAATCTTTTTTAATTTTGAAAAATTTTGTAGGTTTGATTCACTTCTATATGAACATGGTGATTGTCTTTTGGCTTAATGTTCTCGGCTTTGATGCCTGGCAGAACTTCAGTTCATCGTTTGAAGAACTGAATAGTTTTGAAAAGCGCAGAAGATTTTGTTTCTATTCGATTTATGTGTGGAGTATGGGAGCTATAAGCACCCTACCGACAGTGTGCAGAAATTTAGGCACAATTGACTTCTATTGTGACCGATTTCAACAGTCCAAATCCTGTGTAATGACAAGTAAGTTTTCGTTGTGTATCAATTTTTTTTTGTTATCTAATTCCGCCTAATGGTTTGTAATTCTTATATTTTGTTCAGCCTATGGCATTTTATACACAGACAAGTATTTTTCACCGGCCGTAATGACAATTTTGACGATAAATTTTTTAGTTGTTTGTTCTGTTTGTTGGAAAGTGTACAAAATACGAAGCAAATTTGCCTCCACCATATACAAAGAAGGTTATTTGCAAGAAAAGTAAGTTTAAAAAAAAAATATTGAATCTGTGTAATTTTTAAATGTACGAGGTCTGTTCACAAAATAGTTTAAGTTGTAATTTTTTCTCAAATTTGCTTGGCATTTTTTGGAACGTAACCACGACGCAAAGTGAGGTATTGGTGTCTATAAATAGATCGTCCTATCAATTCAAATAAAGATTTCATACATTTCTCAAAATTTTATATATATATATTTTTTTAAGTCAAATCTGAAAGTTCTTAAAAAGTCGGACTTTAATTGAGTAGAAGAGATTTTGGGTAAAAAGTTCACTGCTAATCTGCATTAGACCCTTCGAAGTGCATATAAAATTTAATTACAACTCCTAAATAATACTATTTTTTATTTTGTAAATATTTTTGAAGTAACAATTTCCGAAAAGGAATTTTTAATAAATCGTATTTTATTTTTTTAGCTTAACAATTTGTCTGCGTTTATTTGTTCTAATGGGGCCCCACTGGATCGTCATTTATCTGTTACATGATTACAAATATATTGAAATTTTAATAACTGCTTTGAATTATATTGAAAGCATATTAATTTTCATTCTGTTTGTTCTTAAGAAAAATGTGTTGACACTAATGTTTCATAAGTGATAAATAAAAGTATTTGTGATATATAAACATATAGAGATAATTTCATTTAATTCAATAATAACAAAATCTGTATGTAGTAAGAATTTTAACGAACATTTATATTGCTATATTAAATTGAATTAAGATTCATAGGCTAATTGTTCGAAATTTGTTTTTTAAATCTCAGAAAGACATGATAAATATTCCAAGGCACAAAGGAAAGTCAACATCAGTTTTTATTCAACTTACACAGCAGAGCAGAACAGCTGTTTTCGAAAGACGCAACCCTTTCATCATCAGTGCTCATGTGTATTGTGTTTGTCACCACTTATTAGGTGGCTTAGTTGAATCTGATAACAGTTCCTATTTACACAAATTTTATTGTGAAAAAGAATACGAGAACTGTATCAACCTGATGTTAACATGTTATTGTTATAATACCCGTGTTACCGTTTGATTATATTTCTTCATGTCCCATTTTTCTGACTTAGGTATGATGGAACAAAAAATTCATAAAAATGGGACATGAAGAAAAATAATCAAACGGTAACACGGGTATTATAACAATAACATGTTAACATCAGGTTGATACAGTTCTCGTATTCTTTTTCACAATAAAATTTGTGTAAATAGGAACTGTTATCAGATTCAACTAAGCCACCTAATAAGTGGTGACAAACACAATACACATGAGCACTGATGATGAAAGGGTTGCGTCTTTCGAAAACAGCTGTTCTGCTCTGCTGTGTAAGTTGAATAAAAACTGATGTTGACTTTCCTTTGTGCCTTGGAATATTTATCATGTCTTTCTGAGATTTAAAAAACAAATTTCGAACAATTAGCCTATGAATCTTAATTCAATTTAATATAATAACAAAATCTGTTTACTGGGAGTTCGGCACATATAAATATTTAGCGCTTGCATATATGCTTCACATTATAGTTAGAGAACGCCTAATGAAAGACCCTTTAGTTATTTAAAAATATATGTTACAAGACCACCAACAAAACAGTGCAAGAGAAACTGCAATGAATGCCTTAAAGGACTTGTTCTTTCTATTGCAGTAGGTTCAGTAGTAGATCATGTAAATCTCGTCAAATAAAGCGTCAAGCATTTTCATTTCTCTGAAAGTAAAACGATAAAATGATCAACTCAATACGGAACACAAGCAAATAAATTTAAATCTCTTTTGGCAAAGATCACAACCACCACAACGAATTAAAAAACAATTGCAAATATTCAGACAAAAAGTATCAAATCCAAAAACGATGGCCTTAATCGAACAATAAAATTGTATTACAAAGAGCACAATGTACGAGTGTACGTGTGTGTGTGTGTGTGTGTGTGTACGCAGCTACTTAATCCATCTTTCAATAACAATTGTTCCATTGTTTTTAAAATCATGTAAGTATCTTAAATGGGCTGAGTGTGTATCTAAACAAACCAAAATAGAAAAATTAGAAAGAAAAAAGGAAAAAGGAATAAATCATGACTGGCGGGGCAACTTTATATTTGCAACTATTAAACAATTTCATTTTTATACCCTCCAAATAACGAATTCGAGGGTATATTAACTTTGTCATGTCGTGTGTAACGCACTGAAATATCTATACCATAAAATATATTCTTGCTCAGTGGTAAAAGCTGAGACGATCTGGCCATGACCGTCTATACGGCCGTCTGACTGGCCATCAGTCCAGCCGAAAAAAAGCCAGAACCGTGAAATGTGGTATAAATACATTTTGAAGGATAGCACAGGTTAAATTCGTTAATGGGCTGAATCGAGCCAGAGGGCAAAAATTCCCCTAAGAAGAACTAAACCGATCTCTAAAAAAGCAACATAATTTTTAAAGTTTCTTTTTTTGTGATTTTGTTAAGCAGATGATATATTTTTATGTGAAAACAGATCTAAAGCAATGAACTTGGAGTCAGACAATTAGAAAGATCAACTTTTGGACCCCGCCCTCTTTAGGGGGCGTTAAAGTAACATATTACACGGCAAGATAGTGTAAATATTTAACAAATTCTATTATTTAAGCCTACATTCCTTAGAAATTAGATTTTTAAGGTTTTACGACGAAGTTAATATATTCTCTGATCTGCCCCTGCCCTACCCCTCCACCCACCATGGCTCCCTAAATGACCCTATCAAAAAAAATTTTTTTTGTTCCTTAAACTTAATTATCACAAAAATTTATTTTTAGTGATTTATGGGAAAGATGAAATGTCTCCTCCACGGCCCTTGCCAGAGCGACCCCGACAAAATACTGTTTTCATGCCCTCTAAAGGGAATTGGACCCCATAAAGTATATAAATTCTAGATCAGTGATGAAGTCTAAGCCCATACGTCCGTCTGTGGAAAACACGATATAGTCTATTTTTGGACCTCGCCCCATTTTGTGGGCGTTGAAGTTACATATTACATGAAAAAATAGTGTGAATATTAAACAAATTGTATTCCTTAGGCCTACATTTCTTCAAAATTAAATTTACGACGAAGTTAGGATGTTCTCTGATCTTCCCCTACCCTGCCCCTTCATCCCCTTTGCCCCCTAAATAATCTTATAAAAAAAATTTTTTTTTTCTACTCTTAATTACCGCAAAAATATATTTTTTAAGTTTTTACGATTTAGGAAGTCTCCACCACCGGCCCTTCTCGTAGTGATCCTGTATAGAGTTTTAAAATTGGACACATAAATGTCCAAAAGCAACTGTGACTCAGTAGGTTAAACATTTTGAAGTTATCTCAGTCCCATTTAGTACGTCGATATAAAATATTAATACGTAATTGTTTATGCTGACGGAAAGGTGTCTCAGTCATGCTCCTCCCAACATTTTGGAATCGACCGTATTAAAATACATTTTTTATACCCTCCAAAAAAGGATATGGAGGGTATATTCACTTTGTCATTCCTTTTGTAACGCAGCGAAATATCCATCTGAGACCCCATAATATATATATATATATATATATATATATATATATACAAACATATCTTGATCAGTGATGAAATCTAAGACGATCTGAGCATGTCCGTGCGTCCGTCCGTCTGTGGAAATCACGATTCAGTCCAAACGAAAAGAGCCAGACTCTTGAAATTCGGTACAAACATATCTTGAAGGATAGCACAGGTTAAGTTCGGAAATGAGCTAAATCGGGCAAGAGGGAAAAAAGTTCCCCTAAGAAGAACTAAACCAACTTCTAAAAAACAACATAATTTTTAATGTTTTTTTGTAATTTTGTTAAGCAAATGATATATTTTGAACTCAAAGAAGGTCCAACGCGTTAAACTTGGAGCCATAAAATAAAAACAAAAAATAATTTTTGGACCCCGTCCCCTTTAGTGAGCGTTATTATATGCAAAAGTACTGTAAAAATGTAACAATATGTTTTACTTAAGCCTGCATTCCTTAAAAATAAAACTTTTAAGCTTTAATGACGAAGCTGAGACGTAACCTGGTACTACCCTGCCCTACCCTTCCCCCCCTCCCCCTTTGCCCTCTAAATGACCCTATAAAAAAAAATTTTTTATTTTGTATATAATCATCCCAAGCATTTATTTTTAGAGTTTTATGACAGCCTGTTTTTGCCCTACCCCTTTGCCCGCTAAATGACCCTATAAAAAATAAATAAAATTATTTTTTTAATTTTGTATACAATCATCCCAAACATTTATTTTTAGAGTTTTATGACAAAGGTGAAATGTCTCCCCCACAGCCCTGGCCAGAGCGACCCCGCCAAAACACAGTTTTTATACCCTCCAAAGAAAATTGAACCCCATAAAGTAAATATGAATATTCTTGATTAGTGATGAAGTCTTAGACGGTCTAGCAATGCCCATACGTTCGTCTGTGGAAAACATGATATTGTCTGTTTTTGAACCCCGCCTTCTTTAGTGGGCGTTGACGTACGATATTATATAAAGGAACTCTGTCCCACCAAGTTAAACATTTTAAATTTACTTACTAAATATTTGGAGGGTATTTAAGATTCGACCCGGTCGAATAGAACTTTCTCACTTGTTTATTTTATTTCTGCTCGGCTCGATTTTATTCAAAAGATACAAAATCTCTTGTATACAGAGTTAACGTAATAAAGCCGTAAGCAAAAACAATTTCTCTGCAACAGGATAAAAAACGCAGGCAGATAACAAAAAATAAAAAAATTAAAAATACATGAAATGAGCAAAAGATACAAATTGAGTCCAACAGCAAAAGGACGACATGTACGCACGACTGTGCGAGCAATTGAATCGTACAAATACCCAAAGGCTGATTGATAACTTAATCGTGTACTTTTACTTTTTAGCTGTTCTGTTGGTTGGGTAGCGAAATTGCATTCAGCTCTGAATCACTTTCCAATTTTTTGCCGTGTGTGGGTTTCCTTTTGTTAACAATTTTCATAAGGATTAAAAACGAAAAGCATCACGGCGCATTTGTTGCAATTCAATTGAGCTGAATACGTTTGAAATTGTACTTTTATTGTTTTCCCATGAAATTGCGTTAAATTGCAAAGAATAATAATAAGAATAACAATATGGAACTGTTTCTGTAAAATTCTCCTACATTTTTGCACTTTCTCTCTGGGGGAGTCCTGTCAATCAAACTCGGATTGTTTTTCTTTATTTTTCTTATTGTCTGACGTTCATAAAGTGAGAATAAGATATTATGCAATCAACACCTGTTAAGAATTCTTTTTGTTGTAATAATTTAATTGAAAAGTGATTTATTTATTTTATACACGAATCTCTCCCTCTCTCACTTTCTCACTATATCTGGCTTATTAATTGCTTCTGATAATTTATTTGGGGATTGCTATAGAAATGCATGAGAAAATATTGCAAGGAAATATTTAGGTTTTGTAAAGATGTCTGGAGAAATAAAATTTTTTATTGGGGAATTAACAAAAATACTTATGAATAAAGACATGCATGCATGCGTATGAATGCGTGTGTATGTATGCAGTTAATAGCAACGGTGAACCTCTCCGCGGACTTCGCCCACTTCTTTTAAGGCAGTCGGGCAGTTCTACTTCTTTATTTTTTTAGCAAACCCTAGACGTTTGTCCAACCTTTAACACTTCGTGTTGAAAAATTTAAAATTTTAAATAAAATGTGACTTTCTAACAAGTTGCGGATTTTATTAAAAACAGGTAAAAACGTACTATTCGATCGGCTCAAATATTAAATGCCCTCCAAATATTTAGTAAATAAGAACTCTATTTTTATTCTTATTAAAATTTACATTTTTGTGGTATTTGGCTTAAGTGTACCTTTTCCAATGTGTTGGGAGCAGCATGACTGAAGCACGTTTCCGTATTAATATTTTATATCAGCGTGCAAAAAAGGGATGGGATTAAGTTAAAAATGTTTAACCTGCTGGGTCAGAGTTCCATTAAGACAATTCTGTGTCCAAAATAAATTTTAAAAATGGGACATGAAGAAAAATAATCAAACGGTAACACGGGTATTATAACAATAACATGTTAACATCAGGTTGATACAGTTCTCGTATTCTTTTTCACAATAAAATTTGTGTAAATAGGAACTGTTATCACATTCAACTAAGCCACCTTATTAGTGGTGACAAACACAATACACATGAGCACTGATGATGAAAGGGTTGCGTCTTTCGAAAACAGCTGTTCTGCTCTGCTGTGTAAGTTGAATAAAACTGATGTTGACTTTCCTTTGTGCCTTGGAATATTTATCATGTCTTTCTGAGATTTAAAAACAAATTTCGAACAATTAGCCTATGAATCTTAATTCAATTTAATAAATTTCCCGTGAATTGGAACCGGTTCGGGGGGTACATTTTCATAAATATAAAAAAATTTATTTATATTGTTCTATTTTTTCAGCCTTTGATTATTTTATTTTATTTTAATTTATATTGAGCTTGAGGCTTATTTTTATAAAAATTATTTATTTTATATTTAATTCAATATTTCGATATCCTCTGGATATCTTCTTCAGGATAAAATTATTTATAATAATTTGACAATAACAAAATTTTTTATAAATTATATAAACTTAAATATTTTTGTTGTTTTTTGTTTTTATATAAAAAATTGAAAATGAATGAAAAATTTTTTCATACATATTAAAAACATATCAAAATTGAAACTTTTTTCTTTCCTGTCTACATTATGAAAATTGAAATTTGAAAAATGAGGAAATGAATATAATAATTAATAAAATTTGAACACATTCTAGTTTACCCTATGATCACTTTAATAATCTATTTTTGTAAATCAAATGTCTATAATTCTTTTAACTCTTTTCATTCAGACATTAAATTTACTGTTGAAATAGAAAAGAATAATAAACTTCCTTACTTAGACACATTGATCATACGTAGTAACAATAGTTTATCTATAGATTGGTATCAGAAACCAACATCATCAGGTAGAATTATTAATTATTATTCTAAACATCCAAAGAGAATTGTAATTAATACAGCAAAGAATTTAATAGATAGGATACTAGGTATAAGTGATGCAAAATTTCATAATAAGAATAAAAATATTATTAAAGAAATTTTAGTTAATAATGATTTTCCTGTAGGATTAGCTTGTAATTTAATAAGGCAATATTACAGACAAAATAATATAAATTACTCAAACAATAATATTGAACCAAAGATTTATAAATCTATGACATATATTCCAATAGTTTCAGAAAGAGTAGAAAAATCAGATATTTTAAATAAAAACAAATATAGAATGGCACACAAGTCATTTAATACACTAGGTAAATTATTTAGTACTATTAAAGACAAGATAGATAAATTAGAAAAGTCAAATGTTGTTTATAAAATTCCATGTAAGGGAAAAGACAATGAAATTTGTAATAAAGTTTATATAGGTACAACACAAAATAAACTTGAGACCAGATTAACGGGACATAGATCAAACTTAAAATATAGGAATTATACTTCTACACAAAAAACAGCACTATCTTTACATTGTCGTGATTCAAATCACTATCCAGATTTTGAAAATATATCCATTTTAAATTCTGAAAATAGGTATAGACATCGCTATATGTTAGAAATGTTACAGATAATAAATGTACCATTAGACAAAAGAATTAATTTTAAGGCTGACACTGATAGTGTAGCACAGAATTATAGACATTTGATTTACAAAAATAGATTATTAAAATGATCATAGGGTAAACTAGAATGTGTTCAAATTTTATTAATTATTATATTCATTTCCTCATTTTTCAAATTTCAATTTTCATAATGTAGACAGGAAAGAAAAAAGTTTCAATTTTGATATTTTTTAAAGAAAATTCTGAAATTATATATGTGATAAATTAGTATTCGAACCACGCTAGTCGCGTTTTAAAAGTTGCCTCCTTTCCTGTGAACTGCAACCGGTTCGGACCATCAGATTTCGAGAAATATCAAAAACAAACTTGAAAATTTTTTTTATGAAAGTGTTTTTTTCCGATCGATTCCAAAAAATAATCAATTCTGGACAATCAAAACCCCCTTCAAGTGCTACTAACGCAGCCAAAATCGGTTTACGCATTCGTGAGATATAGAGAATAATTCGCAAAAAGTGAATTTTTCAAAACACGAAATTATATATGTGATTAATTAGTGCTCTCGATTCTGTGTAGGTATCGAAGACTTACATCAATTACCGTTTACCGTGTGGGAATCAGTTAATCCATTCGAGAGTTATAGCGGTTCTACAATTCGAATAGTACAATTTTTAGCGGTGAAAATTGGCGGGAAGTTGCAGGAATGACCTTTGAGCTCATTCGTGTCGCTTTATTTTTTATTTTTTTAGTAAAACTAAATTTAACCTTTTGCCATTGTATTCAACTAACCCACCTAATAAGTACTGATGATGAAAGTGTAGCGGTTTTCGAAAACAACTCTTCTGCTCTGCTGTTTAAGTTGGATGATTAAACCTGATGTTGACTTTTCCTTGTGCCTGGAAATATTTATGATGGCTTTCTTAATTTAAAATAAATTTACCAACAATTGGCCTATCAATCAATCTTAATGGAAATTCAGTTGTTTTGAACAGACCTCGTATAAAATGTTTGTACAACCAACTCTGATGGAAAAATGTCCACTTGATATAAAACGTATTTTTGCCAAATTCAAAAACCTTAATATTGTCCCACATGGAGGAAGAGTAGCGAAGATATTTATTTTAGCCCCTCTAAATTATCAATTAAGTTAAAGCATATATTATTTATTTATGTTAACAATGTGCTTTTCACAATATCTAAATATTGATTTTAAAGTCTATAATGAACAATGAACAACAATCTTACAAAATACAAATAAACACAAAGACAAATATTATAAAACATCTGTTCGACAGGGGCAGGGAATGAGAAATTAATACACCTCCAGACTCTAATACGCGTAAATACGGAAGTAGCTTCCCCTTCTAAACGCGCAAAAAAAACAAAAACAAAAACAAATAAGTTTAAAAACACCAAAAATAAATCTACTCACCCATCAATCAATCAGAACAAGAATCAAAATGTAAAAGAAATGCTACAAATTCCTTTTTGTCAAAACATCAACAACAATTAGACGATTTGTAAGAAGGCAAATCGAACGATCTATTTACAGTTTACCAAATTACCAACAACTCAAATCGGAGAGAACACAAACCATATGATTGCAAAGAAGCTGAAGATGAAGCAGAGGAATTAAAGAGCATGTGCATTGTGTTTTAAAATGGTTTGAGGTTAAACAAATATGACATGAAGTAATGGATCTTTTCTTGGAGCGCATCAGCAATCATCATCACCATCATCATCATCATCATGATCATTATCAACATCATGATCACTATTGCACGTCTGACTAAATGGCTGCGCCTCATTGTACAACATTTTGTCTTGCAGTGAAATGGGCATCAACAAACTTTTTCCAACCATTAAACGTCAGTCTGTCTGTCATTTTAAGGGAATTTATTTCTAGCCGATCATGCTTTTTATTGTTAATTTACTCATAGACTTACAGCATCTGAATAGTTTGTTTTGGTAATAAGAAACGGGCAATTTTTACATGAGCTAAAATCAAAAGTGCAGTCAAGTTGTTGGCATGTCGTGTTAATTTTGTTGGCTGTTCAATTGTGGCAACTGTAAAAAAAGGGCAGGATCCAAAACTGCCGAAAACGGTGGCTGTGGTATAAAATTACGCTGTTGTTTTTGGTCAAAAAAGGCCTGTCCAACCGATTCACAGACATCCTCAGCAATTTCTCTCAAGTATTTGAACGACGATTCTTGAAAATTTTCTTCTGCTGGCCATACAGGAGCAGCTTCGTACAGCACATCTTCTCGATTTTCTTTAAAAATTGTAAAAATTTTTCTAGCACAGACTACAATTATCATATGCCAAGTAAAGGGTGGTCCAACCTAAACGCACGATATTAATTTTAAATAAGTCAGAACGTTATAGTCGATCAGGTCGTATCCTAAATACCTTCCAAATATTTAGTAAATAAATTAAAAAAGTGTATCCTGCTGCGTCAGCGTTCCTTTAAGACTTTTCTGTGCCCAATTTTGAAACTATATTTTGAAGGGGTCATTGTGGGAAGGGCCGTGGCGAAGACATCTCACCTTCAACGTAAAAACTTAAAAAGTGAATTTTTGGGTTAATTAAGTGTAGAAAAGAATTTTTTTTTTGTAGGGGGGAAAGTGGGATAGGGCAGAGGACGATCAGATAATGTGTCAGCTTCGTCATAGAAGCTTAAAAATTTAGTTTTTAAGGAATGTAGGCTTAAGTAATACAATTTCGCTTATAATATACTCCGTCAACGCCCGCTAAAGAGGGCGGGGTGCAAAAATTAATTTTTCTGATTTTCTGGCTCCAAGTTCAACGCATTGGATCTTCTTTGACATATAAAAATATTATCTGCTCAACAAAACCTTAAAAATGTATGTTGTTTTTTAGAGGTTGGTTTAGTCCTCCTAAAGGGAACTTTTTTCCCTCTAGCCCGATTCAGTCCATTTACTTGACCTGTGCTATCCTAAAGAATTTATCTATAACAAATTTCCAGGGTCTGGCTCTTTTCGTTTGCACTGTATCGTTATTTCCACAGACTGGCCTGCGGACATGACTAGACTGTCTTAGACTTATCAAGAATATATATACTTTATGGGCCCTCAGATGGATATTTCGCTACGTTACACGCGGAATGACAAAGTGAATATACCCTTCAATTTTTTTCCAGAGAACTGTCTTAATATTTCTTATTATGATACAGGAATCTATGGCAGTTATGTGTGAAATAAAATCTCAGTTAAATGCTTCTTCATTTTCACCGATTCGGCGGTATGCCCCAATCCGCTGGCCCATATTTTCAATGACTCTAAGAAATAATTGAGGTTTAATGTCATTAA
The DNA here is from genome assembly GCA_951800035.1 of Linnaemya tessellans. Lineage (NCBI taxonomy): Eukaryota > Metazoa > Arthropoda > Insecta > Diptera > Tachinidae > Linnaemya > Linnaemya tessellans. Next base: position 54,828,028 of record OX637535.1, read on the forward strand.
TGTACCGAATTATTTCATCTTTTAGCTCTTGAATTGCTCTTGACTTATTGACGTACAGATTTTCTTTTAAATAACCCCAAAGAAAAAAGTAGAACGGCGCACAGTGGGGTTTTCGATGGCTAAAATGGGAATTAATTCGAGATGACTTTCCCTGTTTATAATTTTAGATTTGTTTGGTCAATATCAATTAAAGAGAGCGCTTTTCGAAGTTGGGCAAAAAAATTGTCGGAATAGGACTGCGGGAAGGAGTACTCCCCATACAAAATAATATTAAACAAGTAAAAACGTTATATTCGACCGGGTCGAATCTTAAATACCCTCCAAATATTTAGTAAGTGAATTTGAAATGTTTAACTTGGTGGGACAGAGTTCCTTTATATAATATCGTTCGTCAACGCCCACTAAAGGGGGCGGGGTTCAAAAATATACAATATCATGTTTTCCACAGACGAACGTATGGGCAATGCTAGACCGTCTTAGACTTCATCACAATTCTCTTTGGAGGGTATAAAAACTGTATTTTGGCGGGGTCGCTCTGGCAAGGGCTGTTTAGGGGAAACATTTCACCTTTGTCATAAAACTCTAAAAATAAATGCTTGGGATAATTATATACAAAATTAAAATTTCTTTTTTTTGATAGGGCCATTTAGAGGGCAAAGGGGGAGAGGGGGTAGGACTGAAACAGGTAAACATAAAACTCTAAAAATAAATGCTTGGGATGATTATACACAAAATTAAAAAAAATTTTTATTTAGTTTTAATAGGGTCATTTAGCGGGCAAAGGGAGAGGAGGAGGTAGGGCAGCAACAGGCAGTCATAAAACTCTAAAGATAAATGCTTGGGATGATTATATACAAAATTTAAAAAAAAAATTTTTTGGTAGGGTCATTTAGGGGGCGAAGGGGAAGGAGGGGGTAGGGCAGAGTAGTACCAGGTTTCGTCTCAGCTTCGTCATTAAAGCTTAAAAGTGTTATTTTTAAGGAATGTAGGCTTAAGTAAAACAATTTGTTAAATTTTTATGCTATTTTTGCCTATAACAACGCCCACTGAAGTGGGCGGGGTCAAAAAATATTTTTATTTTATTTAATGGCTCCAAGTTTAAGGCGTTGGACCGTATTTGACATAAAAATATATCATTTGCTTAACAAAATAACCAAAAAACTTTAAAAATTATGTTGTTTTTTCTGGGTTGGTTTAGTTCTTCTTAGGGGTATTTTTTTTTCCTCTTGCCCGATTTAGCCCATCTTCGAACTTAACCTGCTCTAAGTTTTAAAATATATTTATGCCAAATTTCAAGAGTCTAGCTCTTTTCGTTTGGACTGAATCGTGATTTCCACAGACGGACGGACGGACATGCTCAGTTGGTCTTAGATTTCATCACTGATCAAGAATATATATACTTTATGGGGTCTGAGATGGATATTTCGATGCGTTACAAACGGAATGACAAAGTGAATATACCCTCCAAATTCTTTTTTGGAGGGTATAAAAATCTGCTATCTAGAAACCGATGATAGTAAGAGGCTTCAAATTATTATTATGATTTTTTTACTATTATTAGTTCATTGTTTAATGCAAGTTTATCGGCAGTAGGTTAAAAAGGGTTTTTATTTGAACAGCTCTATTACGTATCTAATGCTTAACAATAACCATCATCATCTGTATAATTGGTATAGATATCATTATCATCATCACTGGCTTTTTCTTCATAGGAAAATTATGGGTTTTTCCTCTTTAAATTTTCTAATATATGATATTACAGGATCTGAAGTAACTAATAGTCTTTTAAATATATCTTCATTTGATTTTTCTCTAGAACATTTTCGCGAAAAATGCTGCGTAAAACTTTTTAAATCTTTGTTTCGAGCTTCCTGTACTTCTTCCGTCAACTGTACAATTGGTAGTAAAGCGTGTTTTACTATTTCTGGTCCATGGATTAAAAACTTATGGATAGTTGAGGACATATAATACCAGGAATGCGAAATCTTGAAAGGCACTAGTGTTTATTTGAAAACTACTAGAAATGGTAACCATAATTGAATGCAGTTGTCTTACCAATTTTGCATCCAATTTTGTAATATTAGCTTAGGTTACTTATTGTTTTTGTTGCTGTTATTGTTTAAAATTTTTATTGTTTTCCCTTTCTTCTCTTCATGTGTTTTTATCTAGTCTAATTTAATAATTAAACCCAAGCTCTCATGAAAACAAAAGCAATAATAACACTAATGTTTGTATTGCTTTTTATAAAAAGTTGGTTTTTTAAATGTAGGTGCAACAATACATTTGAATTTTATTGCAAAATGTGCAAAAAAGTGCAGACAAATTTTTCATACATATTTTCAAAAGCGTTCAATTTTTAGAAACGAAATGGTTTTTTTTCTCAATTTGGCTTTATTCACAACTATTTATCGACATATTTCCCGAAATTCACTAATTTATAGGCTTACGCGTGAAAATTAATTAAAAATAATAACTCAAATTACACATAAAAACAAAAAACATAAATTAATCTTGCTAACCTGAGGTTGAAGGTTCAATTAAAATATTTTTAATTATCACTTTGGAAAACACTCAAAACTAATTTTTAAGACACCAAAAGTTGAAATTTATATTGCACGCGAAGAAATCGTCAAATAACTCAAACTTTAAAATTGTATATGTAGTGACATAACGGTAGTTGTCAAAAACAAAATGTTTGCACTAGTGATGTGGAATGTTGTGTACTTTTACCGACTACAAAAATTTATTCGGTTCTCCTAAATTTAATTTTCCAATTAATTCCCATTTTTGGTATCAAAAACCCCATAATGCGGCGTCAAACCACATGATCGTGATTAATAGCGCCACGACGAGGGATAACTTGGCTATTGAATTTCTCTCTCAAAAGAGCCATGTTTTCTTTGACTGTGTTGCAAGTGCCATCATGCGGTTGGTCCGTATCCTCAATTTCTGTCCACAAGAAGTCTGTTATCATTTCACGATAGCCGACCTCATTCTGGAAGAAGTAAGGCCTCATGACGCCGCCAGGCCTTAAACCGCACGAAACGGTCACTCTTGATGGAAACATCGGCTTTTCAACAATCAATCGTCGATTCTCATTTTTATACCCTCCAAAAAAGAATTTGGAGGGTATATTCACTTTGTCATTCCGTTTGTAACGCATCGAAATATCCATCTAAGACCCCATAAAGTATATATATTCTTGATCAGTGATGAAATCTAAGACGAACTGAGCATGTCCGTCCGTCCGTCCGTCCGTCCGTCTGTGGAAATCACGATTCAGTCCAAACGAAAGGAGCTAGACTCTTGAAATTTGGCATAAATATATTTTAAAGCTTAGAGCAGGTTAAATTCGAAGATGGGCTAAATCGGGCAAGAGGGAAAAAAGTTCTCCTAAGAAGAACTAAACCAACCCAGAAAAAACAACATAATTTTTAAAGTTTTTTGGTTATTTTGTTAAGCAAATGATATATTTTTATGTCAAATACGGTCCAACGCCTTAAACTTGGAGCCATTAAATAAAATAAAAATATTTTTTGACCCCGCCCACTTCAGTGGGCGTTATTATAGGCAAAAATAGCATAAAAATTTAACAAATTGTTTTACTTAAGCCTACATTCCTTAAAAATAACATTTTTAAGCTTTAATGACGAAGCTGAGACGAAACCTGGTACTACTCTGCCCTACCCCCTCCTTCCCCTTCCCCCCTAAATGACCCTACCAAAAAAAATTTTTTTTTTTAATTTTGTATATAATCATCCCAAGCATTTATCTTTAGAGATTTATGACTGCCGATTTCTGCCCTGCCCACCCCCCCCCCCCCTCTTCCTTTGCCGCCAAAATGACCCTACCAAAAAAAATATGTTTTTCTAAATTTTGTATATAATCATCCCAAGCATTTATCTTTAGAATTTTATGACTGCCGATTTCTGCCCTACCCCCTCCTCCCCCTTTGCCCGCTAAGTGACCCTATCAAAAAAAAAATTTTAATTTTGTATATAATTATCCCAAGCATTTATTTTTAGACTTTTATGACAAAGGTGAAATGTTTCCCCCACAACCCTTGCCAGAGCGACCCCGCCAAAATACAGTTTTTAAAGCCTCCAAAGAGAATTGTGATGAAGTCTAAGACGGTCTAGCAATGCCCATACGTTCGTCTGTGGAAAACATGATATTGTATATTTTTGAACCCCGCCCCCTTTAGTGGGCGTTGACGTACGATATTATATAAAGGAACTCTGTCCCACCAAGTTAAATATTTCAAATTCACTTACTAAATATTTGGAGGGTATTTAAGATTCGACCCGGTCGAATATAACGTTTTTACTTGTTTTTTATTAATATTGAATTTCACTGCACTCAATATGTGGCAGTAAATTAAAATTTTGTGTAACTTTTGCAGCAGCTCCAAGAATTTTCAATTATTATTACAACAATCGCGATTGTTTATTATGTGAACGGAACGAGACTGAAGCTTCTTCTCAACTGCAATCAATTTCTGTAGAGAAAGACCTCAAGCAATTAATGCAACTTCATTATCGATTTAGACCATTGGGCCAAACGATTTAATAATTAATTGAATGAATTAATTGTTTGTTTATTAAAACACTTGGAAAGAATCTTCGGAGATGAAGAAAGAAAACAAAACGAAAAATCTCATTAATCAAAATTGTAAACAGGAAATTACGCCAAATGAAGCCAATAAAAAAACAAAATTTGAATTGGGAAAAGGTGCCACTGGATCTAATAATCACTGAAATATTAAAATGCGAAAAAATAAACAACATGGAATGATTTTCTTTTATGGAAATTAAGGAAGGAAAGAGACGTTTTCAGCAACCACTGCCACCAACAACAAGAAGAGTAGCGATCGCAAGTCAGAGAAATAATGAAAATAATTACATGGACTTCCGAGTTAATGATGATTCCTAAGAAATATAACAGATATTTAGTTTGAAACGCTGGCTGTTTGTCTGAAAAAGTTCTGGTGCAATTGCTGCTGTTTGTGTTATAAATACTTTTATTGGAGTTGTGTTATAGACTACCAGAAGTGATAAGGAATGATTTCTCCAACTTGATTAAATTTTCTTTATAATCAAATAGCACATGTCAGTGCAGGACTGAGAATGAGTGGTTCTAGATTTACATTCCTTGTTTGATCAGCACCATGATCCATTTCCATATCGCATGAGATGACAAAACCAGTCTAAAAACAGCAGAGCACAATTTGTTAAATAGTCTCAAACTAATTCAGTCTAGATTCGTCGTTCCTGTAGCAAAAAATTGTCCGGCGAAGTAAAAAGTCCAAAAACAGCTCCACAAAATTCTCTATCTCCTCATGTTTCTTCATCTGTCCCCTCAATACTATTCCCTCCATTCTAGCTCCGGCGCAACGCACTACATATGTAGGGGTCATCTGCTGAGTGCTGGTCCGAGATAGAAAAAAAAAGGCAGCGATGTGAAGGATTCGAGAAAATTCCCAGAAACTGAAACCCAGAAACTGAAGCTCCAAACCAAATCGTATCATTTACTAAAGAGCAAAGTGGCAGTAACCTTCTTCGTCGGGCCTATAGCAAAAATTAGCCGGGGCAGTCAAATATTAAAATGGTTACAAAAAAAAATTCTCTATCCTCTCATGTTTCTTCATCTGCCCTCTCAATACTATCCCCTCCTGTGGAGTTCGTGCGCAATGCGCTGAATGTATGGGGGTCATTTCCTGAGTGGTAGCACGAATTAACACAAAATATGGAAAACGGTTGACCTTACGCATCAGCAGCGATTTTGACCCGGTTGGTACCGCTCGACGTTATTTTTGATAGTCAAGAGCTGATTACTTTTTGGAATCGATCGGCAAAGCCATTTAAAAGGCCTTTAAGGTCAACAGTTTTCCATATTTTTATACCCTCCAAAAACGGATTGTATATCCATTTTGTCATTCCGTGTGTAACGCAGCGAAATATCCCTCTAAGACCCCATAAAGTATATATATTCTTGATCAGTGATGAAATCTAAGACGATCTGAGCATGTCCGTCCGTTCGTCTGTGGAAATCACGATTCAGTCCAAACGAAAAGAGCCAGACTCTTGAAATTAGCTATAGATATATTTTAAAGGATAGCACAGGTCAAGTTCGTAAATGGACTGAATGGGGAAAGAGGGAAAAAGGTTCCGCTAAGAAGTACTAAACGAACCTCTCAAAACCCACATAATTTTTTAATTTTTTTTTTTGTAATTTTGCTAAGCAAATGTAATATATTTATGTCAACGAAGGTCCAAAGCATTAAACCTGCTGCCAGAAAATCAGAAAAATCCATTTTTGGACCCCACTCCCTTTAGTGGGCGTTGCACACTAAAGGGCGTTGTCATACGCAAAAATTGTATAAATATTTAACAAATTGTATTCCTTATTTCTAGATTCCTTAACAATTAAATTTTTAAGCTTTTATGACGAAGTTGAGATGTTGCCTGATCTTCCTCTGCCCCACCCTCCCCCCATCTTTGCCCACTAAAGGACACTATAAAAATAAAATGTTTACACTTAATAGCACCAAAAATTTACTTTCTAGAGTTTTATGGCAAAGGTAAGTTCAATTCCAATCCATCAGTCCAAGAATGAAATCTCTAGGTCTTCTGGGAAAACCGATTTCTCGTATATACAGACGGACATTGCTCATTTGTCATAGCTATTCATAAGGATCCAGAATACATATATGGAGTCCCATATTAATATCGAAGAAATTACGTACGGAATGCTGTTGGCTGAAGTAGTTAACAAGAGACTATGAAGCGTAGGGTCCTGAGTTCAACCCCCCGTTTAGTAATGAATATTGTGTTGAATTCTTCTGATCAGCAGTAATAGTGCATGGTTGTGTTAGTGGTTGCCAGCCTGTTTCAATCATGAAGGCATAGCACTGGTCACTGAAGATATTACCGGCAGCGATTGACACGATCATGTACTAAAGAGCAGAGTAACAGCAGCACCCTCCTTCGTCGGTCCTGTAGCAAAAAATTAGCCGGCGAATTAAAAGAGGTTGAAATAGCTAAAAAAAAATTCTTCTCATGTTTCATCTGTCCCCTCAATACTATCCTCTCCTTTCTAGTTCCGGCTCAATGCAGTGCATATGTAAGGGTCATCCCCTGAGTGCTGGTCCAAGATAAAACAATTAAAAGTGCTATATTCGGCTGTGCCGAATCTTAAATACCCTTCACAGATGTAATTCTTCTTTCTTTCTTGCTAAAACAGGAAGTCGGTTTAATTAAAAGATGTAACATAGTTTTACTTGACAAAAAAATTTAAATTTTTAAACTTTTTGGTCACTTTCATGTACCATAAAGTATTTTATTTGTTCAACCCTGGAGTCGAAATTTTGATTTTGTAAGATTTTAATACCAATTTTGTTCTTCCTAAAATATAAAATAGTTTTAGCAAAAAAAAAACGTCAGTTGCCTCTTTGCTTACTTTTATGTATAAAAGAAATTTCAATTTCACAACCCTGGAAGCGAAATTTTAATTTTTTTTATCAATGCAAATCTTCATGACGTATAAAGTTGTTTTGTTAAGGAAAAACTTGAAATTTTTAACAATTTTAGTTACTACATGTACTACAAAATACGCAATAGGCCAAAAAAAATTTTTAATTTTCCATCCCTGGAAATTTTTTTTAATATTTTTAGTTTTTAATAGACCATTGAGGCTTCCCAAAGCAAGAAATAGGTTTAATTTACAAATATTAAAAAAAATAATTGATTTTTAGTATAAATTTTGCGGCGAGAAATAGGTGTAAGCTTCCCAGATCTGGAACCATACTTCGGATCTTTCTTAATTTCAATAGCACTCTATTTAAGTTCATTTCCAATCCAGCGGTTCAAGAACGAAGTCTCTGGCTCTTCTGGGGGCTTGGGAAAATCGTACAGACAGACGGACATCGCTCAATCGTCATCGCTATTAATAAGGATCCAGAATATATATACTTTATGGGGTCCCATGTGCATATTGAAGAAATTCACTTTCACTTTTTTGTGAAGGGTATAAAACTCAAACAAAATACAACAACACAATACGCATACTAATGACGAATTCATTCATTGGACTCCCTGCCTTTGAACAAATTAAAATAAAAGTTAATGATTCTGACGTGTGATCATGTGTTGATCACTAATGATTTATATGTAATAGTGATGAGATTTTGAATGCATGAAAGTGCACATGTTTGGCTGGGCATGAACGACTTTTATTGATTTTTAACTTCATTTCATTCATTAATTTGATTGCTTTATGTCGAAATGATTTTACAGCATTTTAATGTGGTTGCTTGACTTGTGCCATGCGAGTGAGTTTCAATTTGTTCGCTTTTTTGCCAGTTTGAAATTTCTTTTTTAATTTTTTTTTAATTTTTTAGTTTTTATGAATGATGGAAATTGAAATTCTTTTATGCGTTCTGTGTGCAGTGAAGTGAGTTATTGTAAACATTCACTTGTTAGACATCATGTCGACAATATATTCTAAGAACGATTAATTCAAAGGTGTTTAATTTTTGAGTTTGTGTTCTGGTCTCGTTCCAAATTGTTACAGTGAACTGCCACAAATGATTTCATCTAAATATACTTAAATTTTTCCAGAATTTATAGTTTTTATTAAAGATTTGCTTCGCTTGTTTTCCTACAGACTCTAATGCCAACTGAATTGATGTTTGTCTAATTTGATAAATAAAATGGAAAAGTAAAACAGAAAACATGATAGACTTTTGGTTTTCTCCAAGTCGGTTGATTACGGAAAATTGTGTAAATAATTAGTGTGAAATTAGAAAAACTATTAACGCAATTGAATTGTCGATTTTTATGAATTCATTTCTTAGAAATTCTTAATTATTCTATTTGAAATTTTTTTGGAGTTGTTGGTTTCAGGTTTTGCTTGGTGTTGCTAAGAATTTTTGAAGGGCCTAATTCTTAATAATTTTTCAAAAGTTGTTAATTTTATCAACGGGCTTAAGTTCGAATCTGCAAGACTGCAAACCATTTTTTTTTTACATGGAGTATTGGGAATATTAATCGTCAGGGTTGGGGAATTTCGTACTAACCAAAAATGTAATAACTTAAAAATATGAATGTGATAACTTCTCATATTCAATTTTCGTTAAAATATGTATTGGTTAAATAGTTGATATTCCTACAAAACTAGCACCACTTGCAAAAGTGGAAAAATTGAACAAAGAACGCTGATGAGATGGCGTAGCGGCCTCGAAATCAGTACTGATCCGTCCTGCTGGTTTGATGATTATTGAAACATATTCTTAATATTCCAATCTTTATATAAAAAATTAATAAAATAGAATTTGAACAAATTCATTTATTAATAAAATAATAAAAAATGGTTTGCAGTCTTGCAGATTCGAACTTAAGCCCGTTGATAAAATTAACAATTTACATAAGAAAGTTCGACCAATAAAAATTCATACATAATTTAATTTATCAAAAGTTTATAAATTAATTTCTTAAATTAAATCTCTTTTAAAATAGTTTATTTTTAATACATTTTGTTGTACAAATATTTCAGAAGTGTTATAAATAAGACCGGACGTCCGGGCTGGTCAATTCAACATTTAATTTTTTTTTCCTAAAAGAAAAAAAATATATTTTCTTTAAAATACCACAGAGACAGCCATTTTGCTTATATAATTAGTCATATATTTCATTATTTGCAATGATTTTAGAAATCCGTCAATGATAAACATTCTTTCGCTCTGAGTTTAGTGTTAAATTTTCAATTAATTAATCAACAGGCAGCAAATTGAATTATAAAAAAAATATTATATATCACTTTTTTCTTTTTCGAAAGTAACTCCGAAAACATTAATATTGTTTCGCGATTGCGAAAAGCGTTTTATTTTTTTACATAAGAAAAATTTGAGATTATTCTTTGCACAGTTGCGGTATCAACTCTACCGTCACGGTGCTGCCATATTATTGATTCTGCTGTGTATATATTTTTCTTCACATCTGTCAAATATTTGACGAAATAAGCGTAACCGATAGTTTTTGGTTTAATTTTTTGTAGTTTTAGGAAAAGGTTTTTAAAATGAGCATGTGTGTATTTGGTAAACAATTCAATACACAATCAGCATTGCCTTTTCTCGTTTCATTTCTCGGACACATACGAAATAATAAAAGTAGTGGTTTTTTTTGTAGCTATGACAACCTTTTACTTCGCCGCCTAATTTTTTGCTACAGGACCGACGGAGAATGGTGCTGTTCCTCTGCTCTTTAGTACATGATTATGCCAGTTATGTTCAGTGCCCAGTGCTATGCCTTCATCATTGAAACAGGCTGGCAACAACTAACACAACCATGCACTACTCCTGATCAGAAGAATTCGATACTATATTGATGATTGAGCGCGGGGTTGAACTCAGGACCCTACGCTTCATAGTCTCGTGTTAACTACTTCAGCCAACAGCATGCGATTTGGAGTTTTTTTTTTTTTACCGATAACAGGCATAAATTTAGTGCGTTCTATAGATATCGCACAGTTAAAATTATTTGAATTGGGGGTATCTGACTTCCCCCTCCTATATCCCTAAAATTTTCCTAAAATATGCGAATTTGTTTCAGAGCTATCCACGTAAAATTTTGCGATCCTCGCTATTGTTGTTGTTGAGATATTAATAAATCCGTGAAAACAGGGCATTTCACCCCACTGTGCAACGTAAGTTCGCACAATTTGAAATAGTTATTCTGGTCTCAAACTATTCAGGATGCTAATGCCATTGCAGTGTGCCGGAACCAGGAAAATCAGTTATGGGAGGGAAAAAAGGAGAGAATAGTGGCTTCCCCAAGTTGAAGGTGTCTTCCTATGCGTCATGAGCGCTGCTATTCATTACCAACTGCAGTTAACTCTTGCCATTAAACTCTCTACGGATTCTCGTAGTTCGTTTATCTATTTCAAGTGTTTCTAGAGTATTTCATGCCAGCTGATAGCTCAACTATATGATCATACAGGCGTGTGTAGTTTGAATTCTGTTCAAATGCATTAAATGAGTGACTGCTGGAGGCATATTTTAAATGTTCAAAATATTCAAAATTTGTTATGAAAAATGTTGTCCGTCGTCAATTGACTTCTTGTCACAAGCCTTAAATATTTGGAATATAAAATTATTGTATTCAAGAAACTGAACTCTTTTAGAGTTTTTAATTATTTATTATCATTTTGTTTTTAAATTTTTCTTTAGATATTTCGTTTGTTTTTATTGTTGTTTCCTTGTTTCGCCTTTCTCATGTTGAATTTGCTATGCCAGCTTAAAATTCATCTAGTAAACAAAATATTTACTTTAGCCCCCTTTAATTTCCTCAGCCGTACAAACACACAAACAGGGCAATATACACACATACATACACATCACTTAGTTACTGCCAGAAAAAAAAACTGAACAATTCAACTCCTGCTCCGGTGATCACTGTGTGAACTTGGTCAATTGTGCTGGGGGTGCTGTAAAGAAAAGTAGGAGATGAACAAATCGATTAAAACTATCTTCTGTGGATGGCTGGATGTATTTTTCCGGGGAATTGTAATCGGATTCGTTGCCAGCAATAGAACTGAGCAGCAGTAGATTAGATTTCTTATTGCTTGTCTTTGTACAAGTAATTTGTTGTTGTCGTTTCTGTACTTTAACTGCACTTCATCGAGGAGTAGCCAGTTGGCTGTTCGTCTATTTGTTTTTTTTTATGCTTTGTAGTTGTTGCAAGTTGTTGTACATGGCGCTAGAAATTGTTGTGGCATTGGGGCGCCAAAGCCACTGTGATGTTGATTATTAACAAGAAAACTGTAATAATTAGTTCTAGTTCTCTGTCAGTTTAGATTTTCAAACACATTTCAAATGTTACAAATACAATTGCAAATTAAATTAAAACTTAGCAAAGGTAATCCAGGGTGCAGTAAAAAATAGTCCACAGTTTTAGTTGGGAATCTAACTCAGAACCTCGAGACCGGCATACTACTCACTAGTCTGTCGAGACTTAAAATTGGCTAATAGTAAAATATTTTAGCTAAATTTACTCTGATATTTCGGCATATACTCGTACCAGACTTAAATTAATGAACAATTTAAATATTAAATTTATAACAAGAACTCAATGATCACTTGTTTCTTTTTAAACCCTCCAAAAAAGAATTGGAGGGTTGTGTTTTCTAAAATTGCAAATCCTATGGTTTTTGCTTGCGTAATTCTCAATTAATTTTTGGGAGTTTATGTATAAGCTGAGCGATTTTGTTATTATATCCCCTTCACAAAAAAGTGAAAGGGTATATCTAGGTTTGCCATTCCGTTTGTAATTTCTTTGATATTAATATCGGATTTCATAAAGTATTGAAATTCAGAAAAATCTGAAATACGGTTCCAGAGCTGGGAAGCTTACACCTATTTCTGGAGGCAAAACTAATAACAAAAACCAATAATTTTGTTGATTGTTTGTAAGTTAAACCTATTTCATGCTTTGGGAGGCCTGAAATTTTTTTTCCAGGGATGGGAAATTAAAAGATTTTTTTTCACATTCAGTATTTTGTAGTACATGTGGTAACTAAAATGGTTAAAAATTTTAATTTTTTCTTAAATAAAACCTCTTTATACATCATGAAGATTTGCATTGGCCAAAAAAATAAAAAAAATTTTAAAAATTAAAATTTCGCTTCCAGGGATGGGAAATCAAAATTTTTAGTACATAAAAGCCATATAAGTTCCTAATTTTTGTTTTTTTGTGGACGAAATCTTTTTTATATTTCGAGAAGAGTTAAATTGGTATTAAAAACCAAAAAAATTAAAAATCCAATTTCAGGGTTGGAATATCGACATTTTTGTTTTCATAAAACTTTTACTTGTTTTTTTTGTTTGCAAAAAATAATCACCTAAACTTCAACGACATTTGCTTCTAAGAAGACGGCTCGACAGGATATGCTGTGCGCTTAGCTGTCGATTTGGTGGCAAATTTATTTCCAGATAAGCTCTTGATCACTGGCACCGCCGTTCGTGCCAGATTGAAGGAAAAAAGTAGTCGAAAATCGGACTGTTCGAATGCCGCTCGCTGCAGACATATGACGTAATCCATATTTAACCCTTTCAACAACGTACTACAAAAAGTGAATTTTAGCAAATTTAAGTGAGATTTTCGTATGGATGTGATACTCAGGAGTGCAAAAAAATTTTTTTTAAATTCTACTGTTCTTCAGGACAAAGATATATCCTGGGATAATATGTCCCTTTGGGTTTTTAAAGCATCATAAATTGGCACTAAATATCCCGTTAGTAGTGTATGTATGGAAATAAAATGAGACAGTGTACCATATTTGTTTCTATTCATTCTCCAAAGATACGAATTGCCTTACTAATATACATACTAATGGGATAATATATCCCATTTATGTGGGCCAAATAAAAACAGTGGGATCTATTATCCCAAATGAAATAAAATCGCATAAAACAAAATGTTTAGCACATGTTGTTCCTTACTCACTTATTTATAATATCAGACACTTATATTATTTGCAAAATATAAATATAAAAAGGAAAAGCACTTATATACGCAGAAAAATTCGTAAAACGCGTGCGCGTCCCACTGAAGTTGTTGCGAAATAATTGCAATATAAAACATTATACTTACTAAACATACTCAAAACAGCTGGTTATGTACAGAAAACACTAAAAGATAAGAAAGGAACTTTTTCTCAGTTAAATAGTGCGAGTATTGTATATCTGGCGAATTTTTTAATTTCTCTTGGGACGCATGATCCCAATGGTAGTGAAAGGGTTAAATATGAAACACCAAGAACTTATCTACTCGACTATAATAAAACAAGTAAAAACGTTATATTCGACCGGGTCGAATCTTAAATACCCTCCAAATACTAAGTAAGTGAATTTAAAATGTTTAACTTGGTGGGACAGAGTTCCTTTATATAATATCGTACGTCAACGCCCACTAAAGGGGGCGGGGTTCAAAAAATATACAATATCATGTTTTCCATAGACGAACGTATGGGCATTGCTGGACCGTCTTAGACTTCATCACAATTCTCTTTGGAGGGTATAAAAACTGTATTTTGGCGGGGTCGCTCTGGCAAGGGCTGTGGGGGAAACATTTCACCTTTGCCATAAAACTCTAAAAATAAATGCTTGGGATAATTATATACAAAATTAAAATTTCTTTTTTTTTATAGGGTCATTTAGAGGGCAAAGAGAGAGAGGGGGAGGAAAGGGTAGGGCAGCAACAGGCTGTCACAAAGCTCTAAAGATAAATGCTTGGGATGATTATATACAAAATTTAAAAAAAATTTTTTTTTTGGTAGGGTCATTTAGGGGGCGATGGGGAAGGAGGGGGTAGGACAGAGTAGTACCAGGTTTCGTCTCAACTTCGTCATTAAAGCTTAAAAGTGTTATTTTTAAGGAATGTAGGCTTAAGTAAAACAATTTGTTAAATTTGTATGCTATTTTTGCCTATAATAACGCCCACTGAAGTGGGCGGGGTCAGAAAATATTTTTATTTTATTTAATGGCTCCAAGTTTAAGGCGTTGGACCGTATTTGACATAAAAATATATCATTTGCTTAACAAAATAACCAAAAAGCTTTAAAAATTATGTTGTTTTTTCTGGGTTGGTTTGGTTCTTCTTAGGGGAACTTTTTCCCCTCTTGCCCGACTTAGCCCATCTTCGAACTTAACCTGCTCTAAGCTTCAAAATATATTTATGCCGAATTTCAAGAGTCTAGTTCTTTTCGTTTGGACTGAATCGTGATTTCCACAGACGGACTTACGGACGGACGGACATGCTCAGTTCGTCTTAGATTTCATCACTGATCAAGAATATATATACTTTATGGGGTCTGAGATGGATATTTCGATGCGTTACGGAATGACAAAGTGAATATACCCTCCAAATTCTTTTTTGGAGGGTATAAAAATGCATTCCAATAAATTTGCTCTCTAGCAGTAACATTTTAAATTCTCATGCAGCTAAAAAAAAGACACCCGTTAGATTTATATAAAAATTTTTTACGACCAATTTTGTTACTGTATCGCCCAAAAGATTAACCAGACCCTTAAAAAAATTACAAAATTTGTCCTATAGAAACATGATTGAAAGACAAATTTGCACAAACTTCTTTAACAAAAAAAAAATCAACCCCGAAAATTGCCGGCATGAGCTTCTGCCATTTCCAACACGCACACCCAGACAACGACCATTTCTAATTAAACATTTTGCCAAGAATTACTAAATACTCGTATCAATCCAAGTGCAAAGTAAACGCCAAAGAACTACTTGAGCATTAAATAGCCAAATGGAAAACTTTTTACCATTTCCCAACCACCACTTCACAACGTCCGTCCTCACTCGTATCTGAGAGTGTGTTTGTGTGTGTGTGTGGTTTGGCTGCATGCCTGAAGAATCAATTTTTTTCCTGGGATATTTCATTGTTTACCCAAAGGATCAAACAAAATGTTTTCGTATGCTTTCGTTAATTGCCCATAGTGGCAAACGTTTAAAGCTGTTGTAAATCCTCACGTCAACAAGAAATGAGAACGATGTTTGTGTGAGTGTTTATTGGCTGCTGCGTTCGTTCACAGAAGTCCCCGAATTGAAATGATAAATGGTGTTTGCTACTGTTGCCGCTGCTCAAACAACCACATGCCATTCATGATGAATGAACACCGATGCCGTTGCCGAGTTGTTGGCCTGAACGAGCGACCCTTTAGGTAGCAAAGGACAGACAAAAAGACGCTCTACTTTGTTTTTTCTTTTTTTGTTTCTCTGCTGAGCTAATATTTGTGTGTATGAATGTGTAAAAATGCATAGACGAGTGGCACTTTTCTTTTTAAATATTTAAAAACCATTTTTAACAGCATTTCATCCATCCCTCTGTCTGTCTGTCTGCCTGCCGCTACCCACGGCATCGTTGGTGTATTTTGTGATTATAAGAAGAAAATAAAATAATATTCTTTTTTTTGAACACTGCGAAGTTAATTATAAATTAAATATTGATTCTTTGGTTGTTTTTATCAGTTAGACACACACAAGATATTTAAAAAACACTATGATTACAGTTTTTATACCCTCCAAAAAAGAATCGGAGGGTATATTCACTTTGTCATTCCGTTTGTAATGCAGCGAAATATCCAACTGAGACCCCATAAAATATATATATTCTTGACCAGTGATGGAATCTAAGACTATCTGAGCATATTCGTCCCACAGTGGGGTTTTCGATGGCTAAAATGGGAATTAATTCGTGGTGACTTTCCCTGTTTATAATTTTAGATTTTTTTTTGGTCAATATCAATTAAAGAGAGCGATTTTCGAAGTTGGGCAAAAAAATTGTCGGAATAGGACTGCGGGAAGGAGGACTCCCCATACAAAATAATATTAAAAAAATCTGCTATCTAGCAACCGATGATAGTAAGAGGCTTCAAATTATTATTATTTTTTTACTATTATTAGTTCATTATTTAATGCAAGTTTATCGGCAGTAGGTTAAAAAGGGTTTTTATTTGAACAGCTCTATTACGTATCTAATGCTTAACAATAACCATCATCATCTGTATAATTGGTATAGATATCATTATCATCATCACTGGCTTTTTCTTCATAGGAAAATTATGGGTTTTTCCTCTTTAAATTTTCTAATATATGATATTACAGGATCTGAAGTAACTAATAGTTTTTTAAATATATTTTCATTTGATTTTTCTCTAGAACATTTTCCCGAAAAATGCTGCGTAAAACTTTTTAAATCTTTGTTTCGAGCTTCCTGTGCTTCTTCCGTCAACTGTACAATTGGTAGTAAAGCGTGTTTTACTATTTCTGGTCCATGGATTAAAAACTTATGGATAGTTGAGGACATATAATACCAGGAATGCGAAATCTTGAAAGGCACTAGTGTTTATTTGAAAACCACTAGAAATGGTAACCATAATTGAATGCAGTTGTCTTACCAATTTTGCATCCAATTTTGTAATATTAGCTTAGGTTACTTATTGTTTTTGTTGCTATTATTGTTTAAAATTTTTATTGTTTTCCCTTTCTTCTCTTCATGTGTTTTTAACTAGTCTAATTTAACAATTAAACCCAAGCTCTCATGATAACAAAAGCAATAATAACACTAATGTTTGTATTGCTTTTTATAAAAAGCAATACAAAAAAAAAAAACAGGTAAAAACGTTATATTCGACCGAGTCGAATCTTAAATACTTTCCAAATATTTAGTAAAGAAAAACTCTATTCTTATTTTTATTAAAATTTAAATTTTTATGCTATTTGGCTTAAATAAACAACAACAAAATTTATTTTAATACGGTCCTTTCCAATGTGTTGGGGAGGATCATGGCTTCAGACACCTTTTCATCAACATAAAAGCAATTTACGTATTAATTAACTCGGGAGTGAGATAAATTAAAAATGTTTTGTGTGCCCATTTTTAAAACACTGCACAGGGACACTCCGGGGAGGGCCTTTGGGCAGGCATCTCATCTTTGTCGTAAAAACTTAAAAAGTAAATTTTTGGGGTAATTGAGTGCAAAAATAGTGTAGAAAAAAATTTTTATGGGATCATTTAGGGGGTAAAGATGGGTGGAGATGTACAGCTGGAGAAGGTCAGAGAACATCGTACTTGCGTCGTAAAAGCTTATAAATTTACACCCTTATTCATAAAAATTATGAGAGTCTAATAACAGCGTAATAAAACAAAATTTCATATGAAATTTGCTCTATTACACTGTTATAAGGCTCTCATAATTTTTATGAATAAGGGGGGTAATTAAGTAGAATTTGTTAAATATTTACACTATTTTTTATATAATATGCAACTTCACTAAAGGGGCCACGGTCCAAAAACAGACTATATCGTGTTGTCCACAGACGGACGTCAAGAATATACATAATATATATATATTATATACTTATATATATATATTATATACTTTTTTTTTTTATATATATATATTATATACTTTATGAGGTCCAATTCCTTTTGGAGGGTAGAGAAGGATCAGGTTACGTCTCAGATTCGTCATAAATGCTTAAAATGTTACTTTTAAGGAATGTAGGCTTAAGTAAAACAATTTGTTAAAATTTTACACTATTTTTGCATATAATAACGCCCACTAAAGGGGGCGGGGTCCAAAGATTAATTTATTTTATTTGATGCCTATAAGTTTATAGCGCTGGTCCTTCTTTGACGTAAAAATATATGATTTGCTGAGCAAAATTACAAAAAAAAACTTTAAAAATTATGTGTATTAGTTTTTCTTAGGGTAACTTTTTTCCCTCTTGCCCGATTCAGCCCATTTGGGAACTTGACCAGTGCTATCCTTCACAATATATCTATATCAAATTTCGAAGGTCTGGTTCTTTTCGTTTGGAATGAATCGTGATTTCCACAGACGCACATGGCCAGATCGTCTTAGATTTCGTCACTGATCAAGAATATATATTTTATGGGGTCTTAGAGGGATACTTCGCTGCGTTGCACACGGAATGACAAAGTGGATATACCCTCCAGTTCTCTGCCGGAGGACATAAAGGGCGGTGCATCAGACAGGGCCTAGAACGGCAGCTAGCCTAAGTCCGGCAGTGCTTTGCTAATTTTACTTTGTAATGACTTCAATGCGAGCATTATTATCGTCGATGTTTTCCCTAATTATCGGTATCATATCGCCCAAAAGGCGTATCGATGCATGCCTACTTGCAATTAATGTCTTTTTACTCATATGGCCCTTAATATATTTGCTAAATTAATTAACTGACCAAAAGAAAAAACAACACACTAGACTGAGTATAATTGAAGAAGATACACATTGCAACCAAAAAAAACTCACACACACACACACACATGCACACATTCAACTTTCAACAGATAATTAAATATGCATGTGAAATTTAACAATGCCAGTGAAATGAAATTTATCGCAATGGTGGCAGCTGTCAAAAACTATAAAGCAATACGATAAAAATAACAAAACAACCACCATAGACGACGGGGTTTCTGAATGTTTTTATGAAAATAAATGCAACCATTATTGGAAACCCACACATTGATAAACAAACTTTGGCACACACCACGTTCACGTACACAAGCTATTTCATATGGGAAAAGGTAACAATTGGCTACAACAACAATAAGTGAAACTAGTTTTATGATAAAAGGTAGTGGTGGTGGTATTTTGCCCACTTCTCTTGCTCCACTAAAAACACACACAGGCACTCATAACAACAGCTGCAAATGAGACTCTCAGTTACTGTTTGCAAATACAGTTTGTTTTTGTGGGTTTGTTTTTGTGGTTTTGTTTTGTGGCTGGGTGTGTGTGTGTACACAAAATCAATTTCTCTTCATCCTGTTTGCTAAAGTATGGGATTTTATTGCTGTTTGTACCCTAGTGTTTTTGTTTACGGTTGCAAGTTTGGGAGTGCGAATGCCAGTGTGCGTTTGCAGTTTTAATTTGGCCAGAAGGCGGAGCTAAAATATTGTTTAACAGTAAAATGTTGGAGAAAAGTGAATTTATTTGTATGGCCAAAAGGTGAGCTGAGAATATTTTTACGCTTTTTTTCTTCAATGTTGCTGTTGTTGATGATAATATTGTTTTTGCATTTCGGATTTTTACACTTGGCATGGGTTGTGTGGTGTGTATGCTACAGCAGGCAGACGTGCGGTCGTTCGTTCGTTCATTCACTTGTCTTATTTAAGAAAACAAAATATTTTTTGTTGTGGAAAATAACAAAATTAAATAAAATAAGCTTTAAGGTGTGAAATTGTTTTTTTTGCGAGTTTTTCTCTTTAATAAATGTTGCATTACAGTTTTTCTTTTAAATATCTCAGATAAATTTTATTTATTGTATTAATCATTTTTTTCTATCATTTGTGCATATAATGTGCCAAAGTCAGAGTAATATTGTCATTTAATATAACACAAGCCTTTGAAAATTGAGGCATTAGCTAAGAGGTTTAGTTATTTTGGAATTAGTTTCAACTCCAATGATGATTTGGTTTAAGAACCAGTCAAATGCAGGCATGTACCCTCGACAAACAAAGCATACATATGTTTAATGATTTAACTAGGGTCAGCAAACAAAGATTATTTTCCAAATATAAACTAAAAAAAAAATTAATATATAAGTATTTCTATTGAACATTTTTATTGCTAGGTATATTAACTTCAATTAAGATTGACACACCAGTTTTTAGAATATATATTTTAAATTCAAAGAAGTAGGTACATGATAAATAGACCAACGCTCAAAGGAAAGTTAACTGAAAGAGTGAAAGTGTATTTAAACACAACTTTATGGAAAAACTAACTAATTTTGTACTTAAATAAGAAGTCAAAAACTGGGGGTAAGCCATAAATTTATTTCTCGAATTATGGTCTTCCTCGAATTTCCCTTTTCGTTTGAGCTGCAAAAAGCTATTAACATCTTCAATACAAAACAAAATTGTATCAGTCGTTAATGTTGAGCTCAGTGTTGAATTTATTTACAAAAATTCTATTCATTTTCATTCAAAAGGTCTCTTCAAAAATTATTCTGAATTTAAATTTTTCTAAAAATATATATTTAATTATTCGTCAATTTTTATTTTGTCCCCTTCAAAATAGTGCTCCTTATTTGTCCAATCCCCGAAGCTGTTTGATTTGCAGTTTTTGGTTTGTCATTGTGCTCTTCAATCGTTGCGAAATGCCGACTTTTCCTGGGTCTCTTTAGTCGTGAAAAGAGTCACAGGGATCAAATCCGGTGAATGCGATGGCATGATTGCGGTCTTGTGTTTGGCCATTATAATGCAAAAACGCAACGGGGTTTTATTTTTAATTAAAACTTTCGAAGGAACTTCACTGTCACATCAGATGGAACAAGAAGCTGGAATATTCCCGAGTAATTTCCATTATGGGGATCTTCAAGTCATTCTAAATGTCCTGTAAATGGAGTCTTTTTTTTTGGGAGTGATATAATAATTGCAATTATTCGTTGTAACACTTTTTCTCTTGCATAACTTCTCCATCTTGCTGTTTTATTATGCCTCATTTGGATTCTAAAATTTTGGAGTTCTGAAAAGTTGGCCGCCCTAGGGCTGAGCGTCACCGGGACCAGGCGTAAATTCATCTCTGCCTTAATATCAGCGGAAGTTTGGATCTCAAACCAATAACCGTGTATATTATTCAAGTTAATTGAGTAATTCCTTTTGAAAGTAATTGAAACGTTTCCGGAATTTGAACCGTTTCTTGTACCTGCCAACAAGTCAATAGTTAATTGACTTGTTCTTTTCTTCAGAAAAGTGCAACTTATTTTTCACTTTTCAATTCCAATTCTGATTTAGTACTTTTATTAGAGATTATCTCATTAGCCAATTTTTGTTTTAAAAGAATGTTTAATAGCACATTTTGGTGTTACGGGGCAGAAAATGTTACATCTTTTCTAGAAAAGAAAACGTCATTACTTTTAATATTTTTTCTTTTGCTATTTGAAATAAGAGACTTATTGATGGTTATATTATTATGGCCTGATTAAAAAAATAATATTTCTATACAAAATTTGTCAAATAACCCATTAATAAATATAAAATATTTTTTTTCTTTAGTAAATTACAGAGTTTGTGTTTACCGCCGGCGAAGTATTTTTAATATCCGCTGCTTTGTGATTAGTTTTTAATAAATCGTTATGATTATTATAACCATTTTGTTTGCAGAGTAAATTGAATCATTTCGCAGATTCTTTTTGTTATTTTAATCACACAAAATTTAAATTTAGTTTGTTTTTAAATCGCATATAAATCTCAATTTTATAAATTCTATATAGATACGTACTCATACGTGTGTGTGTGTGTATGTGCCTGCATATTTGTTTAATAATATTTTCTTTTTTATTTGCTATCTATTTTTATTGTTTTCCATAACAAAATGATTGTATTTTGATTTACAATTTTTTTACGTGTTTTTGTAATATTTATCGCTATTTAGTTAAAAATAATTCAATTGTTTTGTTATTTATTTTAATTATATTTAGAATTTAATTGCTAAAATATAAAACATGTAAGCAAACACACACACACACACACATACATATAAGAAAAAAATTTCAGCGCAACCAGCGTTGCCATAACTTTTTCAAAAAAAACTGCAACTTTAGAAGAAAAAAAACTGGTTTTCACGTAAAAAAACTGCACATAAAAAATTCACAAAAATATATAGTTTTTTTTTTTATTTTTTTATTAAAACAAAAACATAACACAACAAATTAAATATGATATACATCTACATATAACAAAGCTATTCATTTTAATAAAAAATATATAGGTACATAGGGTTTAAATAAACAAAAAGAGTTCATTATTATTCAGATATAATACTGCCTATTCCAGAATCTCGACAAGTCGATGTCGTTCTCATATTTATATTGAAACCAATAAATAAAAATTTAAATTTGTTTGTATGTACATAGAAAAACAAAACAGGTACAACCATTTCTACAAAAATAGAACACTTATTGTAGAAACTACCTTAACAGTTGCAAAAATCGTTAAACGACACTACTAAGTTTGACGTTTTATCAGGTTAGGCAAGTGAGCTCGTGCTCCCACCTGCAACATACCTTGGTAAAATTCGACTTGCTTTGTTGTCAGGGGTGCAAAAAGATGTATGTGATAATTACATACTCGTATAAAAAAGTATAGTTAAACCTTGCCACTGTTATATTAAGCAAATGGGGTAAAATTATGGTTTCAGAAATTGGAATTAAAATAACAAAATTAAGAGTAAAAAAGTAAAATGTAAAAACTGCAAAAACTGCACAATTTACAGAAAAACTGGTTTTTAAAGAAAAAAACTGCAAAACTGCTCAATGCTTAGAAAAACTGTCAAATGCAGATAAATCTGCACATTTGGCAACGCTGAGCGCAACTGATTCAAAAATATTTACATACAAACTTTGATTTTATTGTTAATAAAATTTTTATTAAACAAATACAAATCATAAAATATAAAAATTTGTGCATGCATAAGGATGCACGCTTGTAGTGCATATACATATATCTTCAACAGAAATGCGAAAGGGCGTAACTAACAAAAATTTAAATTGAAATTGATTTTTTTTTTGATTGATTATGATGAAGCAACCCAAAATACATCTATCTACAAAATTTTAGATGCATACGATCAAAAACAGCGATTTTATTTAATAAAAACAAAAAGGCTTAACTTTATGGTATAAAAGTTCTGAAACCGAAAGGGCTTAACTACAGGCATTTTTACAATTCATATATAAACAAATTTTCGCTGAATAAAAAAATTAAATAAAATTATTACCGATGTCATCAACTTTTGGACCACACATGGTTCTGTATTTTAACAAGACAGCTTGAAACCACTGCGGCTCCAACCATATGAAATTTCATTCAAACATCTTTAGTCGATCAAAAGTTACAGAGATATTTCCGAAACAAAACTTCTAAAAACCACTGTGTGCTTCAGTTAAAATCACTTAAAACTTATCTTTTTGCATTGAATTTTTTTTTTTCAAAATAAAATTTGTGTTATTCTTTAGACCCGTTTCTGTATTCCTGATACAAAACTTCATGCACTGTAAAAGGCTTAAAATTTTGCTCAAACCCTTTTGGTTTCAGAAAATATTCAGCTTGCAGTTAAGCCCTTTTGTTTTTTCTCATTTACTCAAAAATTACCCGTTTATTTTTTATGATTAAAGTTTTCTGGAATGTCCTTGCTGTTGCCTTGTTGACCAAATTTCAAAATTTGGAATTCATATTTCTTTTAGTTTAAAAGTTATGATATTTTTTTGCTTCTCATATAAAAAATTAATAGCCGATATTAGCATTTTTGAAAGGCCACTCATTAGTTTCCCGACTCTACATTGACCCGTTTGCCTACAGATCAACCCTAAAGCTCCTCTGTTCTAAGCATATGAAATTTCATTCAAATATCTTTAACCGTTTAGAAGTTACGGGGTTATTTCTGAAATAAGTCTTTAAAAAACCACTGTGTGTCCTATTTTAAATTCTTCAAAACTTATCTTTTTACATTTAATTGTGCCTCGAAAATAAACTGGTAGCATTTTTTAGACCCTCCGTCTCTATATTTTTGGCAAAAAACCTTTAAGCATTTTGAAAGGTTTACATATTTGCTAAAAAATGTTATGGTAGTTAAGCCCTTTTGGTTTCAGAATATATACAACTTGTAGTTAAGCCCTTTTGTTTTTTCGCAATTGCTCAGAAACTAAAAGATTTTTATCATTTTAGTATTTAGAATTTTCTTCGCTGATTTGGATTTAATGTTTCCTGTAGTTTAAAAGTTGTGACGACACGTTTCCGCTGGTATGCTGCGGTATGGCTCAGCGGTGTCCAGGGTCGTTACATAAATTTTTAATTTTGCCGGGATGTGAAAATTATATTCCAGAGGTTGAATTAATTGAGCTCTTTATTGAAGACAACTGGGCTTCGACGAAGTGATGATGATTGCAGCGGCGTGGCGGGTGGCACAGTGGCCAATGACAAATTTATTTTACGAGGTTCTGACTGCCGGACTAACACGCGGTGTCGGTGAGCAGTACCGTCAGGTAGGGATTTCAATCCCATTTAGATAGCAGTTCACTCCTAACGTTCACTAATGCTTCCCAATATGAAACGATTCGGATAAGGTTTCGCGCGGTGTTGGTGAGTAATGAATGTACTTCCAGGTAGGGATTTCAATTCCGTTTAGGCGGTAATTCACTTCTAACCAGCACAAATGCTTCTCAATATGAAGCTAAACGCAGGGAGTGGTCTCGGGCAAGTGTCTGACAACGCGGTGTTGGTGAGCAAAGAATGTATCACCAGGTAGGGATTTCAATCCCGTTTTGCTGATAAATTCCCTTCTAATCCGCACTAATGCTTCTCAATACGAAGCTAAGCGAACAGAATAAATTTAAAATTATAAATGACTTACCTCCACGCCGGCTGCACAGGAACTCCCCGTTTGTGCGAAATGCCTTTTATAGCTGTGCGCAGCATACACACATTGCCCTGGTCATGCATGCATTTTCCTTTCTTGTCTGTTTTCTTAACTTAACATTCACTATACAATTCCATCATAATGTACCGTTCTTACATATACATATAAGAATAATGTATAAGCAACGTAATGACTACGAACAATTCTTGAAATCATACGAGGTTGGCGACTTTTGGTCATCACAAAGTTATAATGTTTTTTGCTTCTCCTGTAAAAAAAAACTAAAAGTGTAGTTACGCCCTTTTGTATTTCAGATGACGATATATGCGTATGTATGTATACATATATATTTGATATTAATACATGTGAATCAAATATTAAATTATGTGGTGCTAAATTGTGATAAATACAAATTGTATCGAAATATTGTTATAATATGTTATTTCGTTTATTATTTAAATATATTATAAAAATACTACAAATTGTTTCAATTGTTGATTAATTCCCTTTCTAAAGGGTCTTGCAACAAGAACTTTGTTTTCTAAAACAAAATAAAACAAAAAATTTAGATGGAGATGATTCAAATTTTTATTGTATTTTTATTGTAGAGAAAAGTGCGGCAATTATGAATGAAAAATGATATCTGGCAAATGTCCACTATGTCAGTGATAACCACTTCATTCAATAATAGGCCAAAATTAAGTTGCTAACATCTCGCAAGAGTGCGATCCTCTAACCGTTGCCGCATTTCCAGCCTCATCTTCGCTAAAAGCGGCCCAATCACGCCTCCAGATTAGAAAAAGAAAATGAGAGCCAAACAACATCGGATGACTTCTTTTGGCCCACCTTTAATCTACTACGAATGAAAAAAAAAATATAATTCTGTGTTCATACGAGTCATGTTTTACTGACATGATTGCAACTTTGTAGGTGAGAGGGGAGAAGGGAAGAATAACGAGTACTCATGCGCATGTACTGTCAGTACGTTTTGCACACAACCATATGTCCATGAATACAACTATATGTACATGTCGTCAACAAGACATGAATTGTGTGAACACGAATGCAAGTTCAAAGAAGAAAAAGTAAGAATCTTGTCAATAAGACATGACTCGTATGAACACAGACTAATAAATAAATGTCAAAACTATCATGTTGTTGGTGTTGTCACAATTGAAAAATAAAGTTCTTGGTTCAAAAGTTAACTTGAAAGCAATATTATCTTTCGCCTGCTTTATTTGTATTGCAATATCTTGTCTTTATATGTACAACTATTTTAAAATTACTGAATTCGTTTAAGCGGAATTTGTTTCACTTATCCGATATTCTTTTAGTTAAAATCTCTTGATTATGTTATTGATAAAAAATTGGAACATTCACCCACTGTGACAAGCTTAAGATCTATTAAATAAATTTTTGATCGCAAATAAATTTCGTACAAATAATAAAATTTAATTTTTACAATTTAAATATTTTTCGCTCATATTTGTTTTTTTTTTGTGTACTTTCAGCGCGTATTTTCGCAAGTGCTCTTACACTGAGGAATCTAATTCGTTTTCCATGTTCAGCGGTAAATTATCCAACGAAGCGGAATGATATTGAAATCACTTCAAGCGTGCTGAAAAATTAACACAACCACGCATCATTGAGATAATATTAAAGCGGGTAAGTGTTCCTGCTTTAGTGCAGTATTTATTTTTAATATTCAAAGCGAAAACAGAGTGTAACCAGTCACTCAAGTAACAGAAATCGCTGGGTACGGCAATAATTGTTAATTCGTATGATTAATTTATTCAAGTGCAACTATTTAGCACGATTTAAGAACTAAATAAAAATAGCGGATAAGATCTTAATTAACACTTTAATGAAATGAGTAAATGCCCGGAAACCAATATTTCGATATACTGTGGAATTATCTTCTATTTGCAATAACAAAATATCAACTTCTACGCACAGAATAAAAGAAAAACAATGTTAAATCAACATGATAACATGTTGATTTACGTTGTTAAATTCGGGGAAGAAACCAAATATGATTTACTGGTAACATTATAAAATATGGATTCCAGGACATCAGGGGATACCGGGAAATGTTGAGGCAGATAGGCTAGCAAAGATGGGAGCATTAATGGCGAACATCACGCTAGACAGTCCGAAGCCATTTCAGGTTTTTAAGAACGAACTTAGGCGGTGGGCTATAGAATTGCATACAAGAGATTGACAGCACTCTACCGTAGGTAGGCTGACTAGAATTCTATGGGGGACCCAGATGGTAATAGGACGAAGGATCTTAACGTTGAGTAGGCCATCACTACGGAGATTGGTTTATTTGATAACAGGACATACAGAGTTAAGGACTCACCTGGCAAGAATGAGTATCGTTAGCGATATAACATGCAGGGCCTGTCAGGAAGAGGACGAAACACTGGAGTACTACTTGTGCTACTGTCCAGCTTTTAGCCAAGTCAGAAGGCGAACATTTAATCAGGAGATTATACGGAGGATGGAATTTCTTGGGGGCTCAAATTGGAGGAACTTAAGGAGATACATCGAAGAAACTGGGTTCTTGACGTAATCGAATTTGAAGGTTTCCATGGTATCGGTACAGTAGAATGGGGACTCCTATTATAGAGCCCACAACAGGCCCATGAGGCCTATGTGTAATCCGGAATGGATTGGGATGACTTATGCCCCTCTCTTCAACCTAACCTAAAATTTTTTTTTTTAGGAGTAGGACCAGCACTCAGGGGATGACCCCTACATATGCAATGCATTGCGCCGGAACTGAAAACGAGGGGATATATTAAGGGGACAGATGAGGAAAGATGAGAAGATACACCGTTTTTTTGTAGCTATTTCAACCTTTTACTTCGCCGGCTAATTTTTGCTACAGGGCCGACGAAGGTGGGTGCTGTTACTCTGCTTTTTAGTACATGATAGTGTCAGTCGCCGCCAATTATGTTCAGTGACCAGTGCTGTGCCTTCATCATTGAAACAGGCTGGCAACAACTAACACATGAACTAATGCTGATCAGAAGAATTCAACACAATATTTCATGACTCAGCGCGGGCTCGAACTCACGACCCTCCGCTTCATAGTCTCGTGTTCTACTACTTCAGCCAACAGCACCCACTAACATTATTTTAAATTAATTCATGTTGAAGCCGAAAAGAAAGAAAAATATATAAATATATAAAAGAAGTATATTCCCACATCAAAAGCTAGAAAAATTTAAGTAGTGTATTTTGGAGGGGGAAATTAATTAAATCAACACCTCGATTAATTAACCGAGCCGTCAATCGATTAAAGCAAAAGTCCGGTTAAATGAACACCCTAGTAAAGAGAGTGTTTTTATAGAGTAACACATGTTTAAATCATAATAAAGCAATGAAATAAATTTTTATTATCAGTGAAACGGGCTTTGTTGGAAAGAAAATTTTATGAAATAATTGTTTAAATATGATTTCTGCCATGTGGCCGCCACGGCTGGCGCGTAGAAGCCGCAATCTGGAACATTAATTTTCAACAACTTTTTGCAGCATTTGCGGCCGTATTTCGCCGATAACTCTTCGAAAGTTGATTTTCAGGTGTTCAATTGTTTGTGGTTTATCAACGTAGGCAAGTGAGTTAACATAATCCCAAAGAAAATACTATAATGGGGTTAAATCACACAATTAATTGCGCAATGTCCGCTGTGTGGCATGTGGCTCCATCCTGTTGCAACCACATATCAGCAAGATTAATGTCACGTAATTGAGGTACGAAAAAATTTCGAATCATGTTCCTATAGCGTTCATCATTGACAGTAACATTCTGAACATCATCGTCAATGACTCCGCCAACCCATAAAGCGTACCAAACTTTAATTTTCTGTGAATGTAACCGTGTTTCGACAAAAGCTTGTGGATTCTCCTCACTCCAAATGCGACAATTCAGCTTATTTACGTACCCAACCAGAAATCGGCTTCATTTCATTTTGAATGGAAATTCGAAATCAATCACCCTTTTCATGAATAATTTTTTCCTCGAAATTTTTCCCTTTTCCCTAAAATTGCAATCATGAAAAAATTCCCCGTGAATTATTTCATATTCACCAATATCGTGAATAACAAGGGGAATTTTTGTCCACATGAAATTTTTATTCCACTCGAAGGGAAAAATGGTATCGTGAATCTCCCGTGAGAAATTAATCCCGCTATCAGTTCTCAGTGAATGCAAAAAAAGAGAAGAAGCCGAAAACAACATGAAAAATCAAATAATTTGTGTTGATAAATAGAAGTTTGTGCAATAATTAAAAAAATTTTTTAAAAAGTATGGCTAAATATTTAGTAGTCGAATAATTTGGATACATTTTAAAAACCAGACAAAACAAATTAAAAATATTCTTACCCCCTATTCATAAAAATTATGAGAGTCTAATAACAGCGTAATAAAACATATAAAATTTGCTCTATTACACTCTTATAAGCCTCTCATAATTTTCATGAATAAGGAGGTTAATCTTTAGAATTGGAGCAACAATTTTTACAAAGACGCAGGCAATTGATTTGTTGCAAAAATATCAGTTTGTGTCTTATTAACAGATCTTGTTCCTAAAATAAAATTTTTAAACTCCAATATTTGAATTATAATAGAAAAGACTTACATTTTCTACTATATTCCCCACCAAAAACTAAGTGCATAAATTAAAGGGAAAAGGGAATTTAATTTTAGCGTGAAATCATTCACGGGGAATTTTTTCATGACTGCAATTTTAGGGAGAAGGGAAAAATTTCGAGGGAAAAATTATTCATGAACGGGTGATTAAAATTAAATTCCCGCGAGTTTTTTCACTTTTCCCTTTAATATATTCACTTAGTTTTTGGTCGGAACTGGAGTAGAATATAAAACTATTTTCTATTATAATTCCAATGTTAGAGTTTACAAATTTAATTTTTTGCGGTCAAGTTCTGTTAATAAGACAACAAACTGATATTTTTTGCAACAAATCAATTGCCTGCGTCTTTGTAAAACTTGTTGCTCCAATTCTAATCATTAAGAATATTTTTAATTTGTTTTGTTCGTTTTCCAAAATGTATCCAAATTATTTTACTATTAAATATTTAGCAATACTTTTTTAATTTTTTCTAAAATTACTGCATAAATGTAAATTTTTCAACACAAATTTCTTTGATTTTTCATGTTGTTTTTAGCGTCTTTCCCTTTTTACATTCACTGAGAACTGATAGCGGGAATAATTTCTCACGGGAGATTCACGATACCATTTTTCTCTTCGAGTGCAATGAAAATTTCTCGTGGACGAAAATTGCTCTTGCTATTCACGATAGGGGTGAATATCAATTTGTGCTTCAGCCCATTCGCTATATTGACGGCGCATGCGATGGTCGTTTGTCGAGTCATAATGAAATTTCAAAGCAAAATAAACATAAAGCGAGTATCAGCTGTTAAATGGCTGCTGAAATTAAGCAGTGATGCCAACTCAAAGTTGTGACAATTCAAAAAAACATGCTTTATATATACTCCAGGCGTATGTCGGTGAAGAGTATATAAGATCCTTCCCAGCCGAATATCGCACTTTAACATGTTTTTCAAATATTATTTTTTTGGGCATATATCTACTGCGGCTACGGATTCAATTGGTCTTAAACTTTGTTTAAATGCTGTTGGCTGAAGTAGTTAATACGAAATTATGAAGCAGAGGGTACAGAGTTTGACTCCGCGTTCGGTGATAAATATTATATCGAATTCTTGTTATCAGCATTAGTGCAGGGTTGTGTTGGTTCTTGTCAG
The DNA here is from genome assembly GCA_951800035.1 of Linnaemya tessellans. Classification (NCBI taxonomy): domain Eukaryota; kingdom Metazoa; phylum Arthropoda; class Insecta; order Diptera; family Tachinidae; genus Linnaemya; species Linnaemya tessellans. Next base: position 54,858,783 of record OX637535.1, read on the forward strand.
ACTGTTTCTTTGATGAAGGCCTATGCCTCCATACATAATTGGCAGCGGCTGACACTATCTGTCATGTACTGAAAAGCAGAGGAATAGCACCCTACTTCGTCGGCCCTCTAGCAAAAAAGTTACCGAAGTAAAAGCGTTGAAATAGCTTCATCTGTCATCTATCCCCGCAATACCATCCCCTCCTTTCTATTTCCGGCGCAATGCACTGCCTGAGTGCTGGCCTGCATTGAAAAAAAAGAACTACAAATTTTAAGTTTTGTATACGTCTTTATATTTCTCCCTGTACGAATAAATGGTTTGTTAAATTTTGGCATAAAATACAATTTCATATTTAAGTGAGACAGAAAATATCGCAGGCTGAAGTGATAATGGTGGTGGCAGGGACAAAAAGATTGTTAAGCTGAAGTGAAAAAAAATTTACCAATTCCAAACATTTGTCATCCTCATATGAATGTACTCGTACATACATACATGTGTGTGGGTATGTGTGTAAACTTATTTACTAAGTTTACATAAAGAGATACAAATGCCAGTACGTACGAGTACAATTGTCTAGATGACAATTCAATAAGCCATGACAGTAAATGTTTATTTAGCATAAATGCGTTACGAGGCTGTTTCTGTCGCATGAAAATGGATGCAGTTTAACCAAAAAAATTAAACTGATCAAGAAAAAAAAATCAAGTTGTCATAAAGAATACAAACAGAATCATATACCTAATCACACTGTAAGATAAAAACTTGCACACAGACACACACACATTAATATTTTACAGGCACTAGTATTTGTATCTGAATTGTATTTTGCAATACGAGAACCACTTTAGCATTAAAAAATAATAATAAGAGTGAGTGCCAGCAAGACTGACTGCCAGATCGGAATAGTGACGAAAGTAACAGCAGCAGCAGTGGCAAATGGAATGAATTGTTTATTTAGGATTCAATCCAAAGAATAAAATTAAAAAAAGGCAACAAATGAATGCAGGAAATTACTTTATTGTCGCATTCAATGTGCTTCCAGCGATAGAAATAAAAAAACAAGAAGTAGCAGTAATTTGGCCGGTATGACATCGGCGGCTGTAGTGCAGATGATGTCTTTCTGGTGGCTGATGATTTTTCTTGGCAGATTTTTTTCCCCAATAATTGTATATCTTCTTAATTAATTCTATTTGCATTTTTCTTTGGACCTCAATTTTTTGATTAGTTTTGTATATATATTATTTTTAAGATTAATTAATAATTCACCTTTTAAATTCTGAAAATAACGAAAGCAAGCGAAAACATGACAGCTGGAAAAACACAACAAATCGCAATGATATATTTCGTAAATGTGAATTATTTCACTCGTAAAATCAATTTAAAAAATTATAAAAACATCGGAAAGACATTTAAAAGTGGCCACACACCATGGATTCTTCGCCCTCAGTGGATTCAGCAATTCTTTTTGCTAGCCCTTATGGTGTTTTCACACTAACATGGCTTTAATAAATTCTGCTTTTAACGTTAAAACCTACTGTTAAAACCTGCGTTTACCATACAAAATGATTTTGTTAAAATCATTTTAAAATAACTTTCGAATTGGTTTTGAGTAGGTTTTATGGAATGCAACCGTGTTTTTGCTTGTTTTTTTAGCTGTGCTAAGTTGAGTGCTGCCAAGTTATGTGTTGGAAACAGCTGGTATTGTTGATGTTAATAAGATATTTACTGACGCCTTAAATATTACGAAAACATTGTCAAAATGTGGCTGCATCACAAGAAGAAGTAAAAAATGCCAGAAAAATATTAGTCAAAATATTTTCATTGATGTGTGGGAGGAGAAAATAGATGTGCTAATGTTTGTTTTAAATCCCCAAAGCATTTCTGATATTTAGTTTTTGTGTGTCCCTGAGTTCTCTCAGCGGTTCAGTTCTTATCCCCGTTCTTTCAAAGGCTTTTTTCAGTCTTGTCAATAGGAAAATTCGCTGGAGTCTTATCTCGTTAATGCGGTGCTCTTTGACGTCATTCACTGATTCCGGATCGATTTTCATGCCACTTTTTTATACTCTCCAAAAAAGAATTTGGAGGGTATATTCATTCCGTTTGTAACGCATGCCTCTGTGGCTGATGGATAGCAATGCTACCTGTCAGTCCAATGGTCGTGGGTTCGATTCCCGCCGGAGACTCTGGGTGTTTTCCGCAGACAAGCAAATAGCTTTGCGGGCTGTGTTTGTTTAAAAAAAAAAAAAAAAAAAAAAAAAAAAAAAAATATCCATCTCAGACCCCATAAAGTATATATTCTTGATCAGTGATGAAATCTTAGACGAACTGAGCATGTCCCTCCGTCCGTCCGTCTGTGGAAATCACGATTCAGTCCAAACGAAAAGAGCTAGACTCTTGAAATTAGGCATAAATATATTTTGAAGCTTAGAGTAGGTTAAATTCGAAGATGGGCTAAATCGGGCAAGAGGGAAAAAAGTTCCCCTAAGAAGAACTAAACCAACCCAGAAAAAACAACATAATTTTTAAAGTTTTTTGGTTATTTTGTTAAGCAAATGATATATTTTTATGTCAAATACGGTCCAACGCGTTAAACTTGGAGCCATAAAATAAAAAAAAAAATAATTTTTGGACCCCGTCCCCTTTAGTAGGCGTTATTATATGCAAAAATAGTGTAAAAATTTAACAAAATGTTTAACTTAAGCCTACATTCCTTAAAAATAAAATTTTTAAGCCTTAATGACGAAGCTGAGACGAAACCTGGTACTACTCTGCCCTACTCTGCCCTACCCCCTCCTTCCCCTTCGCCCCCTAAATGACCCTACAAAAAAATTTTTTTTTTAAATTTTGTATATAATCATCCCAACCATTTATCTTTAGAGTTTTATGACTGCCTGTTGCTGCCCTACCCCCTCCTCCCCCTTTCCCCGCTAAATGACCCTATTAAAAATAAATAATTTTTTTTTTTTAATTTTGTGTATAATCATCCCAAGCATTTATTTTTAGAGTTTTATGTCTACCTGTTTCTGCCCTACCCCCTCTCCCCCTTTGCCCTCTAAATGACCCTATCAAAAAATAATTATCCCAAGTATTTATTTTTATAGTTTTATGACAAAGGTGAAATATTTCCCCCACAGCCCTTGCCAGAGCGACCCCGCCAAAACACAGTTTTAATACCTTCAAAAGATAATTGGACCCTATAAAGAAAATATGTAAATTCTTGATTAGTGATGAAGTTTAAGACGGTCTAGCAATGCCCATACGTTCGTCTGTGGAAAACATGATATTGTCTAGTTTTGAACCCCGCCTCCTTTGGTGGGCGTTGACGTACGATATTATATAAAGGAACTCTGGGCCACTAAGTTAAACATTTTAAATTCACTTACTAAATATTTGGAGGGTATTTAAGATTCGACCCGGTCGAATATAACGTTTTTACTTGTTTTTTTTTAAATTCAGCAATTTCGAAACGACCTCCGCTAATAATCACTTCTTGCCCAAAATTTCTAAAGAAAATTGCTTGACAGGAGTCAACCGTTATCCCGATATCCTCAGCAACTTTTCTAAAAGTGATTCGATAATTCTTTTTAATAAATATTCTGCACTTTCTCCATATTTTTATCGGCTGTTAATGTGCTCGAAATTCCAGAACGGCCATAGTCATTCACATCTCTTCCATCTTCTTTGAAAAGGTGGCACAAAATAATTCTTCCGACTCAAGAGTACAATCACCGTATGACAACACTGTCAAAATTTCAAATGCTCTTGAGCACTTTAATCCCTTTTTTTACAGATTTTTTTCGAGAACAGAAAATATTTATTAAATTGAATTAAGATTTATAGGCTAATTGTTCGAAATTTGGTTTTTTAAACTCAGAAAGACATGATACATATTGTAAGGCTCAAAGGAAAGTCAACATCAGTTTTTAGTTATTCAACTTACACAGCAGAGCAGAACAGCTGTTTTCGAAGGCCGCAGCATTTTCATCATCAATGCTCATGTGTATTGTGTTTATCACCACTTATTATAATAAATTGCGGGAAGTGAAAATATCTTAGTGCAAATAATTCTATTTCCAATATTTAATAGATACTATTTCCCTATTCAAGAGGAAATAATTTTTATGTCGATTTCAAGCAAACAGAGTTCAAAAAGTATTTGTTTGATATGAAAGTATTCATTCAATAAACTTGATGGAGGATCATAAAAGCAGAATTGTTGTAGGCAAAAACTTACAAAGAGTGTTTAATAAACTGGCATTAAATTTTTTTTTTCAGTTTTATAGCTAATAATTTTAGGCGAGCTACTAAAAAATCGTAAAACGATGAAACGATATCTGCTGGAAAATTACAGAAAAAAAAAACTCTTTATAAACTAACGGCCTGCCACCTTCGCCATAAACACCTCCGCCTGCACGCGCAGCACTCCGTTTAACAAAAGCTATAATTTTGTTTGTTTTTGCTTTTGTGATTGATTGACTGGCCGTGCTGATGATAAGGAGGACGATGATGTCGGCTGTGAAACCAACAAATAAAAGAACAAGAAATATTGAAGCTTTGATCTTTCATTAATATTTTTTCCTCTATAAATTGTGTCCCTCTGCCTGGCGGCCTGCTCGCCTGCAACAGCCACCGACATCAAACACTGAGAGCGCGATGATTACAATTTGCAACAAAAAACATTTTATTTGCAATTTTGATCTATAAATAAAGGTGTCAGTATGTTTTGAAAGTTTATTTATTTAACAAAACATTTTTTAATGTAAACGCCACCAGATGGCGCTGTTAAACCACAAAATTTACACAACATTTATTTTTTTTTATTATCCCTTCAAACGGGAATGGGATAAATATCATATTTTCATATTGAATCGTTTGTTTCAGATTGATTTCAAATAGTCGTTGTAGTTGTTGTTGCTATTGTCATAGATTGTTTATTATGACTTGATCAGCATCGTTTTAGTTTCATTCAAGAATTTATTTGCCCTCGTATCGTTGGCCTTATGCAGAGAGACGTTAAGTCGTATTTATTCCAAATTCGAGTTGGTTTCACACAATTACAGCCCATCAAAGAAATTGCCAGCAATAATATAAAAATATATAAGAATTTATTCTTGTATAATTCAAGTTTGTCATTTGGAGCCTATTTACATGCCATCAACGACATGTGCATGTGTGTGTGTGTGTGACTGTGTGGTTTTTCTATTATATTTTCAACTGAACTTAATCATTTTTCTTAAAGAAGTTTGTTGTTTTAAGTCCTTTTCAGCAAAATACTTGGCTTGTTTCGTAGCTGTTTGATGTTGTATTGTGGTCGTAATCATAATATTTTTGCATTGATATGCTATTGTGTGTAAAAATTCATTCATACACTATTAGCTTGTTCCTACTGACGAGGTCCAACCAAAACGCCCGATATTAATTGTAATTAAAGCAAAAAAACATAAAATTTCAGAAAATTATCTCAATATTTTTTATTGTGGTAAAAGGATCTACGACAATAATATGAGTGAAACAAAATATCGATCAAATGCTCACCACGACTTCGGTGTCATACCTTTTCAATGTTTCAGAGAAATAACTGAGTTTGAATATCGTTAAGGAGCCGTATCATCTCATCCTTTACCCTCTGAAGTGTTCTTGACTTATTGACGTACACTTTTTCTTTTAAATATCCCCAAAGAAAAAAGTCCAACGGTGCCAAATCCCATGATCGTTACAACCAATTAACATGGCCACGATGAGGGCTAACACGGCCATTGGATTTCTCGCGCAAAAGAGCTTTTGTTTTGATGACTGTTCCTATTGGAACCTCATATCGTCCAGGTCTATATCCTCAATTCGCTCTTTGTGAATGCAACGGCTTCTCAACAATCACTCGCGGCTTCCCACTTGCCCAATTATGGCAATTCTGCTTGTTCAGGGAGCCACTGAAGTGAAAGTGTGCTGACCAAAAAAATCACAGAGTGCACGAAATGCATTTTGATTTAAGCACTCTGCTGTTGGCAGAAGTAGTTAACACGAGAGTATGAAGCGGAGGGTCCAGAGTTCGACTCCGCTATCGGTCATAAATACTGTGACGAATTCTTCTTATCATCAGTAGTGAGTGCATGGTTGTGTTAGTTGCTGTCAGCCTGTTTTAGTGATAAAGGCATAGCACTGGTCACCGAACAGTCGAAATAAACGGTTCAAATAGCAACAAAAAAATCTCTACCTTCTTCATCTATTCTCTCAATATTGTCCACTCCTTTCTGGTTTCAGTGCAATGCACTGTATATCTAGGGGTCATCCCCTGAATGACGGTCCAAATTTAAAAAAAACACCCACCCTCTTAAAGCCCTGAAGTTGAATTTGTCAAACACTGAAACAAAGAAAGTTTGTGAAAGGTCAAAAAAAAGCCGAACTTTTTCTTTAATCCAGTACAAACTCTTGAGTCAATTCGAGAACAGTAATAAAACCCAATAATTTAATATCGCAGCTACCAAAGCACAGCATAGAGGCACTATTTTCGAATGTTCCGCCACTTCCATCACCAGTACTCGTGTGCAGTTTTGTTGCTCATCCATTTGTTAGGCGTCTTGTAGTTGAATGTGATAACAGTTTTCATTAAATCAAAATTTCCTGTGAAAATTGTATGCGGGAACTGTACCAAAATTAAACTGATGATAAAAATATTAAATCTCTCTGTTAACGTTCGATTGTTTGCTTCATATCCAATTTCTTCTGAAATGTCTGTTCCTTTCGCTGTCTACTAGATTTTTCATGCAATCGGGCTTTTTCTTTAATCGGTTAATCGCCCGATTAATTAAACGAGGTTTCAATTGAATCCGTTAATAATCGTTTAATTTTGTTGTTGATCGGTCAACCTTTTAATAGTTCTTTTTTTATAAATTAAGTAATTTCAATAAATAAAAAGTAAGAACGTTATATTCGGCTAGGCCGCATCTGAAATGCTCTATGAATATTTAGTAAATAAAAATTCTATTTTTATAAAAATTTAAATTTTAATGGTATTTTGCTTAAGTAAACAATAAAAAAAATGTTATTTTAATACGGTCGTTTCCATGGCTCCTCCCTTCAACATTAAAGCAATTTACGTATTAAAATTTTATATGCAAATGGGACTGAGAAAAGTTAAGACACTTCAGATCTAAATTTCTGTGCCCAATTGTAGGGTCATTTAGATTGCAGAGGTGGGTAGAGGGGAAGGTTAGGGAAAGATCAGAGAACATTTTATCATAAAAGCTTATAAATTTAATTTTTAAGGAATGGGGGAATATAATATCTTACGCCAACGCCCACTAAAGGAGGCGGTGTTCAAAAATGGATTTTTCTGATTTTGTGGCTCCAATTTCAACGCTTTGGACCTTTGACATAAAAATAAATAATTCATTATGTTGTTTTATTTTTTTGGAGATTGGTTTAGGTCTTGTTTGGGGAATTTTTTTCTCCTCTAGCCCGCTGCAGCCCATTTACAAGCTATACCTGTGTCATCCTTCAAAATTTACCTATACCAAATTTCAAGGGCTTGGCCCTTTCCGTTTGGACTGTATCGTGATTTCTGCTGATGGACGGACGGCGGGTCCTAAGGGATATTTCGCTGCGTTACATACACAATGATTGACCAACAGTTGCGTCTCCAAGCTGACGTTATACACTTAACCGCTTGGTGCGCTAATAATTTAATGGAGCTAAATGTGAGAAAATGCAAATACATGGTTTTCTCAAGAACAACTCCAATCAATGGACTCTATGAAATGAATAATGTTGTTCTTGACCTAGTGGATTCATTTAATGACTTGGGAGTTATTTTAGATAAAAAACTCGACTTCAGGTGCCATATAACCTCGACGATTAACAAAGCTACTGGTGTTCTGGATTTTATTAAACGCTGGGTTAAGGAGTTCTCTGACCCTTACACAACCAAGATGTTATTTACTACTTTAGTTCGCCCAATACTTGAATACGGATCTGTTGCATGGGACCCGCAATATCTTTCACATTCAAATAAAATAGAGTCCGTACAAGTGCAATTCTTATTATTTTGTCTTCGCGGTCTTCCTTGGAACTCTAATATAAGATTACCATCTTACGAGAGACGCCCAGGACTTATTAAGCTTCCAACCTTAAGGAGCCGCCGGCAAATGCTAAATATTACCTTTCTGCTGAAATTAATAAACGGCTGCGTCACATCTCAATTGCTCCTGAGCAAAATAAACTTGAATATACCCAATCGTCCAACAAGCTATTATAGCTTCTTGAGAATTAAGTTTTACACTACAAACTATAGTAACTTCGATCCCTTTCGGAGAATTTGCAATGATTTTAATAGACTTTACCCTTGTATCGATTTCAACAAAAGTATTGATGTCGTAAAAAATTATATAATTTTATATCTTAACTCTTTACAAAATTGATTATAAATAAATGTTTAATTTGTTAAATCGACATTTGTTAAAGCCATACTTTTTATTTTTGTTGTAATTTGTCTTGTTACTATTGTAAAACAAAGCTTTACCGATTCCTTTTATATACAAATGTATGTACTTATCATTTCTGAAACGTTGTTATATTCTAATTGTATCAGTCTGTAAGGATTAATCCATAGACTAAATAAATAAATAAAAAAAAATATAAAGTGAATATACCCTCCAATGCTTTTTGGAGGGTATAAGAAAAGAAGGGAAACAGGTGGTGCCATTTCAAAGACACATTAGAGTGGCTCACATTCTATAAAATGTTGCAGAATGAAAATGAATATTTTCGTCCCACCCACCACAGCGCCCACTTGCCTGCACAGTAAATAGTTTCGAAAATAATTAATGATGACATGTGCTGCGTTCGCGTTTAAAAATATGACCCGCTTGGAAAACTTTTCAGCCATTAGCACTTACAAATTGTTTATCTCCTTTTTTTTCCTTCACATATATCTTTTTAGTGCCAGCATTGTTTTCTTAAGAACGTTGTTATTATAACTTTAAATTAAAAAATCCTCAGCTCTTTATCCCTCAGCCAGCTAATGTCACAATGCGGCTAAAGTAAACACACTCGAGAGTTTTTTTCCCTCAAAAACTAAAAACATGTCTACGATTCTCTGTTATTTTGGAACTGAAAATATTAAAATGAAATGAACAAAAATTATCGCTGATGAGTTGCTAAATGTGGGAAAGAAGACTTGAATGCCATTTCGTTTCTTTGCATTGAATTGAATTGAATTGAATTGTTTCGTTATTGTTTTTCTTAAGGATTATGAAAAAAATCGAAAAGAAAATATAAAAAAATTATAATTTTCTACTCGTACAAATTATGGGCTTCTGAATGTTGTACCCACAAAAAAAAAAAAAAGAAGAAATTGAAAAAAAAATTATTGTGGTTGATCGGACGTCTTCTGTTTCATTTAAAATTTGTTGAGGTTGACATTTTGTGCTGACGACGTGCAGCAGCAACCACAACAACAACAACAACAGCAACAACGACAGCCAGCCATCAATGACAACCAGCAACTGTTGCAGTTTATGATATTCATTTATTTCCATTCCAGTTTTAACGACACCAAATTGTGTTTTCTTAATATTTATCTCGTCAAGATGATCTACGACCAGGAACGAACGCACAATATGTCAGTCAGATTGTTCGGTTTTGGGTCCAGTCGTCTGTCCGTCTGTCTGTCTGTCTGATTGTATCAATGAGCCAACGACTGTTTTGATTTGAGAACTCAGAAATTTTCACTTTTTCATATTGTTTATTTTGTGATAATTATAAGTTAGTTAAATGGTTTCAAGGGAAGCATTTCGATGAAATAAAAAACAGAAATATAAGCGATTGCAATTGCCTTCAATCTAAACAAATGAATGCATGAAAGAAAAAATTAAAATTGATAGACGATTATATTATTAAGATCTCAATCACAACATTTATCCTTGTATGTACGACTATACCAACAACAATATTTGGGAATCAAAATTCTTGTGGCACGTTGCACTTAAAACACTTGGGTTGTGTATTCAGTTGAAAGGCTTGGAACGACTGTGGGCATGAAATATATATTCGGTTAAACGTTATCGGTTTACCGATTAATTACTATACGATTAACTGATTGTTTAATTTAAAATTGGCTATTTTCGACGACAACGATTAAAGCTGTTAATTTCAGTCGATTGCCTGATTTAACAACATCTTTATTTATTTTCTGATATTATAACTTATTTTATTTTGTGTTTTTAATTATTTGCTGCGCTTCATATACAAAAGGTTTGTGTTTGGAAAATATTTCTGTTTTACAAACAACGAAATTGTTCTTTTTAATAGGTCAAATGACAAAACAGCAAAAACTTCAAAGCAAAATAGACATAAAGATGCAAGAAGGTAACGAGTTTCGCCTGATACGTGATGTGTAAAATTGTTTGTCGTATGAAGAAAACAATCGAATGATAACAGAGAGATTTAATATTTTTATCATCAGTTTAAGGGCCGAGACACATAGAATCCGTCATACGTTATGCGTGACCTTTTTTAAGTGACATGCACGTACCGACGGAGAAGGTTGGCACAATCAGCACTTTGTTAACTGCCCTTCCCGGAGTGGCTCTGTATAGAGTTTTAAAATTGGGCAACGAAATGTCTTAAAGGAACTGTGACCCAGCAAGTAAACATGTTAACTTACGGAAAGGTGTCTCAGTCATGCTCCTCCCAATTAGGGTTTTTATTTTCCCCGGTTTTTTTTATTCCTGGGAAAGCGGAGAAAAAATAAAACTTCTCGGGATCTCTAAATAATAATAGAAATATTGATTAATCGCATTATTCATAAAAATTATGAGAGTCTAAAAACAGCGTAATAAAGCAAAATTTCATATGAAATTGGCTCTAATATTTAGTATTTAATAATTTAAACAGGGAAATAATCGCTATTAAAATTTTATTTTATTGTTAATTTTTTTCAACGGGCTTAAGTTCGAATCTGCATGACTGCAAATGATTTTTTATTATTTTATTAATAAATGAATTTTTTCAAATTCTATTTTTATTAATTTATATTAAGATTGGAATATTAAAAATATTTTCAATAATCACGAAACCAACAGAACGGATCAGTACTGATTTCGAGGGCGCTACGCCATCTCATCAGCGTCCTTGTTCAATTTTTCCACTTTCGCAAGTGGTGCTAGTTGTTTTTAACGAAAAAAAGGTCCAAAGCGTTGAAATTGGAGCCACAAAATCAGAAAAATCCATTTTTGGACACCGCCTCCTTTAGTGGGCGTTGGCGTAAGATATTATATTCCCCCATTCCTTAAAAATTAAATTTATAAGCTTTTATGATAAAATGTTCTCTGATCTTTCCCTAACCTTCCCCTCTACCCACCTCTGCAATCTAAATGACCCTACAATTAGGCACAGAAATTTAGATCTGAAGTGTCTTAACTTTTCTCAGTCCCATTTGCATATAAAATTTTAATACGTAAATTGCTTTAATGTTGAAGGGAGGAGCCATGGAAACGACCGTATTAAAATAACATTTTTTTTCTTGTTTACTTAAGCAAAATACCATTAAAATTTAAATTTTTATAAAAATAGAATTTTTATTTACTAAATATTCATAGGGCATTTCAGATGCGGCCTAGCCGAATATACGGTTCTTACTTTTTAGTTATTGAAATTACTTAATTTATAAAAAAAGAACTATTAAAAGGTTAACCGATCAACAACAAAATTGAACGATTATTAACGGATTCAATTGAAACCTCGGTTAATTAATTGGGCGATTAACCGATTAAAGAAAAAGCCCGATTACATGAAAAATCTAGTAGACAGCGAAAGGAACAGACATTTCAGAAGAAATGGGATATGAAGCAAACAATCGAACGTTAACAGAGAGATTTAATATTTTTATCATCAGTTTAATTTTGGTACAGTTCTCGCATACAATTTTCACAGGAAATTTTGATTTAATGAAAACTGTTACCACATTCAACTACAAGACGCCTAACAAATGGGTGAGCAACAAAACTGCACACGAGTACTGGTGATGGAAGTGTCGGAACATTCGAAAATAGTGCCTCTATGCTGTGCTTTGGTAGCTGCGATATTAAATTATTGGGTTTTATTACTGTTCTCGAATTGACTCGAGAGTTTGTACTGGATTAAAGAAAAATTTCGGCTTTTTTTTGACCTTTCACAAACTTTCTTTGTTTCAGTGTTTGACAAATTCAACTAGGGCTTTATGAGGGGTGTGTTTTTTTAAATTTGGACCATCATTCAGGGGATGACCCCTAGATATACAGTGCATTGCACTGAAACCAGAAAGGAGTGGACAATATTGAGAGGACAGATGAAGAAGGATAAGAAAGTAGAGATTTTTTTTGTTGCTATTTGAACCGTTTATTTCGACTGCTCATTTTTTGCTACAGGACCTTTGTCTATACATGATAGTGTCCATGGCCGCCAGTTATGTTCGGTGACCAGTGCTATGCCTTTATCACTGAAACAGGCTGACAGCAACTAACACAACCATGCACTCACTACTGATGATAAAAAGAATTCGTCACAGTATTTATGACCGATCGCGGAGTCGAACTCTGGACCCTCCGCTTTATACACTCGTGTTAACTACTTCTGCCAACAGCAGAGTGCTTAAATCAAAATGCATTTCGTGCACTCTGTGATTTTTTTGGTCAGCACACTTTCACTTCAGTGGCTCCCTGAACAAGCAGAATTGCCATAATTGGGCAAGTGGGAAGCCGCGAGTGATTGTTGAGAAGCCGTTGCATTCACAAAGAGTGAATTGAGGATATGGACCTGGACGATATGAGGTTCCAATAGGAACAGTCATCAAAACAAAAGCTCTTTTGCGCGAGAAATCCAATGGCCATGTTAGCCCGCATCGTGGCCATGTTAATTTGGTTGTAGAGATCATGGGATTTGGCACCGTTGGACTTTTTTCTTTGGGGATATTTAAAAGAAAAAGTGTACGTCAATAAGTCAAGAACACTTCAGAGGGTAAAGGATGATATGATGCGGCACCTTAACGATATTCAAACTCAGTTATTTCTCTGAAACATTGAAAAGGAAACAATTGGATGGAGTTATGACACCGAAGTAGTGGCGAGCAAGTGGCCGATATTTTGTTTCACTCGTATTATTGTCGTAGATCCTTTTATCATAATAAAAATTTATTAAAATAATTCTCTGAAAACTTTTTTATTTACAATTAACTTTGTGCAATTTGGTTGCACTTTTATCAAGCGGGTACACTTTTTTTGCAATTATTTGAAAAGTGTAAATGTGCCTATAGTCTAACAATCTCAATTGAATTTAAATGTAGAAAATGTAGTTTCACAAGTTTTCTGTTATAGATTACTTCCACTTTTTTTTGTGATAAGTGAAATATAAACCTGTGTCTAACTGCAAATGAACAACAACAGAAACAACTTGATCAACCTTATCATTTGGACGCGCAGTTAACAATTTTCCTTATTATTATTAAGTGCATTATTAATCACTTATTTGTAAACTGTGCGTATGACCGCCAACTAATCGACCACACACAATTAATTGTGCGATCACTTGCGTACATTGTTTCAATGGGAGAATGACATTGAACACTTTAAACGAGAACTTAATGCTGGCACAGCAATTATGCCAAATAAACAATGCGCTCCGAAATACATTAATTTTTTTTTTATAAAAATCAAATTAAAATGGAAATATTTCAGTATACGAGTATAATAAAAGTATCACATATCAAAAAAAAAAATAAAATAAAATTTTTTTTCAATCTTTCAATTCAAAAAAAGATTCCCACAATTTCCGTTAATAATCAAAAATTTTGTTTAGGCAGCTTTTGAAGCAAAATAAAAGGGAAACAATTGTTTATTTGAATTCTGAAAGCACTCATCGGTTTTACATAAAATTATGAATGAATTCCAATGAAGTTTAACGAAAAAATTTCGCCAGACTTTGTGTCGACAAATTCCACGAAATTTGAACATCAATCGAAAGAACTAACGAACGCGCAATTGTTTAAATATTTTTAATAATTTAGCATTTTCTCTTAATTTTCTTGATATTTATTTGAAAATTATTTTTATAAATTTAAAACATAAAATACTTTGTAGTTTTTTTAAATAGTTTTGTTTGGCCATTTTAAACAAACAATTGTTCCTACGAGTATTTTTATTCTCGTTAAACACGCTGCGTCTGTCCGGTGTTTGGCGGAACATGTAACAGATAATCATGAATGAAATTTTTACGTCACACTGCATTAAATATAATTTATATATAAATTGATTTTAAATAAAACTCCATATATTTATTTCGATCTTATACTTTTTTGCATGTTTTCGTTTAATTTTCGTTCGTTTTTATACACACCAAAAAAGAATTGCAGGGTATATTCACTTTGTCATTCCGTATGTAACACAGTGAAATATATCTCTAAGACCCCATGAAGACGATCTAGCCATGTCCGTCCGTCCAACTGTGGAAATCACTATTCAGTCCAAACGAAAAAAGACAGACCCTTAAAACTTGGTATAGATAAATTTTGAAGGATAGCACAGGTCAAGTCCGTAAATGAGCTAAATCGGGCCAGAGGGATAAACGTTCCCCTAAGAAGAACTAAACAAACCTCTAAAAAAAAACATCATTTTTAAAGTTTTTTTATGGAATTTTGTTAAGCAAAAAATATATTTTTATGTGAAAGAAAAATAAAATATTTTTCGACTCCACCCCTTTGGTGGGCGTTATTATATGCAAAAATAGTGTAAAAATTTAACAAATTGTACTACTTAAGCCTAGATTCCTTAAAAACAAACCTCCTTTGCCCAATCCCCCCCCCCCCTTGAACAACTAACTGAACCATAAAAAAAAATTTTTTTTTGCACTTAATTACCCCAAAAATTTACTTTTTGTGTTTTATGGCAAAGGTGAAATGTCTCCCCCACCGCCCTTGCCAGAGCGCAAGAATTGGACCCCATAAAGAATATACTCGTATATTCTTGATCAGTGATGAAATCTAAGGCGATCTAGCAATACCCATCCCTCCGTTTGTGGAAAACTCGATATAGTCTATTTTTGGACTGCGCCCTCTGTAGTTGGAAACAAGTAACACGTTACATTCGACCGGGTCGAATCTTAAACGCCCTCCAAATATTTGCAAAGTAAGTAAATTGAAAATGTTTAAGTTGGTGGGCCAGAGTTCCTTTAAGACATCTTTGTACCTCGTTTTAAATCTCCATTTTGACAGAGTCATTCCGGGAAGGGTCGTGGGGGAGGCGTTTCATCTCTGCAAGATCAGAGAACATCTCAGCTTCTTATAGGCTTAAGGAGTAAAAACTGTTCAATAATTACACTATTTTTGCATATAATATCGTACGCCAACGCCCACTATAGGGGGCGGGGTCCAAAAAAGACTATATCATATATTCCACAGACGAATGTATGGGCATTGCTCAATCGCTTCAGACTTCATCACTGATTAGGAATATATACATATATACTATTAAAACTGTATTTTGTCGGGGTCCCTCTGGCAAGGGCCGTGGGGGAGACATTTCACCTTTGCCATAAAACTTCAAAAATATATGTTCGGAATAAGTAAGTGAACAATTTTTTTAATTTTTTTATAGGGTCTTTTAATGGTCAAAGGGGGGGGGGGGAGGGGGTAGGGCAGAGGAGTACCAGGTTACTTCTCAGCTTCGTCATTAAAGCTTAAAAATATTAATTTCAAGGAATGCAGGCTTAAGTAAAACAATTTGTTAAAGTTTTACGCTATTTTTGCATATAACAAAGCCCACTAAAAAAGGCGGGGTTTAAAAATTATTATTTTTGTACATTTTATGGTTCCAAGTTTACCGCGTTGGACCTTCTTTGGCATAAAAATATAACATTTGCTTAACAAAATTACAAAAAAAAGAGACTTTAAAAATTTTGTTATATTTTAGGGGTTGGTTTAGTTCTTGTTAGGGAACTCTTTTCCCTCTGACCCGATCTAGTCCATCTTCGAACTTAACCTGTGCTTCCTTCAAGATATATTTATACCAAATTTCAAGAGTCTGGCTTTTTTCGTTTGGACTGACTCGTGATTTCCACAGACGGACGGACGGAAGGACGGATATACTAAAATCGTCTTAGAATTCATCACTGATCAAGAATATATTTATGGGATCTCAGATGAATGTTTCGCTGCGTTACAAACGGAATGACAAAGTGAAAAATTACAAAAAGTAAATAGGTTTGGTAAAGAAACAAAAAGTTGTGGGAAAAAATATAATATGGGTTATATGGGCGTTAATTGAGGTAATAAAAGGTTCTGTGCCGAATTTCAAAAACTTTGGGCCAAAAATAAACTTTGGTTTCTATGGGCGGTGGGTAGTGGGCGTGGCCAATTTCGATGAAACTTTATTTTATTCTTAATGGAGGTAATAAAAGGCTCTGTGCCGAATTTCAAAAACTTTGGGCCAAAAATAAACTTTGGTTTCTATGGGCGGTGGGTAGTGGGCGGTGGGTAGTGGGCGTTCCCAATTTTGATGAAACTGTATTTTATTCTTAATTGAGGTAATAAAAGCCTCTGTGCCGAATTTCAAAAACTTTGGGCCAAAAATAAATTTTGGTTTCTATGGGCGGTGGGTAGTGGGCGTCGCCAATTTTAATGAAACTTATTATTTTTCTTAATTGAGGTAATAAAAGGTTCTGTGCCGAATTTAAAAAACTTTGGGCCAAAAAAAAATTTTGGTTTCTATGGGCGGTGGGTAGTGGGCGTTCCCAATTTTGATGAAACTGTATTTTATTCTTAATTGAGGTAATAAAAGGTTCTGTGCCAAATTTCAAAAACTTTGGGCCAAAAATAAATTTTGGTTTCTATGGGCGGTGGGTGGTGGGCGTGCCCAATTTTGATGAAACTTTATTTTATTCTTATTTGAGATAATAAAAGGCTCTGTGCCGAATTTCAAAAACTTTGGGTCAAAAATAAACTTTGGTTCCTATGGGCGGTGGGTAGTGGGCGTGGCCAATTTTAATGAAACTTAATATTTTTCTTAATTGAGCTAACCAAAGGCTCAGAGCGAAATTTCAACATTCTACGAGCACTCCTTATATATTTTTCCCAAACATTGTATGAAAAAATCTTACTGTGCCGCTGGCGCGTAAAAGGCGCAGTCTGGAAGGCCAATTTTCAACAACTAAAAAAATCATCTTCAATGCTTTCCTGCGCACTGTTCGTCGTCTCACGGGATGCACATCAGTAACAGTAAATGCGGCCCGAAAACGATCTTCACTCATATAGATCGGAAACAGATTCGTTCTTCGGCATGCAGCAGACGTCAATTGATTTCTTTTTTAAGAGACTTTTGTACATCATAGCCGATCATAAACTTTCCAGCTGTCTGTTCTGACTTTTCGAATTTTTAAACTGAATTAAGAAGAATAATAATCGATTACAGTATTGGCAAAACCATGAGATTCAATCATGGCAAGATCAATGGCTTTTCTGAAATAATCCTATCAACTGATATGAAATATAATAGTTTTGAAGTTGTGGAATTTTTACAATTTATTGTTCGAATAGTGCCACTGTGATGTGTTGAATTGTGTGAAGTTCAATCAGCAGGTGAATAACTTAATTCACATCTAACAGAAAACAGAATGTTTTCTGTAGCCTGTTGTTAATTGCATCCATTTATTTAAACAATTGAATAGGTTTACAGCAATTTCTATGTGGGGAATGAACAACAAGTCATTAGTTTATTGCTGTGCTGTAGCTCCACTTAGCACGTAGGGCTGGAAGCGCCATACCCTGCAGCGAATAAAAGACTTTTTGTCTGGATGAATTAAAATGCTGGAGCGGCAAGAAATATTTATAAACTTCTGTGAATGAATTTGAAGCTTAAAATATAATTTTATTTGCATGGATTCTTAGCCATTTTTGAAAATGAAAAAATAATCTTGTATATAAAATCTAAAAAAAATCCAAAATGATTTAGATGGAATTATCGATAGTGTCACAATCAGATTTAGTGCTCGCATAACACTTCCTCTATGCTTTAAACACATTCACGACAGCAGGCTACCGACTACATGGCTACATGTGCCGCTAGCAACACTTGTCGCCGTATTGTCAGCCACTTAATTATTTTGAACGCGGCAGCTACAAAGTCAACAGCTCATTTTTGTGGTGCCACTTTCATATTTAAAAATAAAAGCGCTTATTCTAAATCTATTTATAGATAGAAACAAAATTAATAATAAAAACACTTTATTTGTTTATAACTCTTTATTGTTTTTGCATTTGTAATAATTATGTACATTTTGATGACGTTGCATCTGGCTTTTTTCAAAATAATGGAATTTTTACTTAAAAATCAGATAAAAAATTTCAAAATTTAATAATGCTAGAATAGGTTAATAAATTTGAAAAATATGTCTAACAGAAGAAATACATTTTGGAGTACTTTGAAATGATACCCATATCGTTTAATATGCGTCCTATATTCTAGGAGTTATAAGCAAAATAAAAAATAAATGAATAAACAAAATTAAAAAATAAAAGCCGAGAGAGATCGCCAAAAAAAAAAAAAAAAATAAATATATATATATATATATATATATATATATATATATAAATATTACAAAATAATTTTTATTCTATTACATATTTTATTTTTAAAAATTTTCATATTCTTGGCCAGTTTGAAAATATTTGTAAACGCTTATATATTTAAGATGTTCCACTGTGTTGGCAGCACTAATCTGTTTATTGTCAACTATGAAAATAGAAATTAGTTTAATTTGACTACGAGTACAACCAAGAATGATAAAATAAAGATTACGCCAACAAGCTGAAATAAAAATACTTTTCTGCGCATGATGGAACTCTGACGTCACTCCACATGTGTTCTGATTGGCTAATTAAATTCAGCTGGAGAACTATTATGTTATTGTAAAAACAGGACAGTGGGGCAAATTGCGATTTTTCAAATTAAATTTGTTTGATAATAAACAATTTTAAAAAATTATTTTACTTTCCACTTTGTTTTATTTGAAATTGTTCATTTATAGTTATTTTATGTAAATATTGAACCCAAGTCCTAATTATTTTTCTTTTTTCCCCATTCAAAACAAATTGTTTTGCTTGCAAAATATCAGCCATAACTTCCTTTGAGCTTCATCTCTTGGAAAACTATAAAATGACACAGCTTTTTGAAAACAAAAAATATTTCGATAACAATATTACATTTAAACACAATTATTTCTCACTTGTTTTTTTTTTTGCTGTTACTTTGTTTGCAATTGCCCACTGCACATTTCATGCTTGCTCTTTTTGCTCTCTTTTCTCTTTAAGTTAGGTTTTTTGTTTACAGCTTATGAGCTTTAAAAATCAAGTTTTAACAAGTTTTTTACACTTTAAGTTATTTAATACTTATTTTAATATATTTATTATAAAATATAACACAATTTATTATAAAATATAACACAAAACTTGCACTTTCATAAATCCGATTTCATTGGTTTGTTGGAAATCTCTCTGAGTAAATTGGAAATCTCTCTGAGTAAATTGGAAATCTCTCTGAGTAAATTGTGCGAAGAGTTGCCAAATATAGCATAAAATATTAATTTTATTCGAGAAAGTATTAGTTTTGCATATAATAAAAATTTGGCAATCTCTTCGTGGGAACAAATACGTCATCATACGGTAAATCATGCGCAAGACGTAATCTTTATTTTATCATTCTTGACTACAACCACAAAAGTATCTCAGACAACAACCTGCCGTGTAGCCGTGAAAATTGCATATCTTATACGTCGCCTTTTTCAACTGACAACTGAGTTGAAAGACATGCTCTCGTATGTGAGTTGTCACATTCACTTTTAACTTTTGATTCACGTTGAATACTTTGGCAGGCATCAGTAAGTTTTTCAAATTTTTTTTTCATGAAAAATAAAATATTTAATAAAATAAGAAAACTAGGAACTTTGAGGAACGTATTAAAACAATAAAGCAGAAATGTATAAACACGTACGACTAAATTTTTCAAATACATATTTGCTGGCTGCCAATCCCTGTTTGTGATTAATTTCTCAGTCACAATTGATTACACTGACGTCTATTGAATACGTTCACTTTGAACTGACCAAATAAATATTTTCCAGAACTTGAGAGTTTTTCTAACATAAACAAGGCAAATTTTGCTTCCGCTTACTGTGCGCTAAATGCCGCAATCAACAAATTTTGTGATGCACACAAATCTTTCGAATGACCACCAACCGTGCGTGTTTGGCTTGTTGCATGATTGTGAAAATTGAAATGCAAAATACACTGACTGCCCTCAACTATTATTATTCACGTAAGTTGTGCCTCTGCAGTTACACGCTTATGATGACGAAACTGCTAGTGGACTAGATAAATAAGTAAACAGCCCCATGGATTAACTACAGCGTATGTATCGTATCGTGTGTTGTTGTTATTGTCCACATTTAGTAGGTGTTAAAATGGGAGGAAAAAATGCCCGGTTGGCGTGTGGCACATTAAAATAGTCACACCTTTTCTCTGTGTAAATTCGCTCGGATTGTGTCAACAAACAAAATTTAGTGATGGAATATAAGCGAAGAGGTTGATATATATATGTGTGTGCACTTATAAATGATATATGTACATTTATAAAAATATTTTGCGTCACAAATACTCGTATATTTTTTAATTACCAGGAAGTGCTTAATATTATTATTATACCCTCCTAAAAAAGAATTGGGGGGTATGTCGACCTTGTCATTCCGTGTGGAATGTAGCGAAATATCCCTCTAAGACTCCATAAAGTCTATATATATTCTTGATCAGTGACGAATTCTAAGACCATCTAGCCATGCCCGTCCATTTGTCCGTCCGTCTGTGGAAAGCACGATTCAGTTCAAACGCAAGAGTCAGACCCTTGAAATATGGTATAGATAAATTTCGAAGGATAGTACAGGGGGCTGATTCTGGCTCTCGTGAACGGAATTGTTTTCGATTGAAGTATAATATCGATTGCTCTTAATTTTCTAATTCTGTCATTCGATACTAAACGAATCGAAATGTTTCTTTAGTGTTGCACAATAATTGTATACAAATACGTTTTATAACACTAAAAAAAATACTCAAAAAGGTAAACAAACAAAATTATTTGAACACAGATATAAAGTTAAAAAAGTTTAAAAGAAAAGTGTTTAAGAAAGATTAATGTTACAATGAATTCCGAATTTTTTATTTTATTCATCATCCTCCGAGAATGAAAATGTCAATATCATTCGGAAAATTATACGAAAAACTACCAATCCCTTAAATTTAGCAAATAATGAGTAATATGGTGTTCAGACATACGCCTTAATATGGGCTTCAGACATACGCCTTAATTGAGTTTACAGCATTATTGAGCTCAATTACCCATACAAAACTTTAATTAGCTAATTGATCAATTAACGCTTAATTGTCTATAAAATTGAGCGAGGTCTAAAATGCAGCACTGTAAAAGTTTGTTTAATGAGCACCATAATGCCTACTGAACAAACTTTATGAAATTTGACAACTGATATGTAAACAAAAACACTGAAAAAAATGGCGAGTCAAGTTGAGGGTGAGTTTTTAAAATAAATTTAAACGCCCTCCAAATATTTAGTAAGTATATTTAAAATGTTTATGTTGGTGGGACAGAGTTCCTTTAAAACATCTTTGTACCTCGTTTTAAATCTCTATTTTGACAGAGTCATTCCGGGAGGGGACGTAGGGGAGACGTTTCACCTCAGCAAGATGAGAGAACATTTTAGCTTCTCATAGGCTTAAGGAATACAAATTGTTCAATATTAACACTATTTTTGCATATAATTTCGTACGTCAACGCCCACCACAAGGGGTCGGGGTCCAAAAATAGACTATATCATGTTTTCCACAGACGAACTTATGGGCATTGCTAGATCGTCTTAGACTTCATTACTGATCAAGAATAACTTTATGGGGTCCAATTCTTTTTGGAGGGTATTAAAGCTGTACTTTGTCGGGGTCTCTCTAAAAACGGCCATGGGGGAGACATTTCACCTTTGCCATAAAACTCTAAAAATGTAGGTCTGGAATAATTAAGTGTAAAATTAATTTTAATTTTTATAATTTTTTTTTTTTTTATAGGGTCACTTAGAGGGCAAAGGCGGAGGGGTACCAGGGTACGTCTCAGCTTCGTCAGTAAAGCTTAAAAATATTATCTTTAAGAAATGCAGGCCTAACTAAAACATGTTTGCTTATAATAACGCCCTCTAAAGGCGGCAGGGTCCAAAAATTAATTTTTGAACGCGCTGGACGTTCTTTGACATAAAAATATATCATTTGCTTAACAAAATTACAAAAAAAAAACTCTAAAAATTATGTTGTTTTTGAGAGGTTGGTTTAGTTCTTCTTAGGCGAACTTTTTTCCCTCTTGCCCGATTTAGCCCATCTCCGAACTTAGTCTGTGTTATCCTTCAAGATATATTTATACCAAATTTCAAGAGTCTGGCTCTTTTCGTTTGGACTGAATCGTGATTTCCACAGACGGATGGACGGACGGACATGCTCAGTTCGTCTTAGATTTCATTACTGATCAAGAATATATATATACTGATCAAGAATATATTATTGGACATTTTGCTGCGTTACAAACGGAATGACTAAGTAAATATACCCTCCAATTCTTTTTTGAAGGTTATAATAAAACAAATTGCTGTATACGAATTTTTCCTATTAATCTGTAATAAATCAGATTTTTTTTTTATAAGTTACACCTTTAAAATATATCATTTCATTTCAACTATTTCCACTCCCACTTCAGATATTAAATTATTGTTTGCTAACAGTTTTTCCATTTGTTTTCTTTGTAATGGAAACTTCATTTAGATGGCGCCAATGATCTTTTAAAATCACTCTAATATGAGACATCTCCCACAGAGTCTATGTAAAATTAAACAAATTAATTTAATACTAAAAATGTAAATACAGCAAAATGCTGTGGGCTAGTAAAATACTCCGGAGGACTTGCAGTGCGAGGCAAACATGAGGTTGGATCGTTAAATGCCAAGAAACCACCGCAATTATAAACAGATCACTGCCGACACTGTGAAAGCCAGAATGCAAAGAAAAATCATCAAAGAATTTGGCCAATAATACGGCGACGTACAAACGCAAAGCGTACATAAACTGAGGTGAAAAACTGTAAGCGATTAAACTATAATCCAGAACTCAATAGGAATAAGAGATTTATCGCTTTACGTCGAGGGTGGCATGAACTCGAGTAACGGCATTTATTTCATTTTACCACATGAGCGCCCATCCTGCTGCTGAGTTTTCAGAAGTGGTCGGCGGAGCTGCTAAATAATGAACACGAAAATTAATCAAAACATATTCACGGCCCTTGCAGTTGCAATTGGTTATGGGAAATACATTTTTGAGCAGATTTTAAGGCGACAAACTAATTAATCTGCACATAGAAATTGTTTTGTTTTTTTCAAGAGTGTTTACATTTTTAAAAACTAATACTTTTCATCAGACAAAATTTACTCTGCTGATAAATTATTCACATTCGCATGCTTTGGCTTAACGCTCTACGACGACTTATAGGAAAAAAAAAATTTTAGTTATAATTGCTGTCCGTTAAGACAAAACATGTGGCACAGCATAAAAAAAAGAGTACTTCAACATATATTTTTTTATAACATGCGAAGCCATTTAATTTTTCTTTAAAGTGCGAGATATTGTAAGGGACAGTTAGACGAATGGAAATTGACTTTGAGCTGCAAGGGTAACTTTCTTCCATGTAATTTGAAATCCTGCTTTCGCAAATCTTCGAAGACGATATCGCTGTAGCATTATATATCAAATATAACTACAAATTGCTGTCTAATTGATAATTTCTACTTGTAAATTAACCTGTCCGTTTCTCTAGTTGTAACGCTGCGAACTTGACCTCAGCCTAATAACTTGACCTCGGCTAAATAATCACTTAGGGTTAACTGTTCTTACGATTAACTGTTCTACTGTTTAAAAATTTCCCTTCAGTCTGCAGCTATGCCGTCCTAACGAGAAAGTACGAGGCCTGTTGTAAAAATAAATCGAACATTCATGTATGAATTTTATACTGAACTGTGCTCCCTTTTGTTGTTTTTTTATACCCTTCACAAAAAAGTGAAAGGGTATATATAGGTTTGTCATTCCGTGTGTAATTTCTTCGATATTCACATGGGACCCCATAAAGTATATATATATATATATATATATATATATATATATATATATATATATATATATATATATATTCTGGGTCCTTATGAATAGCGATGACGATTGAGCGATGTCCATCTGTCCGTCCGTCTGTATGTGGGGGGTTTTCCCAAGCCCACAGAAGAGCTAGAGACTTCGTTCTTGAACCGTTGGATTGGAAATGAACTTAAATAGTGTGCTATTGAAATTCAAAAAGATCAGAAGTATGGTTCCAGAGCTGGGAAGCTTACACCTATTTCTCGACGCAAAATTTAAAATCAATTATTTTTTTAATGTTTGTAAATTAAACCTATTTCTTGCTTTGGGAAGCCTCAATGGTCTATTAAAAACTGAACAAATAAAAAAAAATTTCCAGGGATGGAAAATTAAAATTTTTTTCGGCCCATTCCGTATTTTGTAGTACATGGAGTAACTAAAAATTTTGAAAATTTCAAGTTTTTCTTTAACAAAACCTCTTTATACGTCATGAAGATTTGCATCGGCCAAAAACAATTTTTTTAATCCAAATTTTGCATCCAGGGGTGGGAAATTGCATTCATTTTATACGTGAAAGTAATCAAACAGGCAACTGATCCTGTTTATTTATTTTTTGCTAACTAAGCCTTTCTTATAATTTAGGAAGAACAAAATTGGTATCAAAAATTCAAAAATAAAAAATTAATTTTCGAATCCAGGGATGGACAAGTGCAATATTTAATAGTGCATGAAAGTGACCAAAATGGTTAAAAATTTAAAATTTTTCTTAAAAAAAATACTTTATGCCTCATGAAGCGTTGCACTGATAAAAAAAATAAAATTTCGCTTCCAGGGTTGGGAAAATTAAAGTTTTTTTTGGTACATGCAATATTTCGTAGTACATGTAATAACGAAAGTGATTACAAAATTTGAGTTTTTCTTAAACAAAACTACTTTATACCTCATGAAGATTTGCATTGATAACAAAAATTTAAAAAATTTAAATTTCGCTTCCAGGGTTGGAAATTGAAATTTTTTTATACATAAAAGTAACCAAAAAGGCAACTAACGTCGGTTTTTTACTAATTAAAACTACTTTTTAGTTCAGGAAAAACATCATTGGTATCAAAAACTAAAATAAAAAAAATTCAAAATTTAGACTCCAGAGTTGGATAACTTTTTATAATATAATATTTTATAGTACATGAAAGTGACCAAAATGGTTACAAATATTAAGTTTTTCTTAAATAAAACTATTTCCTGCCTCATTAAGAGTTGCATTGGTAAAAAAAATTTAAATTTCGTTTCTAGGGTTGGGAAATTGAAATATATAAAAGTAACCATATAGACAATTGACGTTGTTTTTTTTTTTTTGCTAATTAAAACTATTTTATAATTCAGGAAGAACAAAATTGGTATTAAAATCTTAAAAAATAAAAATTTCGACTCCAGGGTTAGACAAATGAAATATTTTATGGTACATGAAAGTGACCATAAAGTTTAAAAATTTAAATTTTTTTGTCAATTAAAACTATGTTACATCTTTTAATTAAACCTACTTCCTGTTTTAGCAAGAAAGAAAGAAGAAGTACATCTGTGACGGGTATTTAAGATTCGGCACAGCCGAATATAGCACTTTTACTTGTTTTTTTTTTTCTTTAATAAATTCAGAAAGACTTTAAAGATATTTAATTTAATGATCAAACTTTTACAGCAGAGCAAAAGAGCTGTTATCGAAATTTGCTACAATTTCGTCATCAGTACTCATGTGCATTTTTGCTTATCAGCAATAGGTGGCTTTGTTGAATATGATAATAGTAATTATTTAAAAAAATTTTATTACAAATATTATACGAGAACTCACATAGGGGAATTCATCGCAAAAGTAAAGGAAAATTAAAAAGTATGAACGTTATATTCGACCCGGTCGAATCTTGAATACCCTCCAAATATTTTGTAAATAAAAACTCTATTTTTATTCTTATTAAAATTTAAATTATTATGGCATTTGGCTTAAGTAAAGAAGAAACAAATTTATTTTAATGCGGTTGTTTCCAATGTGTTGGGAGGAGCATGACTGACCCACCTTTCCATCATGTAAAAAAGAGACTCAGATAAGTTAGAAATTTTTAACCTGCTGGGTCCCAGTTCCTTTAATACATTTATCTGCCCAATTTTGAAGCATTATACAGGGTCACTCCGGCAAGGGCCGTGGGGGATACATCTCACTTTTGTCGTAAAAACTTATAAAGTAATTTTTTGGGGTAAATAAGTGTAGAAAAAAACAATTTTGTTTGATAGGGTCAATTAGGGGGCGAAGATCCTCTGCAAGATCAAAGAACATGTCAGTTTCTTATAGGCGTAAGGAATGCAAATTGTTCAATGTTTACACTATTTTTGCATATAATACCGTACGTTAACGCCCACTAAAGGGGGCTGGGTCCAAAAATAGACGATATCATGTTTTTCACAGACGAACGTATGGGATCGTCTTAGACTTCATCACTGATCAAGAATTTGTATACTTTATGGGGTCCAATTCTTTTTGGAGGGTATTAAAACTGTATTTTGTCGGAGAGAGAACTCTCTGGCAACGGCCGTGGGGAGACATTGCACCTTTGCCATAAAACTCTAAAAATAAATGTTTGGGATAATTAATTGTAAAATTTATTTATTCATTTTTATTTTTTTTATAGGATCATTTCGGAGGAGGAGGGGTGTTGTGCAGAGGATTTGTCATGTTGCATCTCAACTTAAAGCTTAAGTAGAAGAATTTGTTAAATTTTTACACTATATAATAACGCCCACTAAAGGAGGCGGGGTGCAATAATGTTTTTATTTTTATTTTTATTTTATGGCTCCAAATGTAACGCGTTGGACCATCTTTGACATAAAA
Source organism: Linnaemya tessellans (assembly GCA_951800035.1). Lineage (NCBI taxonomy): Eukaryota > Metazoa > Arthropoda > Insecta > Diptera > Tachinidae > Linnaemya > Linnaemya tessellans. The sequence goes on from OX637535.1 coordinate 54,885,875, forward strand.
ATATATCATTTGCTTAACAAAATTACAAAATAGACTTTAAAAATGAAGTTGTTTGTTGGAAATTGGTTCAGTTCTTCTTATGTTAACTTTTTTCCCTCTCGCCCGATTCAGCCCATTTACGAACTTGACCTGTGTTATCCTTCAAGATTTATTTATACCAAATTTCATTCGGCTGACTCTTTTCGTTTGGACTGAATTGCGATTTCCACAGACGGAAGGCTAGATCGTCTTAGATCTCATCACTGATCAGGAATATATATACATTATGGGGTCCTAGAGGAATATTTCGCTGCGTTACACACAGAATGATAAAGTGAATATATTCTCCAATTCTTTTTTGGAGGATATAAAAACTTCTACAATATTAAAGTATTTAAAATAGGACTTAAATACATTTTTGTAAGACACGCCCGATTAAATGTTGCACATCGATAGAAAATTAAGAAGAAAAGAAGAGAATTTTAAATTGTAAAAATCTGGGTATTTTCGAGTTACGGTCCATGGAAATTTTCATTTAAAATACGATGTTATCATACATTTCCGAATTTATTTAGACTATATTATATTGGTATCATTTCAGAGCTCAGTAAAGTAACCGGCTCTCTTCTTTCAGTTTACTGATTCGTTCATTTGTTATACTAGTTCGTTCATGAACAACACAGGTCTACTGTCAACAGCACTCACGCATTGTCCAACCACGTAAGTGTCCTGTTTTTAATATTGTCTTGAAGTGGTTTTGACAAAAACAAAAATACAGAATAAAGGACGGTGATATGGGATATTTTAATGCCGTCCAAAAGAGACGCCCCGGGGTGTAGATGCACTTTTGATTTCCCATCAGTGATTAGCTGCCAACTTAAATAAGGAAATTTATATTCCTTGTTTAATTTTTATACCCTCCAAGAAATAATTTAGAGGGTATATTCACTTTGTCATTCCGTAACGCATCGAAATATTCATCTCAAACCCCATAAAGTATATATATATTCTTGATCAGTGATGAAATCTAAGACGATCTGAGCATGTCCGTCCGTCCGTTCGTCTGTGGAAATCACGATTCAGTCCAAACGAAAAGATATAGACTCTTGTAATTTGGCATAAATATATTTTAAAGCTTAGAGCAGGTTAAGTTCGGAGATGGACTAAATCGGGCAAGGGGGGAAAAAGTTCCCCTAAAAAGAACTAAACCAACCCGCAAAACACAACATATGTAATTTTTAAGGTTTTTTGGTTATTTTCTTAAGCAAATGATGTATTTTTATGTCAAATACGGTCCAACGCCTGAAACTCGGAGCCATAAAATAAAATAAAAATTATTTGTGGACCCCGCCCACTTTAGTGGGCGTTATTATATGCAAAAATAGCATCAAAATTTAACAAATTGTTTTACGTAAGCCTACATTCCTTAAAAATAAAATATTTAAGCTTTAATGACGAAGCTGAGACGATACCTGGTACTCCTCTGCCCTACCATCTTCTCCCCCTTCACCCCCTAAATGACCCTACCAAAAAAAATTTTTTTTTTATTTTGTATGAAATCATCCCAAGCATTTATTTTTAGAGTTTTATGACTGCCTATTTCTGTCCTACCCCCTTCCCCCCCTTTGCCCCGTAATTGACCCTATAAAAAATATATAAAATTTTATTTTGTATATAATTATCCCAACCATTTATTTTTAGAGTTTTATGATAAAGGTGAAATGTTTCCCCCACAGCCCTTGTCAGAGCGACCTCGCCAAAATACAGTTTTTATACCCCGCCCCCTTTAGTGGGCATTGACGTACGATATTATATAAAGGAACTCTGTCCCACCAAGTTAAACATTTTAAATTTACTTACTAAATATTTGGAGGGTATTTAAGATTCGATCCGGTCGAATATAACGTTTTTACTTCTTTTATTATTTTATTTTGTTGTCGTTATTATTTTATTTATTATTATTATTTATTGTTTTAAATAACATCTTTGATCGGAATTTAAAGAAATTGAGAAATTATTAAACATATTATAATTATTGTCTGTACAAGGACTCATTCAATTATCTTTTTCTCCCTCTCCGTTATGGCAATTTTTAATTCCAGGATATATGGGAACGAAACGAATCCTTGGAACTTAAATTACCAAATTTTAGGTGTGGCTATATTTTATCAATTAAATCAAATTTCATCATTTTCTTATAACTCCTCCTATTTTTGGCCACTCGCTAGCTGAAATCACGACACTGTGCGTCACATTGACTGGCTAAAATATTTACTTTCATTTGAATCTTCACAATTCGAAAAAACTAATTGTTGAAAGTTTTTTTGTCTCTGCTGTATAATTTTGGTGAAATCAGTTAGCAGGCTTGCGCTCTAAGCCATGGCCTGCAATTAAATTATAAATAAAATATTTTATATGGAAAAATCTGAATTTCCTCAATGCAACAAACCATTTTTGTTTTCATATAATAAAATTGATCTCCTCATAGATTTAATTAACAACTGAAATAAATAAATCACAATTTCTCCGAATATAAACAATATAAAATGTGCTCGAACGTTAACAATATGAGCCGATTCCCATGTATCGAAATACATTCAACATGGAATGTGGTGAATTTAATGACCAAATGTATCTTATCACTTGCATTTAGCCAGAACGATTGATTTTCATTTTTCAACGGCCTGTTTTATACCCGTACTTGTATGGATGGTTGTTCAGACGAGTATCTCAAATTGTTTGTTTATTTACAAATAATTGGAATGAAAATGTATCTGTTGTATGTGAACTTTTGAACAGGAACAATTTCCTACCACATCAAACTAACACCTAATCAAAAATCATCATAAAAATCAAACAAATTTCTCAATTAAAGTCATAAATTCATGTTGAAATCATTATTTGTTGTTAAGCTTCAATCATGTGTTCCCTCCTCCCCTTTATGCTCTACTGTCCCCTATTGTTTCAGCCATAGCAACAAATAAAATGTCTAAAAATCCATTGAAAGAAGTGAAACGGATATGAAAAACATTTTTAAAAATGTTCAGATATTTGAAAAAAAAAAAAAAATTAAATACTTGATGAAAATAAAATATATAAATTAAAGAGTACAACAGAGACGTTGTGGTAGTGGGAGATGCATTTTCTTAATTCTTGAGTATTTTCATTTGGAATCAGCCTTTCATTAGTGCGATCTCATCTAAAAATTTCAATAAATCTTTAATTGCATTCAAATTAAAACAAATTTTTATTTAATAAAACTAAACGAGAAGTGCTGCGTTATTTATTTAAATTTTATAAAAAAACTCAAAATTACCTATTATTTTCTGAATTTTGTTTATTTCTCAGAAATTAAAAGTTATTTCTCGGTTTTTATTTATTCCCAAAAATAAAAAGCGGGTGCTGTTGGCTGAAGTAGCAGAACATGAGACTGTGAAGCGGAGGGTCCTGAGTTCGAGCACGCGCAGAGTCATGAAATATTGTGTTGAATTTCTTCTGATCAGCACTAGTGCGTGGTTGTGTTAGTTGTTGCCAGCCTGTTTCAATGATGAAGGCACAGCACTGGTCACTGAACATAATTGGCAGCGACTGACACTATCATGTACTAAAAAGCAGAGTAACAGTACCCACTTTCGTCGGCCCTGTAGCAAAAATTAGCCGGCGAAGTAAAAAAGGTTGAAATAGCTACAAAAAAACTGTTTATCTTCTCACCTTTCCTAATCTGTCCCCTCAATACTATCCCCTCGTTTTCAGTTCCGGCGCAATGCATTGCGGGGTCATGCCCTGAGTGCTGCCCAAGATAAAAAAACAAAAAAGTTATTTTTATTTATTCCTTATACGGTAACTTTTATTTACGAAAAAAATTGCTTTCCAACCCTGGAATCAAATTTAATTATTTTGTTTGTTTTTAATACCAATTTAACTTTTACTGAACTATAATTCACCAAAAACAAAACTACGAACTTGTATGGTTACTACTCTGTACCAAAAAATTTCGCTTTTTCAACCCTGGAATTGAATTTTTCATTTATTAGATTTTTAATATGAGTTTAATTCTTACTGAGACATAAAAAAGGTTTAATTGACCCAAAAATGCAAAATTAGTGATTTTTTTGATTATTTTTAAGTACCAAAATATATTTGCGTTCTCCAACTCTGGATTAAAATTTTTGATCTTTTTGGATTTTTAATAGCAATTAATTTCATAGTGGAGTGAAAATAGTTTAATTAACAAAAAATCAAAATTAGTAACTATTTTGGTCACTTTTATGCACCAAAAAATGTTTGAATTTTCCAACCCTGAGCTCTAAATTTTTATTTTTTTTTTTTAAGTTTTAATACCAATTTTATTCTTCCTAAACTTCGTTTAAATTCTCCTTAACCTCTACTCGACTTCTGTGTTCATACCTTTCTAGTCGTCGGCATTTGTGTGTTCAAACAATCTTGAATCTTCTGTGCTAAATTTACCTAGGGGAGTGCCTCAAGGATCAATCCTTGGACCACTCCTTTTTTCTATCTATGCAAATGATTTACCAGAACAGCTTTTGCAGTGCAATTTTCATATGTACGCAGATGATGTGCAACTGTATTTAAGCAGTCCAGTCATTTACGTCGCTGAAAATGTCTCAAGACTTAATGAAGATCTGGACATAATTTATAGTTGGGCTACCGCTAATGGACTTTGTTTAAACCCTCACAAATCAAAGTGTCTTATAATTCGTAAGAAAACATTTAATCATATTGGCGATGTTGACGTTTTAATAAATGGAGAAAGAATAACTATTGTAAATGCTGCCAAAAATCTTGGGATAATATTCAATAACAGTCTTACTTGGTCAAGCCATGTTAACGCACTTGTGGGCCAGACTTACACAAAACTGAGGTGCCTTTGGTCGACACAGCACTTTACTCCGTTCAATATAAGAAAACTTCTTGCAAAATCTTATCTGGTTCCTGGTCTAATCTATGGTTGTGACCTTTTTGCAAGTTGTGACTCTGTTAGCAAGAGAAAATTAAACGTTGTATTTAACAATATAATTAGATATGTTTACGGACTGAGGAGACATGATCATGTATCCCAATTTTCGTCGGAACTATATGGAGTTTCGTTCAACAACCTTCTTAATATCGGGGTGCTTTTATTTTTTCATAAAATCGTTTTTTCAGAAATGCCACAATATCTTGTCAATAGAATCTGGTTTGTACGATCAGTTGGGGGGAAAAGTATAATAATTCCTTTACACCGTTTCCTTGTATCTGAATGGCAGTTTTTCATACATGCGGCGCGTCTCTGGAATATTCTTCCTCAGACACAGCAGCTTAGTAGCAACGCAAATAGTTCTAAGCACTTTTTACTTAATTATTTTGCACAGTAATAATAATTAATAGTTATTTTGTTTAAATTGTATGTATAATCAATGTTTCTGCCGTTTGACTTAACTTATGTGTACTGATCTCTTATACTTTAAATATAAGATTGATTGCCTATTTCTCATTGTCGAACGAATTCTTTCTTTCGTATAAATACATTTGAAACAAAAACAATTTATAAAATTTTGTTCTTGTTTTAAATATATTTGTACGAAAGAAAGAATTCGTTCGACAATGAGAAATAGGCAGTGAATCTTGTTGTACTTGATTTGAGCATAAATAAATAAATAAATAAAATAGTTTTATATAGTAAAAAACTCAGTTGCCTTTTTGTTACCTTTATGTACCAAAAAAAAACATTTCAATTACCCAAGCCTGGAATCAAATGTTTAATTTTTTTTATTTTTAATACAAATTTAATTCTCCCTATAGTATAAAATAGATTTAATTAACAAAAATACAAAAAAATTATTAGGTCTTGCTCGTTAATTTTGTGGGCACAAATGGACGTGTGCTTCCCAGCTCTGCAACTGTATTGTGGAGTTTTCTAAATTTCAATAGCACTCTATTTAGATTCATTTGCAATCCATTTGACCAAGAATGGGCTCTCTAGCTCTTTGGGGGCTTGGAAAAACCTATTTCACGTACAGACAAACGGACATCGCTTATGCGTCCTCCCCTATTTATAAGGATCCAGAATATATACATATACTTTATGGGGTCCCACATTAATATTGGGGAAAGTACACACGGAATTGCATATATCCTTTCACTTTTTTGTGAAGGGTATAACAAAACAGGGCTCTAATGGTCTAATGGAAGATATTATCGGCCTTATGTATAATAAAAAATTGGCATGAAGTTAGCATAAGTGATGAAATTGAACATCGCCTTAATGCGATCTGCCATACAATTTGACATTAAAAATTACCACATAATGTAGTTTTAACTTACGATTACATCCTAGCTTGATTGGAAATGTCCAATTGTAATCCAAAACTCCCTAACACCATGTTATATTTTGTCACTTATGCTAACTTCATGCCAAATTTCCATTATACATAAGGCGGTAAATGTTTAAGAAAAGTGTTCGAATTTTTTCAAGGTTTTTAGTTTTTCAGTTTTTACAAAACTTGTAAAAACTAAACAAAAGAAAGACTTAAATTCGAAATATTTAATCCAAATTATTTCTCCAAAAAATTATTTTACAACTTCTCCTTAAACTACTAAAAAAACTAATAATATGATCTCAAAGTTTATTATACACTCTAAACAAGAAGTGGAGCGTATATTCACTTTGTCATTCCGTGTGTAACGCAGCGGAATATCCCTCTGAGACCCCATAAAGTATATTCTTGATCAGTGATGAAATATGAGACGATCTGGCCATGTCCGTCCGTGTGTGAAAATCGCGATTCAGTTCAAACGAAAAGAGCCAGACGCTTGAAATTCGGCATAAATATATTTTGAAGAATAGCACAGGTCAAGTTCGTAAATGGACTAAATCGGGCCAGAGGGAAAAAAGTTTCCTCTAAGAAGAACTAAACCAAGCTCTAAAACACAACATTGTTTTGATAGAAGAACCATAGCACTGAACTTAGAGTCAGGAAATCAGAAAAATCCATTTCTGGAAACCGCCTCCTTTAGTAGGCGTTGAAGTAATACATTTCATGGAAACAGTGTAAATATTTAGCAAATTGTGTAATTAAGTCTACATTCCTTAAAAATTGGATTTTAAAGTTTTTATCACGAAACTGAGATGTTCTCTGATCTAGGGCAGATCCTCCCCCACATTTGCCCCCTTAATGACCCTACGAGTATAACAAATTTTTTTTAACTTAACAACCCCAAAAATTTACTTCTTAGTTTTTTTCTTCTTTTTTATCTTGGACCAGCACTCAGGGGATGACCCCTATATATGCAATGCATTGCGCCGCAATTGAAAACGAGGGGATAGTATTGGAGGACATATTAGGAAAGATGAGAATATAGACAGTTTTTTTGTAGCTATTTCAACCTTTTTACTTCGCCGGCTATTTTTTGCTACAGGGCCGACGCAAAGCAAAGTTATAGCAAAGTTGAGATGTCTCTCACACGGCCCCGCACGGAGTGACCCCGACAAAATAGAGTTTTTATTTATTGAATATTTAGAGGGTATTTAAGATTCGACCAGGTCGAATATGACGTTCTTACTTGTTTAATTAAGGTCTAATTCATAAAAAATATTTCATGCTTATAACCTTCTTATTTGACAATTTTTGTGTAGAAATATGTCAAATAACGATGTTATAAGCTTGAAATATTTTTTATGAATTACACCTTTAATATATAATATATAAAAAGTATTACATATTTATTAATAACTTTTTGTGTGCTTGTTTTAGTTACAGAATTATTGTTATTGTTTTTTTATACCCTCCAAAAGAGAATTGGAGGTTATATTCACTTTGTCATTGTGTGTGTGAGGCAGTAAAATATCCTGCGAAGATCCCAGAAAGTATATATATCCTGGATCAGTAATGAAAATCACGATTCAGTTCAAACGAAAAGAGCCAGACCCTTGAAATTCGGTATAAACAGATTCTGAAGGATAGCACAGGTCAAGTTCGTAAATGGGCTGAATTGGGCCAAAAAGTTCAACCCCGCGCTCTTTCATGAATATTGTGTCTTATTCTTCTGATCAGCACTAGTGCATGTTTGTGTTAGTTGTTGTCAACCTGTTTCAGTGATGAAGGAGTAGCAATAGCACTGATCACGGAACATATGTAATTGGCGGCGACTGGCAGAATCATGTACTAAAGAGCAGAGGAACAGCACTCTCCTTTGTAGCAAAGAATTAGTCGGCGAAGTAGCAAGGTTCAAATTGCTACAAAAGCTTCTCTATCTTCTCATCTCTCCCCTCAATGCTATCCCCTTCTCGCCAGTTCCGGCGCAATGGGGATGACCCTTACTCTAAAAAAAAAATTAACCTCCAAAGAACAACATAATAAATGATTTATTTTTATGTCAGAGAAGGTCCAAAGCATTGAACTCGCAGCAAAAAAATCATAAAAATCCATTTTTGATCCCCGTCCCTCTTAATGGTCGTTGAAGTAACATATTACATGAATTTTTGTTAGTCGAACTTTTTTCTTTATGTAAATTGTTAATTTTTCAACGGGCTTAAGTTCGAATCTGCATGACTGCAAATTATTTTTTGTTATTTTTTATTAATAAATGAATTTGTTTTTAAATTCTATTTATTATTTTATATTAGGAATATCAACTATTTAACCAATATTTTAACGAAAATTGAATATGACAAGTTATCACATTCATATTATTAAGTTATTACATTTTGGTTAGTACGAAATTCCCCAACCCTGACGATTAATATTCCCTAACTAGCACCACTTGCAAAAGTGGAAAAATTGAACAAAGAACGCTGATGAGATGGCGTAGCGGCCTCGAAATCAGTACTGATCCGTTCTGCTGGTTTGATGATTATTGAAAATATTCTTAATATTCCAATCTTAATATAAAATAATAAATAGAATTTAAAAACAAATTCATTTATTAATAAAAAATAACAAAAAATAATTTGCAGTCATGCAGATTCGAACTTAAGCCCGTTGAAAAATTAACAATTTACGTAACATATTACATTAAAAAAAATATTGTGAATATTTAAAAAGTTACATTCCATGAAAATTAAATCTTAAAGCTTTTATGACGAAGCTGAGATGTGCTCTAAACTTCCTCTGACTCACTTATTAAAAAAATTTTTTGCGCTTAATAATCCCAAAAATTTACGTTTTATTGTAAACGTGGGATGTCTCCCCTAACCGCCCCTCCCGGAGCGAATGTGACAAAATAGAGTTTTTATATATATTAAATATTTGGAGGGATATAACGTTCTCACTTTTTTATACCCTCCAAAAAAGAATTTGGAGGGTATATTCACTTTGTCATTCCGTTTGTAACGCATCGAAATATCCATCTCAGACCCCATAAAGTATATATATTCTTGATCAGTGATGAAATCTAAGACGAACTGAGCATGTCCGTCCGTCCATCCGTCCGTCTGTGGAAATCACGATTCAGTCCAAACGAAAAGAGCTAGACTCTTGAAATTTGGCATAAATATATTTTAAAACTTAGAGCAGGTTAAGTTCGAAGATGGGCTAAATCGGGCAAGAGGGAAAGAAGTTCCCCTCAGAAGAACTAAACCAACCCAGAAAAAACAACATAATTTTTATAGTTTTTTGGTCATTTTGTTAAGCAAATGATATATTTTTATGTCAAATACGGTCCAACGACTTAAACTTTGAGCCATTAAATAAAATAAAAATATTTTTTGACCCCGCCCACTTCAGTGGGCGGTATTATAGGCAAAAATAGCATAAAAATTTAAAAATTGTTTTACTTAAGCCTACATTCCTTAAAAATAACACCTTTAAGCTTTAATAACGAAGCTGAGACTAAACCTGGTACTACTCTGCCCTACCTCCTCCTTCCCCTTCGCCCCCTAAATGACCCTACCAAAAAAAATTTTTTTTTTTAATTTTGCATTTATCTTTAGAGTTTTATGACTGCCGATTTCTGCCCTACCCCCCCCCCCCCCCCCCCTCTTCCTTTGCCCCCAAAATGACCCAACCAAAAAAAAATTTTTTTTTTAAATTTTGTATAAAATCATCCCAAGCATTTATCTTTAGAGTTTTATGACTGCCGATTTCTGCCCTACCCCCCCCCCCCCTTTTCCTTTGCCCTCTGAATGACCCTACCAAAAAAAAACATTTATTTTAAATTTTGTATATAATCATCCCAAGCATTTATCTTTAGAGTTTTATGACTGGCTGTTGCTGCCCTACCCAATCCTCCCCCTTTGCCCGCTAAATGACCCTATTAAAACTAAATATACATATTTTTTTTTTATTTTGTGTATAATCATCCCAAGCAAGCTTTTTTTTACAGTTTTATGTGTATCTGTTTCTGCCTTACCCCCTCTCCCCCTTTGCCCTCTAAATGACCCTTTAAAAAAAAGAATTTTTAATTTTGTATATAATTATCCCAAGCATTTATTTTTAGAGTTTTATGACAAAGGTGAAATGTTTCCCCCACAGCCCTTGCCAGAGCGACCCCGCCAAAATACAGTTTTTATAAGTAAATATGTATATTATTGATCAGTGATGAAGTCTAAGACGGTCTAGCAATGCCCATACGTTCGTCTGTGGAAAACATGATATTGTATATTTTTGAACCCCGCCCCCTTTAGTGGGCGTTGACGTACGATATTTTATAAAGGAACTCTGTCCCACCAAGTTAAACATTTCAAATTCACTTACTAAATATTTGGAGGGTATTTAAGATTCGACCCGGTCGAATATAACGTTTTTACTTGTTTTTTAACAGGCTACCACTTTTGATTAACAAATCCAGCACACTTGGGTCCTAGTAGATCCCTTTGTGTTATCCGAAAACATCACAAACACCCAAGGTCCTTGGTGGGAATCGAAACCACGACCTCTGTGCTAATAGGCTAGCATCGCTACCAATCAGCCACAGCGGCACCCCAACGTTCTCACTTGTTTGTTGCTAATTAAAATTGTTTAATTTATAAAAAAAAACTTTATTAACTGATCGATAACGAAATTACATTTAAACCTCGGTTAATTAATCGAGCGATTAACTGATTAAAGCAAACGCCGGATTAAATGAATACCCTACTCCATGATGAATTTTCCATTTCGTGATAGTCATTGATTGGGAAAAATATTCATTATTTATATATATTATTATAATTTAGGGGGAAAACGTGACCAACTTGGATTAAAATGTATTCAATAGTTCACAAATAACCTGTTTAGGATGCTGTTTAAGGCCGATCTTAGTCTCTCATCAACTACTTCAGCCAAAAGTCTGCAGATCTTCTAACCTCTTTTATAAAATTGCATACGGCTTTAGGCTCCCAAGTGGCCGCTGTGGGCCAGATGATATGAAATGAACGGTTAGGCAACTGTCGGATCATCATCCGCCTCTGGTTAATTTCACAAAAAAAAAAAAATATGCACATCAATTCCATGTGCTTGAGGGCAATGAAAAGTGTGTGCGCTGAAATTTAGAATGTTTTATGGAAACATTTAACATTCTATTAATTAAATTTAATTATAGGCGAGTGTAACACTGATAATTTCAATATTAATTTGTGTATTGTTTCTCGTCGAATTGGTGATCGAAACTAAAACAAATAAACAAACAAACAAAATAGATATTTTTAAAGATTGGCAGGCGGACGGAGAAGAGAGAGAGACGGGCGGTGTTGTATGTGTTAAAAGATGAACAAGTAAAAAACAAATAAAATATTTTTTAAAATTTGTTTATTTTCAAGAGAGACTATTTTACTTGAATATTAAATAAATATTTAACAAAATCGGACCAAAAAAATATTACGAGCAGTGGATGGGAGAGAAAATATTGCGGGCAAGAGAGCTAGAGCGAAAGAGAGAGAGAGAGAGAGAGAGAGTAAAATGTGCGATCATAATTTATGCAAAAGGGAAATTGTAGACTTGAAGGCGCAGCATGAGTTCCCTCAATGTCTGACAGTGGAAATTGAAGTGTTAAAGATAGTTTTTTGTTTCCTGCTACTGCTGCTGCTGCTGTTGTTCTTGTTGTTGTTATTGTGTTTAAATTTGTTTATTGTTTTGTTAAATAAACTTAAATAATTATTTGGTCATGTACAATGCGAGTACAATGCAAACTAGAATGTTGTATAATTTATGAACACATGAGCGATAATTTACATCTCCCAATTTGTAAAAGTTTCCGTATAGAAAACGCTCAATTAAGGAATAGAAGTTTGAAAATCCTATACGAGAAGGCGGATAAAATTACGGGAAAAGTTTTTTTTTTATGTAGTAATAATTTTAACGAACATTTTATATTGCTATATTAAATTTGAATTAAGATTCTATAGGCTAATTGTTCGAAATTTTTAATTTAAATCTCAGAAAGACATGAAAAATATTCCAAGGCACAAAGGCAAGTCAACATCAGTTTTATTCAACTTACACAGCAGAGCAGAACAGCTGTTTTCGAAAGACGCAACCCTTTCATCATCAGTGCTCATGTGTATTGTGTTTGTCACCACTTATTAGGTGGCTTAGTTGAATGTGATAACAGTTCCTATTTACACAAATTTTATTGTGAAAAAGAATACGGGAACTGTATCAACCTGATGTTAACATGTTATTGTTATAATACCCGTGTTACCGTTTGATTATTTTTCTTCATGTCCCATTTTTCTGAATTTTTTGTTCCATCATACCTAAGTCAAACTTTTTTGGTTTGAATTTTATACTTAAGTACATGTGAACGTTTTTCCAATTTTTATTATTGGGTAGCTCAAGCCATAGCTTAAATTTGTATGTAGTAATAATTTTAACGAACATTTTATATTGCTATATTAAATTTGAATTAAGATTCTATAGGCTAATTGTTCGAAATTTTTAATTTAAATCTCAGAAAGACATGAAAAATATTCCAAGGCACAAAGGCAAGTCAACATCAGTTTTATTCAACTTACACAGCAGAGCAGAACAGCTGTTTTCGAAAGACGCAACCCTTTCATCATCAGTGCTCATGTGTATTGTGTTTGTCACCACTTATTAGGTGGCTTAGTTGAATGTGATAACAGTTCCTATTTACACAAATTTTATTGTGAAAAAGAATACGGGAACTGTATCAACCTGATGTTAACATGTTATTGTTATAATACCCGTGTTACCGTTTGATTATTTTTCTTCATGTCCCATTTTTCTGAATTTTTTGTTCCATCATACCTAAGTCAAACTTTTTTGGTTTGTTTTTTTTTTACTTTGAAGCTGAAAAGCGCAACCAGTAAAAATTAGCCTGCAACAATGAATTTATTTGAATGCGGCATTATTTTTCACAATCTTCCTTTAAAATCAATTTGTTGCATTCATTTAGTGGTCGTTTTTCTTTCATTTTTTACTCGATATTTTTCCATTATTTCTGGGTTAAATAAACAAATATTGTTGCACATAATCGATGTTTGTTTTAGTCTTGCCACGCTGCCTGCCACACCAATGAAATTTATCACATTTAACATGTTAAATAAATGAAACAAGAAATGAAAATAAAATAAAACTAAAACTGAAACTGAAATATATTAATCGACAAATGTGCAGTTTATAATTTTGTGCTGCGTATGTTTTTTTTTCCATTTATTGTGGATGTTAAAGGTGCGCACTATTTGCTGGATACTAGAGTTGATGAATACATCCGCCTCATTTGTTTTTCATCGTTGCAATCGTAACCTATAATTTAATTGTATATTGTAAGTATCCAGTTTCCAGTTTAATATATAGATGGTCGACCGCATATTCACTCCTCGTAATCGGTTTTTCATCACCTTTTAGGAGACGTAAAAAAGGTACATAATTTTCCTCAAATATTTCATATGATTGACTGACATATCATCCTGGTATTCATTTAATCAGGCTTTAATTGTTTAAACGCTCGATTAATTAACCGAGGTTCTGGTTTAATCAGATAGTTTTGCGATTAATCGGTTAACCGATTAATAAAGTTTTTTCTTTTTATAAATTAAGTAAAAAAAATAATTCTATAAATTATTTATTATTTACAAAATAACTGAACATTAACTTTAAAGAGCTATTTGGAATATTAGTTTGATACCTTTTGGAAAAAGGGCTGTACAAAAAAGGTACTTTAAGAAAAAAAATTTAATATTGTTTTTGAAAATCACTTCTTAGAAAGGGTGCTTTGGTGATATCGTGTTTTTGGAAATGTGTTTTTTTTAAATGAATTTTTGCAATTGTACTTTTGAAAACATCTTCTGACGGTACGTTTTAATACATCTGCATTTTGAAAATGTACCTTGTCAAAGGATACTTTTTAAAATGGTATTTACTTAAAATGTGTTTTAGGAAATAGTGCCATTTTTGAAAAGGTACTTTATTGAAAAAGTTACTTTCTAACAGTATACTTATTAAAAACTTACTTTCAAAAAAGTACTTTTTGACAAAAGTAATTTTTGAAACATGTTATTTTTAGCAGAAGTAATTTAAAAAAAAATCCTTTTTGACAAAAGTAATTTTTGGAAGAAGTACTTTTTGGCAAACGTTATTTTTGAAAAAGTACTTTTTAGCAAAAGTAATTTTTGGAAAAAGTACTATTTGCAAAAGTAATGTTTGGAAAAAATAATTTTTGGAAATAGTACTTTTTAGCAGAAATAATTTTTGAATAAATACTTTTTGGCAAAAGTAATGTTTGGAAAAAATAATTTTTGGAAAAAGTACTTTTTGGCAGAAGTAATTTTTGGAAAAAGTGCTTTTTAGCAGAAATAATTTTTGAAAAAATACTTTTAACCAAAGCTAATTTTTGGAAAAAGTACTTTTTGGTAAAAGTTATTTTTGGAAACAGTCCTTTTTAGCAGAAGTAATTCTTGAAAAAATAATTGTTGGCAAAAGTAATTTTTGGTAAAATTACTTTTTAGCAGAAGTAATTTTTGAAGAAATATTTTGTAGCAAAAGTAATTTTTGGAAAAAGTACTTTTTGACAAAAGTAATTTTTTGAAAAACTATTTTTTAGCAAAAGTAATTTTTGGAAAAAGTACTTTTTGGCAAAAGTAATTTTTTGAAAAACTACTTTTTAGCAAATGCAGTTTTTGAAAAAATACTATTTTGCAAAAGTAATACTTTGAAAAACTACTTTTTGGCAAAAGTAATTTTTGGAAAAAGTACTTTTTAGCAGAAGTAATTCTAGAAAAAATAATTGTTGGCAAAAGTAATTTTTGGAAAAATAATTTCTGGATAGACAACTTTTTGCAATAACTACTTTAAAAATAGTCATATTTGAAAAAAAATAAGTGTTTACATATAATCGTATTTTTTGGAAAAGATACTTTTTTGGCAAAGAACTTTTTATGGGGCGGCAAAAGTAAAAGTAAAAATAACTTTTGGAAAAAGCCCTTTTGGCAAAAGTAGTTTTTGGAAAAGTACTTTTTAGCAGAAGTAATTTTTGAAGAAATATTTTGTAGCAAAAGTATTTTTTGGAAAAAGTACTTTTTGACAAAAGTAATTTTTTTGAAAAACTACTTTTTAGCAAATGCAATTTTTGAAAAAATACTTTTTGGCAAAAGTAATATTTCGAAAAAGTACTTTTTGGTAATATTTGGAAAAAGTACTTTCTAGCAGAAGTAATTCTAGAAAAAATAATTGTTGTAATTTTTGATAAAATGTTTGCCAAAAGTAATTTTTGGAAAAGTACTTTTGCCAAAAGTAATTTTTGGAAAAAGTATTTCTTGGCAAACGTAATTTTTGGAAAAAGTACTTTTTGGCAGAAGTAATTTTTGAAAAAATACTTTCTGGATGGAGAACTTTTTGCTATAACTAGTTTAAAAATAGTCATATTTGAAAAAAAAAAAAAACAATAAGTATTTACATATAATCGTACGTTTTGAAAAGGTACTTTTTTGGCAAAGAACTTTTTGATGGGCGGTACGTTTTTGAAAGAGTATTTCATTGAACAGGGGATTTTTTTAAAAATTAGTTTTTTATAAAGGCACTTTTAAGAAAATATACTCATTTCAAAAGTTTCGCACAATCGGATGGAAGTCCGACTAGGCAGGCTCAATGGTGCCACAAGAGCTTATGGTCAAGAGAGCGGACTGGATTCTTCAAAATCATTGAGCCGGTTAAAAATGGTAGCGCTAGTCCTGGGTGTTCGTAATTTTTAAACTTTTTGTGAAAATTTACGACCGTAATGATTTCCTTGTCTACTGTGCGGAAACATTCGCCATTGATTAATAACAATAAACTTTTATATAAAATTTTAATACTAATTTAAGCCAGTAAATAAATAAATTAATTTATAAATTTTTATGCTCAGAAAAAATATATTCAAATTGCCTTCTGTTGCCAGACGCAGTAACGCCGGATTGCTTTTCATATATTTTATAAAGAAAACATTCTATCAAATACAACCTATTGTATTTGAAAATAATTCCTTCTCCTTATTTTTTTTGTCTTCTGCACAAAAGAGAAGTTTTATTTTGCTTTAACAAGCTCGTAACCAGCAATTTGTTTGCAGCCAAGATCGTTGATCATTTGCATTAATTGTGTTGGGTTGGTGGACGATTTATGATGGCCCCCCTCTTCTACCACTTTGCAACGTAAGTTTTGTTGTTAGCATGAATGCGTTTTTTCTCTTAGCCATGAATATTTCAATTAGTCAGAATGTGAACTCTGCAATTTGCTGTATGAGAATGCATGTGCGTGCGTGCGTGTGTGCGAACAGTTGAATATCTTTCAGTTGTTCAATAATATATTTTCATTGAAAACATTTAATCGGTCGTTATGTAAACATTTTAAAATTAATTTGAAAAACCATTTAAAAATGTGTTTGCATATCTGTTCTTTCTTTTTGGGTAAAAATGAATATTTTGTAAAATTGATTTGTACATGTGTGTGTGTGTGTGCATGTTGGGTTGTTTGGTGAATGTTGAGTTTTATTTTAGTGTTTACAACTAAATGCTCCATAATTCACTTTAATTGTTTCGTATTAAAACCATTAGAGTTTTCGTTTATTTTTGCTGCTGCAACTTGAAACGTCAACGCGCAGAGTTTTTTTCTTAGTCTTTTTCGTTGTTGCTACACGCTGCAGTGAAATATTAAGGTAGGTCAGACTTTTTTTTATATGTCCATCAAATCTAGAACGTAGAACACTCAACTTATAAAATTATCTGTATGTGGAATCGGGTAAAAATACAATTTTAAGTAAGAAAATTAGCGATGTGCACGTGAGTAAAATTAAGCTCACGACCACGATACTAGCTCGAAACGTTCAATGATATTTTACTCAAAGTAATAAAACATTCCGCAGCTGTACTCTTAAGCTGGATTCACCCATTGGGTTTTTTGAGAGCTTGTTCTGAAACGATTCACCCACTTCGAACAATTGTTCTGCAATGCAATTTGCTTGTTTTCTTGGCGTCACACTCATATATTTTATTGTGTAATAAACAAATTGTAAATTAAAAAATCTTAAAATAAAAATTTGGAACAAATACACTTTAGCTACGCACTTCCGATTGAGATGAAATTTCGCATATCGATAGAAAATTGAAAAATAAGACGAAAATTTTAAATGGTGAAACTCTCGGAAATGCATAGTTTTCGTGTTATGGACTTCCGAAATTTTCGAATGCAATGTTTTCCTACATTTTTTAATTTACTTACACAATTTTGGTATCATTTGAATGGTTTTGAAGTAATCTTATGATATATCCAAAATTTATGAAAAAATTCTTCGGCTTCGCTAACTAAAGCTTCTCTGTGTTCATACATACATATACCTGCGTTCATACTTATATACATATACATATACCTAAATAAATTACAAAAATGTAGGAAAACTTTGCGTTTTTATATGCAAATTTCGGAGGCCCATAACTCGAAAACTATGCATTTCCGAGACTTTAACCATTTAAAATGTTCGTGTTATTTTTAAATTTTCTATCGATATGCGAAATTTCATCTCAATCGGAAGTGCGTAGCTAAAGTGTATTTCAGCCAAAAATTTAATTTTATTAAGATTGTATTTTATTATATGTGACCTGCTCCACGAAAAGGGACCTCTGCGCCGAAAAGAAGTTATTGAGAAAAACTCGTTTAAAAAAGCGCTTTGTGTTTCCGTGTTTTGCGCATGGTTATGCAACTCTTCCTTCAAGCTGACCATCTGGCGATATATTTCGACTCTGTGGTACTTTGTACATCAGATTTGTAAATCAGACAAAGGTGAAAAGCAGCAAAATACAGAAAAACCACCGGAAGAGCGTGTTAGGAGTAAAAAAGAGTAAAATTTTGATATTTTTGTAATATTGTACCTTTGATATTGAACTTTTTTTATACCCTCCAAAAAAGAATTTGGAGGGTATATTCACTTTGTCATTCCGTTTGTAACGCATCGAAATATCCATCTCAGACCCCATAAAGTATATATATTCTTGATCAGTGATGAAATCTAAGACGAACTGAGCATGTCCGTCCGTCCGTCCGTCTGTGGAAATCACGATTCAGTCCAAACGAAAAGAGCTAGACTCTTGAAATTTGGCATAAATATATTTTAAAACTTAGAGCAGGTTAAGTTCGAAGATGGGCTAAATCGGGCAAGAGGGAAAAAAGTTCCCCTAAGAAGAACTAAACCAATCCAGAAAAAACAACATAATTTTTAAAGTTTTTTGGTTATATTGTTAAGCAAATGATATATTTTTATGTCAAATACGGTCCAACGCATTAAACTTGGAGCCATTAAATAAAATAAAAATATTTTTTGACCCCGCCCACTTCAGTGGGCGTTATTATAGGCAAAAATTGCATAAAAATTTAACAAATTGTTTTACTTAAGCCTACATTCCTTAAAAGTAACACTTTTAAGCTTTAATGACGAAGCTGAGACGAAACCTGGTACTACTCTGCCCTACCCCCTCCTTCCCCTTCGCCCCCTAAATGACCCTACAAAAAAAAAATTTTTTTTTAATTTTGTATATAATCATCCCAAGCATTTATCTTTAGAGTTTTATGACTGCCGATTTCTGCCCTACGCCCCCCCCCTCTTCCTTTGCCCCCTAAATGACCGTAACAAAAAAATTTTTTTTTTTTTAAATTTTGTATATAATCATCCCAAGCATTTATCTTTAGAGTTTTATGACTGGCTGTTGCTGCCCTACCCCCTCCTCCCCCTTTGCCCGCTAAATGACCCTATTAAAAATAAATAAATTTTTTTTTAATTTTGTGTATAATCATCCCAAGCATTTATTTTTGGAGTTTTATGACAAAGGTGAAATGTTTCTCCCACAGCCTTTGCCAGAGCGACCCCGCCAAAATACAGTTTTTAGCCCTCCAAAAAGAATTGTGATGAAGTCTAAGACGGTCTAGCAATGCCCATACGTTCGTCTGTGGAAAACATGATATTGTATATTTTTGAACCCCGCCCCCTTTAGTCGGCGTTGACGTACGATATTATTTAAAGGAACTCTGTCCCACCAAGTTAAACATTTCATATTCACTTACTAAATATTTGGAGGGTATTTAAGATTCGACCCGGTCGAATATAACGTTTTTACTTGTTATATTTTTGTTTATATATGTTATCCTTTTTTGGCATATTGGTAATAAATTGTAAAGATGAACAGCTTTTTAAAATTTATATTTTGCACTTCAAGGAAAACCAACAAAATTGATTTAACGAGAAAAATGTTTTAATGTTTGTATTTGCGAGATTACTTTCTAAATCGTCATTTCGATACAATATCTTCGACATGCTCAGTTGTTAAATTATGTGCTATTATGTACCAAATATAAATTCGAAAATCCAATAAAAAGCCCCTAAATAAAATTTTCTTACCCCCAAATTTCCCCCTAAAGAATATTAACCCCTAAATCTGCCTCTAAATAGAAAAAAACCCTAAATCTGGAGGGAAACCCCCTAATCTGACAACACTGTTTCAGAACAAAAATTAAAATTAATCCAATTCATGTTCCGTACCAAGTTAGCTCTCTTTCGCTCTCTCTCTCTCTCTTTCAAAAAGAGAGAGGTCAAACTACATATAAAAAAATATATTTCGGAACAAATTTTTTGTTCCGAAACAATGGGTGAATCCAGCTTTACAGCAGCTTATTCGTAAAAATATGTTTTAAACAAAATCAAATCGAAAAAAGTCGTATCTTAAATATCTAAAAAATTAATTGATTTGTTTTTATGGCTCCAAGTTTAACGCTTTGGATCTTCTTTGACATAAAAATATATTATTTGCTTAACAAAATTACAAAAAAAAAAGCTTTAAAAAGTATATTGTGTTTTTAGAGTTTGGTTTAGTTCTTCTTAGGGATGGGAACTTTTTTCCCTCTGGCCGGATTTAGCCCATTTACGAACTTGACCTGTGCTATGCTTCAAGATATATTTATACAATATTTCAAGTCTAGCTCCTTTCGTCTTAGATTTCATCACTGATCAAGAATTACGTTATTGAGTTAGGACATCCTTTGTTGTTGTTTGTTTTTGTGTATAATCACACATTTTCGGAAACTCATACAGCTTTAAATCACATGTGATTTTAAAATCAATAATGATCATGGCTGCTGCTCATATTTCGCTTTTTCACGTAATCAGATATGAGCACCTTCTCGGCACGCACTAACTAAACGTTAAATTTTTATAATAAAATTTATTCGGTTGGGCTTTCAAAAAAGTGTTGCCTAACAGAAAGTAGAAAAGAAATCGCCCGTTACATATATTATTTTCAAACTGAAATTGAAACTCTGGTTTTAGCGTTAAAACCATCAATAGCTGAGTTTGCTCTCACACTGCATATTGTGGTTTTAACCTGCAGGCTCTATGAAAAATGTTGTCCAAAATAAATTAAATCGCTCATAGAGATATGGGAATTTGTTGCTGTACTTGTTCTCTTACAATACAACTAATCGAAAACCTGTACAACAGACGTTTTTGGTTGAAGGAAAAAAAAGAAAAAGTTTCAATTCGTCTATTTTCTCCCCCCACACACCAATGAGAAGATTTTCATTAATCTCCGTCCATAATTTTCAACTTTACTAACATTTTTTAGTTCTTCTTGTGGCTGCATTTATTTTGACAATGTTTTCATAATAGCTGTGTTCATTTACTAAAAATTTTTACAAATTTGTAACAATTGTTACTAGAAAGCGTTTATTAAACCAAAAAATTTGCAGAGCGGCGAAAGAGCGTAAAAAATTGAGATACAGAAAAATTATTGCAAGTTTTTACAAGTAAAATTTTTACTTGTAATAATTATTCAAACAGCTGTTTTGTGTTTATAAAATAATATTTCTAAATTAAGTTGAAAATAAAAATATTTTGGAAAATTTATGAAATTGTAAGTAAATGTAAAGTTTTAAAACAATAAAAAGTATTAAAAATATAACAAATTTATTTTTGTGTAACTTAGGAACTACAGAAGCAAAATAAGATGTCTAATGGAATTGAACTAAGCAACACAGTATCTGGTACATCAGTGGCAAAGGATGTTCCGGCATTTTTAGTGTTGTAAATATTATGAGTACCTAGCTACTCGGTAATTTACACTAAGCAGGCAAATAATTCAATTAGTTCAGATATATATTTGCAAATAAGTTTAAAGTAACACATAATTTATTAAATTACTTTTTTACTGCTTTTGGGGTTTCAATCGTGGCAGCAACATGATATTTTATTTTGGATAAAGCTTTTTATTACAATAAAAATTTATATTGCTTAAATTTGTTTCCTTTAAAATATATATTTTACCCGTTTCTCGCCGGCTGTTTATTATTATAGCCTATACGTTTTTGTGTTCAAATGTTTGGAAACGATTGCAAAGGCAGGGTATTGATGTTAGACAACAACTAACAAAAATTCTCCTTTTTAACTCACATTTGCTTGCGCAGACTGTTATAACGTATAAACTAATTAAAAAAAAGATATTTTATTAATTCATTTTATTCAAAAGTAGCTAATTACCCTAATCGTGTTTAGCGTATTTCGACTACGCCTAGTACTAGATTAAATAAAATTGCAAAACTTTTCATTATTCTATTACAAGCCGTACTCGAAAAACGCCAGTCACGAGAATGCTGAATATAAATGACCATAATCACATTATTTTTATAATAATATGTATAATTTGTCCAAAATATATAGGGGTAGTTATTGAGTACTCATATATACCTATATATTACAACACTACTTTAACTTGCAAATTTTAGCTAGTAAAGTGTTCATTTACTTTTTCACATTTTTGAGAGTAATTGTGGAAAATTTCTTGTTACTCTCTCGTTACTAATTTTTACTAGTAAAGTAATTGAACACACCTAATATTTCAGTTGTCAGCTGCTTCCAATATATAACTTGGCAGCACTCAACTTAGCGCAGCCACAAACCAGGCAAAAACAAGGTTGCATTTCATAAAACCTACTTAAAACCAATTCGACGAAAGTGGTTTTAACAAAATAATTTTTTATGGTAAAAGCAGGTTCTAACAGTTGTTTTTAACGTTAAACCCGGAATTTATTAAAACCATGTCAGTGTGAAAACACTATTACATTGAAAGCATATGAGTCCATTGATTTCTAATACTTTTATTTTGTATAAAAGGACGCAGCTGGAGATTGAAATCAATTTTTGGCTCGTAGTTCATCAGTTCATTTTCATTTTTGAGTCAACGATTTAAAAACATGAAAAGGGCCTTTGGAGGGCCTTCTTCAATCTGGCTACGTACTCTGACATGCATATGCAGGCACACATATAAATACAATATTTCTATTTAACGTGGTGTGAGTTTTAATGGGATAATTAAATTGTTTTTGTATTTTCGCGACATATTCTTGCGATCCTTTCAGCCTTTTGTGAGTTGTTTAGCCTGCATTTGAATGAAATGTTTATCATTTGTTGTTATTATTATTTTAGCTGTCATAACTGGCTGTCCATAAGTGCACATGCTGGTTAAAATGTTTTCATTTGTTGTGCAGTTAATTAGAAATTCATAATATAAAGACGCATACAATTAATTGCAATAAAATTATCTCTACATCATGAACCATATTTATTTTAATTCATGCAACAATTTCATTGTTTGAATGCAATGAAAACTACTCGTTCAGTGCGTGCTTATTGAAGGGAAGATCATAGAACATATTACCACTAAAGGGGGAGGTATGGGGATTACTACATCATCTTAGATTTCATTTGTGATCAAGAATATATATACTTTATGGGGCCCAATTCTTTTTGCAGGGTATTAAAGCTGTATTTTTTTGTCGGGGAACGATAAAACGATAAAAGTATTAAATTCTTAAATATTTGCATTACAATTAAGATTTGTAGCCGTGAATATTTATTATGCAGGAAAAAATAGATCACGTATTCAATTTGCTTTACTTTGTTGTGGTTTTCTTTATTTGTCCTTAAAATTAAATAAAGCGGTTTGGCATGTGGTAGCACTAACACAAACACACACACTTCCATAATCACACTCCCCCTCATTCATTCATAAACGAGAATTCTTCGTCACTTTTATGCATCAGCACTCATGTTTCCTTGCGGCGAAATGCGAGTATAAATGAAATTCAGTTTGCATGAAAGTGTTTAAGTGAGCTGCTTCTCTTCCCTTGCTTTTGCAGCACATGTTAGCCACAACATGGCAAAATAAAAGATATAATTGTTTTTTTTTTTTTTTGGAACAGAGTGTCCATATGATATTTCAAATGAATATCCAAAAACATTTTTGTGTCTAAAAATGATTGTCTACATTTTATGGCGGTCATATTCAATCACTGCCTAAACATTGGTTATTTCCCAAGGGCATGGAAGACGGCTCTGGTTGTTCCAGTACTGAAGCGCGGAACAAACCCTGTGGAGCCTGGTAGCTATAGACCGATTTCGCTTCTGTCGGCTTTTGGGAAGTTATTTGAGTATTTCATCCTTGCTAAGATTAACGATGTAATCGAAGCTAGAGATGTACTCAATGACTTCCAGTTTGGATTCAGGAGGGGCCTCTCCACTTCCCATGCCCTTATGGCTCTCTCGGACCATATTTCCAGGGGATTGAACTATAGATATCCCACAATAGCCGTAAGTCTTGACTTTTCCAAGGCCTTTGATACGGTTTGGCACGATGGGCTTGTCTACAAACTTATAGAGATGGGATTCGGCACAGATACGAGCCGGATGATTTCAAGTTTCCTTGGGGAACGAACATTTAGGGTGCGAGTTGGTGACGCTGTCTCGGACATACGACCAATTATTGCGGGTGTACCGCAGGGATCTTTACTTGGACCCGTGCTGTACAATATTTTCATTTCCGACATACCGCAACCACCAGCGGGGGATCTTCTCCTGCTATATGCGGATGACATCTTGGTGGCATCGACCGGTCCTAGGGCCAGTACGGTGAACGACCGGCTGAATGGCTATTTGACCATACTTGGACAGTACTTCGCCCGTTGGAAACTAGGGTTGAATTTGCAGAAGACCGTTGCCGTGATGCTTAAGGGCAAGCGTAGCTATCTATACCCTAACTGTAGAAGATTTGTACCTCGTGTTAGGATAGGTGGGGATGTCATCGCGGTGTCCGACCGGATGACATACCTTGGCGTAGTCTTTCATGAGAAGTTTGAATTTTATCGTCACATTGACAGTATTCTTGCACGGAATAAGAAGATTTACTCTGCGTACCAGGGGATACTCAGGCGGAACGGGGGCCTGGACAGAAGAATACGATTACTGTTGTATAAACAGATAATTCGACCTATGCTCTCCTATGCATTCCCAGCCTGGTTTAGGATTTCCTCTGCCCAGATGGAGAGGGTGAGGAGATGGGAGCGGAAGATCCTGGTGGCCTGTTTGGGGATGGGCCCACGATTGGGACACGACGGTGTGATGTATAGACCATCCTGCGGTTCTATTTACCGATCGATTGACTTCAACAGGATCGACGCCTTCATGGTGGGAAACGCCATAAGGTTTCTGGAAGGCGCGCGCGATTCTAGCAACGAAGAACCTCTACGGCGTAGGACATATTTCTCTCCCGTAGACTTATTGGCTCTTAGGGAAGCAGGTCTTCTCTTCCGAGGTGGTGCAGACCTTCTCTTTTATCACGGAAGGCTTAATACATTAGATATTGATAATACTGTTTATATTGTTCAACAATGAAATGTCATTTCCCTACTTTTATAAGTAAATTTTGTAAAATTAGTTTAAGTTTGTTATATGTTATTAGTTGTAAGTGTTGTGTTTTGTTTAGTTTATAAGAAAAATTAAGCTTCCCTTTTTAAACCCTTTTTTGTGGGAATATACAATAAGTTATCATAGTACGTAAATAAAAAAAATGTCGTGGCAATGCTGCAATTACTTAAGTATTTAAAGAAAGACTATAGTCCTTGGAAAATATGTAATAATATGTAAGGAATAGAATATAAGAAGAAATAGTTTTTAAGAACTGTACAATGTCAAACAAGATTTATGGGTAAATAAAGATGAAATTGAATTGAAATTGAATATTACGTAACGGCTTTACATTTGCAGACAAAGCGTTGCCGAAAAAGCTGATGACGGGCGACAGGGGAAACCTTTTTCGATTGAATGAATTCTGTACTTTTTTTTCTGTAAATGAAGAATTCGGTTGTTGAATTCTGTAAATTGTTCTGTAAAACGAAGATATGCCATTGGAAATAAAGCTGATTTCAGATTCTAAATACTCTATTGTATTAAATTGATAATAATAATATATATAAAAATGTTTTTATATCCTCCAAAAAAGAATTGTAAAGTCTATTCACATTGTCATTCCGTGTGTAACCCAGCGAAATATCCCTCTAAGACCCCCTCAACTATATATATGTATTCTTGAGCAGTGATGAAATCTAAGGCGATCTAGCCATGTCTGTCCGTCAGCCTGTGGATTCAGTACTCACGAAAAGAGCCAGACCCTTTAAATTTGGTATAGATAAATTTTGAAGAATAGTGCAGGTCCAGTTCGTAAGTGGACTGAATCGGGTGAGAGAGAAAAAAGTTCGCCTAAGAAGAACTAAACCAAAGTCTAAAATTTTTTTGTAATTTTGTTAAGCAAATGATATATTTTTATGCCAAAGAAGGTCCAAAGCGTTGAACTTGGAGCCACAAAATCATAAAAATCTGTAGTGGGCGTTGACGTTAGTGTAAATATTTAACAAATTGTATTGCTTAAGCCCACATTCTTTAAAAATTAAATTTTTAAGCGTTTATGATGGAGGTAAGAAGATGTTCCCTGAGTTTTCCCTGCTCTAACCGCCCAGCCACCTTTGCCCCCTAAATTACCCTACAAAAAAAATTTTCTTTCCTGCACTTAATTACCCCAAAAATTTACTTTTAAAGTTTTTACCCCAAATGTGAGATGCCTCCCCACTGCCCTTCCCGCAGTGACCCTGTATAGAGTTTTAAAATAGGCCACAGAAATCTTAACGGAACTGTGACCCAGCAGGTTAAACATTTTTACCTTCCCCCAACACATTTCAAACAACCGCATTAAAATAAATTTGTTTCTTCTTTACTTAAGTTAAATACCACAAAAATGTAAATTTTAATAAGAATAAAAATAGAGTTTTTATTTACAAAATATTTGGAGGGTACTTAAGACTCGACTCTGTCCAATATAACGTGCTCACTTGTTAATTTTCATGTACTTTTTCCATGAATTCTTCTATGGAAAATAATGGAGTAAACTTCTTCGCAACTCAAAACCATCAAGTATCCTTATATTTTTACGCGCTGGTAGAATTGCTGATATTGTTATGGATTTTCCTATTTCAGGCAATACATTAATTTTGCGAGATTCATTGATGAAATGAATATGTATTGGACCTCATAAATACAAGGCAATGGAAAATTATTCAAAAAAAAATTCAAATAACAGTTCCATCGTGTGGAAAAAATAGCAAAAAGAAAATAATGAAATTTAATTCTTATATGGTAAATTACAATTTTTCAGATTCTGTGTATGCTGCCTGTTTATTCTGAAAATTTAAATCTTTCAAGATATAATTTAAGATGGCTTACAATTATAAATCTTTAGTACATTTATCTGGAATCCATTTGTAATTGTCATTTATGCATATCGATTTAACAGTTTCTGCCCTTAATTACCCCAAAAATTTACTTTTTAAACTTTTCCGACAAAGGTGAGATGACTCCCCCACGCCCATTCCTGGAGCGATCCCGACAAAATAGAGTTCTTATTTGCTAAACATTTGAAGGGTATTTGACATTCTACCCGCTCGAATATATCGTTCTTACGTGTTTTTGCTAATAAACTGCAAATAAATAATTTATACATTTTTATTTTTATTTATTAAAATTGTTTAATTTATAAAAAAAACTGACTGCTAACGAAATTATATTTAAGCCTCGGTTTATTAATCGAGTGATTAACTGATTAAGGCAAAAGCCGGATTAAATGAATACCCTACTCCATGATGAATTTTCCATTTCATGATAATCATTGATTGCGAAAAATATTCATTATTTATATATTATTTTAATTTAGGAAAAAAATACGACCAAATCGGATTAAAAAGTATTCAATAATTCACAAACAACCTGTTTAGAATGCTGTTTAAGGCCGATCTTAGTCTCTCATCAACTACTTCAGCCAAAAGTCTGCAGATCTTCTAACCTCTTTTATAAAATTGCATACGGCTTTTGGCTCCCAAGTGAATCAGCTTAGCGGAAGTGTGTCTGATATACTTTTCTTCAGAATTTCCTCAAACACAACTGCCGCTGTATGAAATCCGACAGTTGCCCGACCGTTCAAATGCATCATCCGCCTCTGTTTAATTTCTATTTAATGAACTTATTTTCAAAATGCGGGTTAAAGCAGTTAACGCCAATCCTAGGAACCGAGAATCCAGATTTCGACTCTACGCTCAGTCATGATTTTGGTGTCGAATTCTTCTGGTCAGCATTAGCGCACGATTGTTTGTGTTAGTTCTTCTCTGCCTGTTTTAGTAACGAAGACATTGAACTGGTCATTGAAACAATTACTGGCACCGATTGTCACTATCAGCACCGATTGTACTAAAGAGCAGTGTAGCAGCACCCTCCTTCTTCCATCCTGTACCAAAAATTAGTCGGCCAAGTACAAAAAATTTTCTATTTTCTCATCGGTCTTCACAATACTATCCCCTTCTTTCTAGGGGTCATTCCCTGAGTGCTGTACCTAATAAAAGAAAAGAACGAACAAATATGCTCTATTTTTTCAATACAAAAAAACTAACTCTCTTTAAATAAACTTTAATCAAAAACTCTAAATTGCCAAAACTTCTCATAGAATCAGCATTCAATTGTTATACAAATTGATTTGAAACTGTTATCAGAGTAAGCAATAAGTGAAAAATAGTGGTTTTGGTGGTGTTGATAAGCACAATTAATTTGGTTTTGACGTGTGGCATATAATTTTCCCTTCAGTTTTTATAAAGTCTGCAGCTTTGAAGGATTGTAAATAGAAATCTATGACAGCAACAATAAGAAATTATTTCATTATTTGAATATCTATATAAAAAAAAGCGATGTATTATTTCAATGGTTCGAGTACAAATAATAAAATAAATAAAATAATCATCTTAACTCGTGCTTCACATTTTATTATTTATTACTATACAGATATTTTACTAATTTCTCAATTTTTTTTATTATTTATTTGTAAAACATGGACATCTTGCAAACATTTATAAAGTTTGTCAGACAAGGCGATTAAATTCAATTTGTAGATTGTTTCTGTTTGGCAATAACTAAATTTGTGAAAAAAAATAATAAAGAAACATGAACCTGGTAGAGATAAACCATTCAAAAGCCAAGTCCTAATTACATCTGTGTATATGTTTCGGTCAAAATACATATTTATTTAATTATTTACTTGAATTAAATCTATAAAATAAATACTCACACGCTCCTAAAAACCCAAAACTAAATCCTAAGCCACTGCGAACAATAGGATCTTCCGTGAAATTTTTTATAATAAAGGTACTTAAAAAAAAAAATAAAACAAAAGAAACTATTGAAATAAGATTCTTTCCTTAAAAGTGTCTTATTAAAAAATTATATATATATTACGAAAGTTCGCTTTTCAGCGAAGTACCTTTTCATAAAAGTACCTTTTCAAAAAAGTACCTTTTCAAAAAAGTACCTTTTTTACAAAGTACCTGTTTCAAAAAGTTGTTTTCTAAGTATTTCTCATAAAAAGTACAAAAATGCGTTTAGTATTTAATTTTTTATAATAACTCTTTTTAAATCAGATATTCCAAAAAAAAAATACTGTTTCAAAATATATTTTTTTTCAAAAATTTCTTTTGCCATAAAATACTTTCCTAAAAATCAATTTCAAATATCTTTCTACTATCTTTCTTAGAAAGTACGTTTTTAAAAAGCATACTTTAAGTACCTTTTAAAAAACGTACTTTTTTCCATGCACCTTTTCTTCACAGTTCTTTTCTTGAAAGATTCACTTTTTCATACGGTACATTATAAAAACGTACATCTATTGAAAAAAGTACCATGTAAAAAATTATTAAACAAGAAACATATTTTATGTACATACATATTTATTTCACAAGGAAGCGATTTATTTCAGAAGGTACTAAATTAATCTTCGCATGTTCAAGACTGGGGCCTAGGACGGTATAATTTGTAAAGCGCAAAACTTTTCAGAACTCAAAAATTTTGCAATCCAAAATATGTAATGATGTCTGTCCAATAAAAGAGCGAGAGAAAGAAATTTCGTGCTTGAAAATATTTTACAACGAATAATTGCGATTATTAAATCACTCACAATAAGAGGGTTACCAATTAGAGAACGAATTCAACATCCCTGTAATGCAAATCTTTTTGGGAACCTTCGAGCTTCTTCCTGAATTTGATCTGTTCGTAAAGTTCCTTTCAAAATTGCTACTAAAAAGCCGTCGCTTGTTCGCAATTCTTTGGCTAAAAACAACACCGCAAAAATGGCTCAGCCATGAAATGTATCTCCATACGACTTTTTCTTATTATCAAGATTGACGAGATCCATGAAAAGTCAGCAATTGGGGACATAAGACACATAAAAGAGGAATTGCTGAGGGAGCTTAAAGAGATAAAATACAATTCTAATTCTAAAATTCTCTACATATAGTTGAAAATTGTCGTTGTAGCGATATAGCGAAAAAATAAAGTGAGAACATTATATTTGGCCAGGTCGAATCTTAAATACCCTCCAAATATTTAGTAAATAAAAATTCTATTTTGCAGGGGTCACTGCGGGAGCGGCCATGTGGCAGACATCTCACCATTACCACAAAATATTAAGAAGTAAATTTTTGGGGTTATTAAGTGTAAAATTTTTTTTTATAAAATGTCAATTTTTAAAGTTGTTAAGTGCAAACAAAATATTTTTTTTTTTGATAGGGTCATTTAGGGGGCAAAGGTTGGGGATGGGCAGGGCAGAGGTATATCACAGATCATCTCAGCTTCGTCCTAAAACCTTTAAAGTTTAATTTTTAAGGAATATTGGCTTAAATTATACAATTTCTTAAATATTTACACTAGTTTTGCAAATAATGTCTTACGTCAACGCCCACTAAACGGGGGTAGTCCAAAACTGGATTGTCTGATTTTCGGGCTGTAAGTTCAACGCTTTAGACATTCTTTGACATAAAAATTTATCATTTGCATAACAAAATTAAAAAAAAAAAAACTTAAAAAATTATGTTGTTTTGGTTTAGTTCTTTTTAAGGAATTTTTTCCCTCTGGCCCGATTCAGCCTATTTACGAAGCTCAAGATTTATCTATAAATAGTATATGAGTGCCTCTGTGGCTGATGGGTAACAATGCTAACCTGTCAGTCCAATGGTCGTGGGTTCGATTCCCAGCGGAGACTCTGGGTGTTTACCGCAGGCAAACAAATCGCTTCGCGGGTTGTGTTCGTTAATAAATTTCTAGAATCTGGCTCTTTTCGTTTGGGTTGACTCTCTAAGTGTAGTCAATATATCGGTATCAGTGTTAATTACATTCCTCATAACTAACATCCTCTTAAGCGGAATGGCAAAGGCTTCAATAAAAATCATCTTTTTAAATAGATTAGAAAAACTGTGGTTACGCTTTTGCGGGCAAATATTGGACAAGTGTGACAGTACCTTAAGCAATTCAAAACTAATCTTGTTTATAGAATGAGCTTTCATGGGATGAGTCAGATGATGACCTGACAACAGAAGAAACTGTCTATAGTAAAACAAGCAATCTTTTAACAGAATGAATTAGAAGTGTTGAAACGGCACTCTAATGGCGTAATGGAAGATTTTAAATTTTTAGTAAAAAGGAGTGGGAAATTAGATATTGCATTTTATGGCTTGGTTTCGATTTCTCTAACATCTACGGTAAGTGAAAGAATTTTTTAAAAGTCATGTTTTATAGGAACTTAAGAAACTAATCGCTTAAATCCTAAACATTTAAGCCAAATTATTTTTCTAAAAGATTATTCTATACGACCTCCTTGAACTATTGAAATAACTAATAAAATGATCTCACAGTTTATTTATTAATAACAACCACGTAAACATATTTTGCAACTAGATGATGTAGTAAAAGAAATGATTAAATTAATTGATTAATAAAAAGTTTAAAATGAGTTTAAAAGTTTACTCATTTTATTTATAGTCAAATAAAATATTCTTAAATTTGTACTATAGGTACGGGGGGTATCCGATAGGGCAGCGAAACATGATGATATAGTTACAGAAATGATAGATGATGAATAAAAGTCTATATACAAATGTATATACATATTGAAATCTATTTATAAAATAATTAGTTTTGGTAAAGAAACAAAAAGTTGTGGGAAAAAATTTAGCAAGGGTTCTATGGGCGGTGGGTAGTGGGCGTGGCCAATTTTGATGAAACTTTATTTTATTCTTAATTGAGTTAATAAAGGCTCTGTGCCGAATTTCAAAAACTGTGGGCCAAAAATAACCTTTGGTTTCTATGGGCGGTGGGTAGTGGGCGTGCAAAATTTTGATGAAACTTTATTTTATTCTTAATTAAGGTAATAAAAGGCTCTGTGCCGAATTTCAAAAACTTTGGGCCAAAAATAACCTTTGGTTTCTATGGGCGGTGGGTAGTGGGCGTGCCAAATGTTGATGAAACTTTATTTTATTCTTAATTAAGGTAATAAAAGGCTCTGTGCCGAATTTCAAAAACTGTGGGCCAAAAATAACCTTTGGTTTCTATGGGCGGTGGGTAGTGGGCGTGCAAAATTTTGATGAAACTTTATTTTATTCTTAATTAAGGTAATAAAAGGCTCTGTGCCGAATTTCAAAAACTTTGGGCCAAAAATAAACTTTGGTTTCTATGGGCGGTGGGTAGTGGGCGTGCCCAATTTTTATGAAACTTTATTTTATTCTTAATTGAGGTAATAAAAGCATCTGTGCCGAATTTCAAAAACTTTGAGCCAAAAATAACCTTTGGGTTCTATGGGCGGTGGGTAGTGGGCGTGCCCAATTTTGATGAAATTTTATTTTGTTCTTAATTGAGGTAATAAAAGGCTCTGTGCCGAATTTCAAAAACTGTGGGCCAAAAATAAACTTTGGTTTCTATGGACGGTGGGTAGTGGGCGTGGCCAATATTAATGAAACTTAATATTTTTCTTAATTAAGGTAATAAAAGGCTCTGTGCCGAATTTCAAAAACTGTGAGCCAAAAATAAACTTTGGTTTCTGTGGGCGGTGAGTAGTGGGCGTGGCCAATATTAATGAAACTTAATATTTTTCTTAATTGAGGTAATAAAAGGCTCTGTGCCATATTTCAAAAACTTTGGGCCAAAAATAAATTTTGGTTTCTATGGGCGGTGGGTAGTGGGCATGGCCAATTTTAATGAAACTTTATATTTTTCTTAATTGAGCTAACCAAACGCTCAGAGCAAAATTTCAATATTCTACGAGCACTCCTTATATATTTTTGCCAAACATTGTATGAACAAATCCCACTGTGCGTCACCGTAAAATATTAAACATTTACATTTTAAGGAATGCAGGCTTAAGGAAAACAATTTGTTAAATATTTACAATATTTTTACATATAATATCTTACGTCAACGCCCACTAAAGGCTCCACGTTCAACGGTTTGGACCTTCTTTGACATAAAGATACATCATTTGCTTAACAAAATTAAAAAAGCTTTAAAAATTCTGTAGATTTTTAGAGGTTGATTTAGTTTTTCTTAGGGGAACTTTTTCCCCTCTAGCCCGATTCAGGCCATTTACGAACTTCACCTGTGCTATCCTTCAAAATTTATCTATAACAAATGTCGAGGGTCTGGCTGTCTTCATTTGAACTGTATCGTGATTTCCACACACGGACGAACGGGCATGTCTAGTTTGCCTTAGATTTCATCACTGATCATAAATATATATTCGTATAGTTCATGGGCTTCTATAGGGATATATCGCTGCGTTACATAGAGAATGACAAAGTGAATGTAACCTTCAATACTCTTTTGGAGGATATAAACTAGGGATGTAACGATGCGCCGTTTTGCCGATCCGATACCGATACTCAAAAAGAAATATCGCCGATAGCGATACGCATATTGAAATTGAACTCAAGTTAAAATTAACAAAACTCAGGTAGCGTAATTCTTTTATTATACAAAATTACAGTGGAAGGCATTATTAATCTTTGAAATTGATATTTGAATTGAAATGAATATTGTACCAGCGTGCTGGTATGGTTAGCGGTGTATGCCGACAGCTCAATCGTATGAATGCGCGTGCATGCTGTTGTCGTGTATTGGCTGCTTTAGTTGTTATGCAAAAAAGGTGTTGAAACTTGAATTGTTTGTTCAAAACAGCTCTAAAAAAATGTAAGAAGTATCGTCGCATCGACAGTAAAATATCGCCGATATCGATATATCGGCATATCAGAAGTATCACCGATATATCGGAATCGGTATCGGTTACATCCCTAATATAAACATTCCAGAGAAATTTCGAAACTGATTTGAACTCTTCTTAATTCTTTCGTAAACAAAACAAAACTCCTTTCGCTTCCCAAAAGATCAATTTAAAATTTACCGATCAACAAATTATCCAACAAAATTTTACTATGTTTTTGATAAACTGGTTTATTATGAATATTTTTAGTTTGTCAGGCTTTTTGTTAAATTATTTTAAAAATATCTAATAAAAAGTAAAAATAAATAAAAGTATCGTTTTAGCAGATATCGAAATTAAAATAATCAAAGAAGTAAAATTAATTAAACAACAAAATAGAGTTAAACTACTTAAATCAATTACATTCTAATTCTAATTCTAATTATCGTTTTTATGTACATACATTTCTGTTTGTTTATCTGTAAAATTTGCATACTGAATGAGAACTGTAAGAGAGCGATTTCATGTGATTTCTTTTTGTTTTCTTCTTCTTTCGTATGTTAGCCGTGATTAAACTATTTTGTATGAGATTTATAAATGCTTATAGAAGACTAAACTTATTTACACTAGTTATTGTTGATATTGTTCTAGTTATTCGACGGTATTATTTACAGGCGAGTGACGTTTAAATGACAATCAATTTAAACTCCGTATTTAAGGCCGTAGTCTTGGTAGTGACCGACATGAGATCTGTAGTGTGACAAATTGCTGAGATTGCCCAAGTTGCTTAAGTTCCCGCTTAAATGATGATGATGATGGTGATGATGATGTGAATTAAGGAGGGCGGCAGCAGCAGCATTTGTTGCTACCGCCGATGAGGGCGGTGGAGCTGGTGGACTGGCCGATTGTATGCTGCCCGTGGGACTGCCGGTATCCATTTGGCAAGATTGATTCTGTTCGAAAATCATGTCTCTAAAGCCCAGTGAAGTGTGGCCCGCCACTACTGAAGAGGGGCTACTGGTGACGACGGCATGACTATTAGGATTATTATTATTATTGTTGTTGTTATTATTGTTATTGTTATGATGATTGTTGTTTATGTTGGTGGGTGTATGAGAATTGATCGAGTTATTGATGGGCTCCGAGGGTGGAGTTTCCGGTGTATACCAGCCACCATGGGCCGGTCCATGAGGTGTGGCCAGAGCTGTTGGCGAATTTCCCGAAGAGGTGGTATTTGTTGTACCAGAACTTATGCCACCCAACTGAATGCCATTATGGCTGGCCCCTCCCGGAGTAAGAGGATGTGTGTGGCCTGGTACATGATGGTGATGATGATGTCTTAATTGCTGGGCATGATGAGCAGCCGCCGCATGATGGACATGCATTTGTGTTGAAGCGGCCACTGTTAGATTTTCTTCATTTAAAGCGTGATGATAGGGATAGGCTGTATGATGTAACCTGGGATTGTACACATTCATGAGAGAGTCCACAGTAAAACCGGGATGATCTACAGCACCGGCAGTCAAATGATTCATTTGAGCTAAACTGTCGTGACAGGAGTTTAACATGGCTGCCGTACTGAGACCAGCTGCCATGGAATCTTTACCGCTTAAACAGCCCAAATCCATGCTTAAGGGCTCCTTCTTAAAGTGATGGGCATGAGCCATATGCTTGGCATCAATAATGCTGCCATTGGCCGTCATTAACTTTAAGGGTTTCATTTCAGCCAGCTTCTCATTCATCATGGCCTGACGTTTCATGGCCTCCTCTTTTTCACGCATAACATCTTTTTTCTTAAAACGGCGGCGTCTACGTAAAAAGGATCCGTTGTCGAACATGTTGTACGAATCGGGGTCCAAAGTCCAATAGGAGCCTTTGCCAGGCTTCTTGTCATCACGGGCCACCTTCACAAAGCACTCATTCAGACTTAAATTGTGACGTATGGAGTTTTGCCAGCCCTGCTTATTGTCACGGTAGTAGGGAAACCGCTCCATAATGTATTGATAGATGCCATTGAGGGTGACCTGTTTGTCGCTGGAATTTTGTATGGCCATGGCAATGAGCGCTATGTAGGAATAGGGAGGCTTCACAATCTCCTTGTTCTGATGAGGAGCTCCCAGGCCGTAGGCTGAGGCTGGATAAGAATAACGGGAATACTGATCGTAAGCATAATGGGCGGCGGCGGCAGCCGAGGCTGTAGTCATGGCACCGGCTGCCGTGGCTGCTGACGTGGGATAGCCGGCGGTTTGTGCATAGTGGCGTGAGAAGGTATTTTGATCGGTAAACAAAGTATGCATAGTGGGCCACTGTTTGTTTTTTATTTTATTAATATTTTTCTTTAGTCGATATTATTTGAAAAATATTATTTCTTGTTTTTCTTTATATTGCTAATTAAACAATCATAATTTTTGTTATTTACTTGCGTATTTTTTTACTAAATCTAAAACTCTGG
This sequence comes from Linnaemya tessellans, assembly GCA_951800035.1. Taxonomy (NCBI): domain Eukaryota; kingdom Metazoa; phylum Arthropoda; class Insecta; order Diptera; family Tachinidae; genus Linnaemya; species Linnaemya tessellans. Next base: position 54,922,138 of record OX637535.1, read on the forward strand.
CACACTTTTTTAAGTTATTTTCATTCAATATTTATTTTGCTTTCAAATTTTCCATAATATTTTCTTAAGCATGATTATACTATTTGCTTGTAGATGTTATTTTAAAGTCTATAGCAACGGGGAAATACTTCAAGTTTATTAAAATATTTATTTGTTATTTTATTTATATTGTTGTTATAATTTTTTATTTTTTTTGCAGTTAAATAAAGAAAACACGTTTAGTTTCTTTTGCTTGGCATTATTATTTTTTTAAATTTGTTTTTTTCGTTGTTTGTGTTTTTATATGTGGAACGATGCGTTCGAGCAAGTAACACGTCAGATACTGAATCTGTGACTGAAACAACATTCGACATGAGTCAGTACGGATACATGAAAATCTCTACAAGCACCCGCACTTTCTGTAATGAAATATATAATGCAAAAACAAAAACAAAAACACACAAATGCCAACAATAATACGCAACCGACTCTGAGCTACTACCGCACACACTCTTACAACACACGGATAGGAAACTAGTTGTTGTCGACTGTGTGCAAGTGTGTTGGAAATTGATTGTACTGTTTAATGTTGTTGTTTTCTTAGCACAATTTCACCACCATACAAAAACAACTCACCGGATTAGTTTAGTCTAGTTAAAAACGTGAATTGTGCTCTATTTGTATTGCTCTAGCTGGAGCAAGAACGAGAGAGCGAGTATTTGTTATTTTACTCCCTTAATGGTCGGTCGGTCGTAGGTATAGCGACACACAAACCCCTAACGAAAATATTAATTAAGGTGTTGTGTGCATTTAGTACTTCCTACACGTACAACAAATATGTGTATATATGGGCGCCATTCATGATTTGCTTGGTCTTCTCTACGTTATTCTAAATTTAAATGGTGTTTTTTCTTCATACACATTTAACGCAATTCCCGCCTTTCTCTTTATCTTATTTGTCATGTAAATAGTTGGATTTGTGTATGTGTGCTGTACAGATACTTTTTTTCTTTTCTTTGATGCATTTGAGTAGTTAGAAAAAACAATAACAGCATAACTTTACAAATAAGCAAACATTCAAGTTAATGCCGGCAGAGCACAAGTATCGGGGAATTTTTTTTAAATTAATTTACTACCTGATGGTGATTGCATTATAACAGGCTCCCCTTTTCGGGATTTGTTTATGTTTCTACATATATGTATTTAGGTGTATATGTATGTATTATTATTGTTGTTGTTGCCATTGGTGCTAACTTTGGAGATGGCTAGTTGGTCGCTTTCTAGGGCAAATTAATGTGCCACCTAATGAAGCAATGACCAGCTCTGTTTTCATTGGTCATACGTGTGTGTATTTTTGTTGTTTTATTGTACCTATTAGCTATTTAAATTTTGCCTCAGACTGGGGTTGCCATTTATTGCTACATAGTATATGTCAGTGATCTCTAATTAATTACGAGGGCAGACCAATTATTGCAATGTCAACACAGCTGTTGCCAACAGGTAACTGTCAGTTAACTCCTGCGTCATTTAGTTTGCGTTTTTGACAGCCGTTGTTAACAGACTACCGCGCAATTTGGGAAGAAAATTGAAGAAATTGAATTTCGTGTCGTCATTAAGCTTAATACATATTTTTTTACAAAAAAAAACCATCACTCAAACCAAAGCTAAACTTGATAAATATTATGGGTATTCAACATCAGTCACTTCCATGGTGGAGAAGTAGTTTACTGAATTTCGATGTGGATACCCAATTGTTGTCTCCACATTCTCCACAATTCACGATATAATTTTAGGCCATATTGAAAGTAAGAGAGATTGTGGAAAGATTTCCTCAAGATGGATGCCGCTTTTGCGACCACTGTACCCAAGACTGGGTCTAGGGATTGCTCCCTCATCTGCCCTATTCCCCAGTTATAGCCGCGAATGACTATTTCTCGTTCCCAAACTGGAAGAATTGGGTCAGCTGGAAAGTAATTTGACTCCAATAACGAAATCATCTTACACACATACTCCCATTTAGATGATCTCTAACAAATTTCCAGAAGCTATAAAAATATTGAAGAGCCATGGGACTAAGTGTATAGAATTCAAGGGAGAATACGTTGAAAAATAAAATTAGTTTTTATATAAAAACCGGGGTGTCATTTAAAAATTCATGGCCCTAATGACCCACCCTCGTAATTCGGTTATTATTTTGAGAAATTGATAGCCGATATTTCTTTACCCATAACAATCAAATTAAATTGTTTAACTTCCCCCTAAGAAAATTTTAAATTTTCCAAAAACCTGGAAGAAAGAATCGAATTTTCACGTGATCTCAACGTTCAGAGTTCCTAGAAGGCTTGCCTGGCTACTCCTGTCAATATGTATGTTTGTGTGTGTACGTGTGTTTTTAAAGCTGATTTTTTTGAATAATTTTCAATAGCTTTACCGATAGATTCCACAAACTAATCAGTTCTTGATGTTGAAAAACCACGTCGATCGCCACTAACCTGGTGAAAATCAATTAATGCGTTCGAGAGATATAGGGAACGTAGAAATTTGAAAAAAGTGATTTAAGAAAAAAGCCTCTTCCTCATTCTGTAGCAAAAACTTAGCCGGCGAAGTAAAATGCTTTAAATAGCTACAAAAAATTATCTTCTCATCTTTCTTCATCTGTCCTCTCAATACCATCCCCTTCTTTCTAGTTCCGGAGCAATGCAATGCATATAAAGGGGTCATCCCCTGAGTGCTGGTCCGAGATAAATATAAAATTAAATAGGGGAAAGTTGCAGGGATGGCCTTTTCAGTGTTTTCCAGATTTTTATGCCCTCCAAAAAAGATTTGGGGGTATATTCACTTTGTCATTCCGTATGTAACGCTGTGAAATATCCCGCTAGGAACTCATAAAGTATATATATTCTTGATCAGTGATGAAATCTAAGACGATCTAGCCATGTCTGTCCATCCATCTGGGAAAATTACCATTCAGTCCAAACGCAAAGAGCCACATACTTAAAATTTGGTATAAATATATTTTGGATAATAGCACAGGTGATGTTCGTAAATGGACTGAGTCGGGACCAGAAGGAAAAAAGTTCCCCTAAGAAGAACTAAACCAACCTTGAAGAAACAACATAATTTTTAAAGTGTTTTTTTGTAATTTTGTTAAGCAAATGATATATTTTTATGTCAAAGAAGGTCCAACGCCATGAACTTGGAGCCATAAAATAAAATTAATAAATAATAAAATAATTTTTGAACCCCGCCCCCTTTAGTGGGCGTTATTATATGCGAAAATTGTGTAAAAATTTAACAAATTGTTTTACTTAAGCCCACATTTCTTAAAAATAACTTTAATGACGAAGCTGAGACGTAACCTGGTACTACTCTGCCCTATCCCCTCGTCCCCTTTGCCCCTTAAATGATCCTATCAAAAAAAATTATTTTTTTTTTGATTTTGTTTATAATTATCCCAAACATTTATTTTTAGAGTTTTATGACAAAGGTGAAATGTCTCCCCCACAGCCCTTGCCAGAGCGACCCCGCCAAAACACAGTTTTAATACCCTCCAAAGAAAATTGAACCCCATAAAACATGATATTGTCTATTTTTGAACCCCGCCCCTTTAGTGGGCGTTAACGTACGATATTATATAAAGCAACTCTGTCCCAACATATTCAAAATTTCAAATTTACTTACTAAATATTTGGAGGGTATTTAAGATTCGACCCGGTCGAATGTAAAGTTTTTACTTGTTTTTAATAAGAGATTCGCACGAGTACTTAATTATAAAATATTAAATTTATTATTAAAAGGTTTAGTTAAGTCGTATGTTTTGGCAACCCTGTGTCTGTGTACATTCTGACCCCCCTCATTGCTGTTTATTTTTACCCCTTTTGACCAGCTTTTACTATTTATCTCTTCGTTGTGGTTTTGCTAAACTTTCGGTATATATTTGCGTTTTTGGTATTGAAATCAGCCGAATAAATGGAGAATGAAGGAAACTGACAGACAGACAGGCAAACGGATGGACAAGTATGTATTGTATTTTTGACTTTTGGTTGGGATTTATTGTTTTTGTTAAGTTTAGTTTGTACAGGGTTTCCATGCTGCTTCTGCTTCTGACTCTGCTGCAACCTGCAGTCAGTCTACAGCAGCAACGGCCGTTAAATGCTTTAAATTGTATGGGTGTGAAAGAGATGAAGAGAGTGGATGAATGCATGGCTGCTTGGCTTTTAAATGGTCTGCTGGTGGACTGTAGAATAGGTTTTCAATATTGATTGAAATAGTGTGGGCGAACTTTAATAACTTTTTTGTTTTTGTTTTTTTTTTTGTTATATGCATTTTGTCTTTCTTTTTGCAGTGTTTTAATGAATCTAATTAATAGTTGCACAAATATAGATTATGATTTCTAATCGGTTTAATTTCCTGTTGTTTAATTTATGGCTGACTTAAGGTAATTGAAATATTTCATTTGCTATAACAATGGAAAATATCAATTACATTATTCATTTATATCAAACAATCATCGATGCATTTTAATTAATTTTTATCTTCTAGTAGGTGGATTATCAGTCCTAATTTGTTTAGAGTATCGCAACCATTCCTCGTCATTTATACGAGTAAAAAAACAAACATGTGATCCTAGTTTTGTATTCCAGGAGATTTACTTTGTTCTCCCTGAATACATGATTGTGATTGAATGATTTAGTACGAGCATTAAATAACATTATTTTTTTTTCATCAAATAAGCATTTTATTTTTCTCAATAGTCTCCTTTAAAATCAATATGTACGTCTTTCCCATTTTTTTATTCTTTTAGGTTTTTTCCAGGATCTTAAAATAGGTGTTTGTTTCGATTATGATCTCCTCATTCGACCCAAATCTGTTACCACTCAGCCAATTCTTCAGTTCTGGAAAAATAAAATGATAATATATTAAATCAAATTAATGTTGATTTCTTTTCTTGTTTTATTTTTTTTTTATCTTGGACCAGCACTCAGGGGATGACCCCTACATATGCAATGCATTGCGCTGGAACTGAAAACGAGGGATATTATTGAGGGGACAGATTAGGAAAGATGAGAAGATAGACAGTTGTTTTTTTTAGCTATTTCAACCTTTTTTACTTCGCCGGCTAATTTTTGCTACAGGGCCGAGGAAGTTGGGTGCTGTTACTCTGCTTTTTAGTACATGATGGTGTCAGTCGCTGCCAATTATGGTCAGGGACCAGTGCTGTGCCTTCATCATTGAAACAGGCTGGCAACAACTACCACAACCACGCACTAGTGCTGATCAGAAGAATTCAACACAATATTTCATGACTCAGCGCGGTCTTGAACTCAGGAAGCCCCTCTTCATAGTCTCGTGTTTCACTGTTTCAGCCAACAGCACATATTTTGCATATTTTGCTACATACTTTGCACTCAGTATTGTCATTTTTAATAAAAAATCGCAATATTTTGGCATTTCGAAATAGTGAATTTATTAAAAATTAATCTACCTTCTATTACGAAAAATTAGTTTTATTTTAAAAATGCGCCCTGTTGTAGTTGTTTAGGAAAACAGTGATAAAATGTTAAATTTTTTCAGAAAAGAAATCACCATAAGATTGGTTGAATAGCCTAATTGTTCGAAAATTTGTTTTAAAATTCAGAAAGACACGATAAATTTGTGTAAAGAAAAACTTTTATCATATGCAACGTATCCACTTAGTAAGAGGTGGCAAACAAAAATATACGTGGGTAATGATGATGAAAGTGTAGCGGCTTATGAAAACAGCTATTCTGCTCTGCTATGTAAGTTGGCTAATTGAAAAATGTTGTTGACTTTCCTTTGTGCCTTAAAATATTTATCATGGCTTTTTGAATTGAAAACAATTTGCTTGTCAATCTGAATTGAATTTAAAGCAATCAAAAAGTACGATACAAAATACTTGAAAACGAAATGATAATATGCTAAGACGGGACAGCAGTCCATGGCTCAATTTATGCATTTTTGATGCATCAGCACTTTTTTCATAAAATGTGATCTATTTGGCTTTAGATCAGTATTGAATCTAAAATCTATCAATATTATTGACCGGTGATCTATAATGTATGTGAATGCGCTTGCATTACAAAAAAAAAATGTATCCATGACCTTGTTTGGAGCACCTTCACACACAATTTTGGATTTAGTCCCTGTATTAAGCGAAGCCCATTTCGATTTACAAAATTCTATTAATTTTTATTCAATATTATCATATAGGAAGTATGCTCAAAAGCATAATCAAATCAATTTCTAGTTTGTCGCCTTCAAAGTAGTCGATATCTGCAGCCTTATTCCGTAACTCGCTAAAGCTAAAAACTTGAAAAGTATTCTTAAGCTAAGAAATTTTTGGGGGCTTATTTTGTATTTGCCTCTTTGCTAGCGAACAAATAATTATTATACGAAACCAGCCCCCACCAGAATATGCAAAAGTTTCTTGCAACTATTTAGGCTAAAAGTATTTTGTTATATTTTTAGCGATGGAGTTTTAGCTTTAGCGATTTACTTTGTTAATTTTATCAACGGGCTTAAGTTCGAATCTGCAAGACTGCAAACCATTTTTTTATTATTTTATTAATAAATGAATTTGTTCAAATTCTATTTTATTAATTTATATTAATTCATTTATTAATAAAATAATAAAAAAATGGTTTGCAGTCTTGCAGATTCGAACTTAAGCCCGTTGGTAAAATTAACAATTTACATAAGAAAGTTCGACTAAGTTCGACTCATTATCGTCTCTTCAATCTATTGTGAATAGGAAAAATCCAATGGAGCCAAATCCGGCGAATACGACGGCTATCGCCTGATTACGGTGTCCAAAAATTACTAACATGATTTCTTTATAAATTTTTTGGAACGAATTTCGCTGCCACATCAAATTTAGCTCGAATGTTCCCAAAAGAATTTCCCTTATGGGCAATTAATTAATTCATTTAATTGTAAATGGTATCCAAGAATGATAAAATAAAGATTACGCCAACAAGCTGAAATAAAAATACTTTTCGCATGATGCGCATGATGGAGCTCTGACGTCACTCAACATGTGCTCTGATTGGCTAATAAAATTCAGTTGGAGAACTATTATGTTATTGTAAAAACATGACAGTGGGACAAATTGTTATTTTTCTACCTAAATTTTTTGAAAGCAAACAAATTCTTTATAATAATTCCATATATAGATTTTCATTACTTTTAATACAATAGCCCAATTCAAGAGAGTATTTGAGAGCATTTTCAATGTATTTTGTTGGTGTAGAGTACAATTATTTTGCAAATGCAATGATGCACGACCATTTGCACAAGATTGTGAATAGGGCTAATATTTCACTATTGCTGCAAATAAAATATAGTTTTCAAAACGAAAATTTTTTATAGAGAACAAACGTCTCAAGGCCTTCTCAAGATTAACGTTTGCAAAGCTTAATTTCTGAATACGACATGATAAATTTTTTATAATGACATCACACTGACTTTTTGCTATTTTCAGCCTAAAATTTTCCTTGAGAAGTGCATCTCTAAAAATATTTAAAATAAATATTCAAATAAATATTTGCTTAATGTTAAAAAATGTACATACATTTTCATTTCCAAAGTTTTATTGTAAGTTTGGAGGCCATCTTCTTTTTCAAGATCTTCAAGATCAGTCGGCCGTGGAGCATTTTCCGTGACCAATTTTTCTTCAAAACTATTCGAAATATCATTTTGTTTTTCAGTTTCACATAGTCTTTCATATACTTTTGCAACTTCAGTTTCATTAGCAGTTGTCGTTTCAATTTCAATAGCACTAGTGTCTAAAGATGGAACTGCATGGGATTTTAATATTTTTGCACGCCGTTTGCTAAATCCTATTCATAACGCCTTAGTAATGTACCTACTGCAAGAATTAATTTTGTTTTAACTTACCCATTTCAAATTTCAACTTTCTTTCAAAATCCTCTTGCTTGGAATGTAAAGCACAAATTATTTCTTTATCCACATTTACAGGCTTCACTCTTTTGCAAAAGATTACCCATAACTTCCTTCGATCTTCATCTTTTGGAAAATTGTAAAACGATACAGCTTTTTGAAAACACAAACGTTTTATTAAAAGTACTCAAAATATTAGGTTTTAACATAATTTCTCACTTGTTTTTTTGCTGTTACTCTTGCATTTGCCCACTGCACATTTCATATTTGCTCTCTTTCTTATCTCTTCACTTTATTTAGTTTATTTTTCTTAGTTTTGCATCTTTTAAACAACCAAATTTAAACACTTTTTTATAATTTTAATTATTTTAATATTTTTTATATGTATTTATTATAAAATATAACACGAAATTCGTTGTTTATTAAGCACCGATGAAATACTTTTTTTAAAACTCTCTGAGTAAATTAATTACAGGGCTGCCAACTATTACAAAATACATAAATTTTTTTGTTAGAAATTATAAATTTCTCATATGATACAGACTTGGTAACCTTTGCGAGGGGGCTAATACGTCATCAAACGGTAAATCATGCGCAAGGCGTAATCTTTATTTTATCATTCTTGATGGTATCCCTCTTATTGTGATTGATTTTTTCCTATTTTTTTTGGGTAAAGATGGGAAAATGCGTTATACATCTAACGTGGGGCCAAATTGCCGCATTCGAAATCGATCGAAATTTTCATACAATTTAAATACAAGTTTCGATCGATATCGAATGCCGTAATTTGCCCCCTGGACCGTCGTCGAAATCGTATGCCGGCCTCCAATACCTGGTTACCGGGTAAAAAAAACACCTCAAACCAGCTGGGGATGTATTTTGCACCTGGGTACCGCTTTTGCATCACTTCCAAGAGGATCCCCTTGATACGTGTATATATTTACACCTCTTCTTTTATTTCCTACGTCTAGGCTCCGCTCCCATTTGTATCGTATTGACTCTATTTTCTAGAATCGCACGGGGTTCCAAAACAGCATCCAAGTCACGTTTTTTCGTTCTGAGTACTCGACGAAACCTGCTACTACATTCCAGCTTTCTTCGCTACCAGTCATCTTTTCTACGATGTTCTCAGCCGTTATTTCACCAATCTGATTTTCTATGCCAATGCGTCTATCTGTCCATCGACAGCAGCGGAAGATCGTATGTTCCGCATCATCTAGGGTTTCTGCTTCCTCATATATGCAGAATGTGGTGCTCAGTTTTCCCTTTTTATGCAGGTAATATCTGAGTTAGGTAATAGTTTACTTCACCTTTTTGTCTTTCAATCGATCCATTTATCTCTGGGATTAGCTTGTGAGTCCACCTTCCGTACCTCTCTTCGTTCCAGCGCCTTTGCAAATTTTCCATTGTTGTTTGCTTGGTGCATTCAATCTCTTCCGCCGGCTGGGGGTTGTTTCGCTTGATGCTGAAAATGCTCATCCTTTCCAAGGCCTACAGATCTATCGGTTTCATTCCAGCTATGACCAGTATTGCTGATGCAGATACAGTGCGGTAGGCCAATGTGACACGTAGCGCTGATATTCTCTGCACTGACAGAAGCGCTTTCGCTCTGCATTTGGTTCTCAGTGTACCAGCCCAGGCTTCGCAACCATACAGAAGAATGCTGTTCCAAGCCTCCATAAGTCCCAGTTTACATTGTGCAATTTTTGTCGCTGCGATTCTTATTTTTTTTTTTTTTTTTTTTTTTTAGGAGTAGGACCAGCACTCAGGGGATGTCCCCTATATATGCAATGCATTGCGCTGGAACTGAAAACGAGGGGATAGTACTGAGGGGACAGATTAGGAAAGATGAGAAGATAGACAGTTTTTTTTTTTATGTATGAATTTTTATTAGTCGAACTTTTTCTTATGTAAATTGTTAATTTTTTTATCGGGCTTAAGTTCGAATCTTGCATGACTGCAAATTATTTTTTGTTATTTTTTATTATTAATAAATGAATTTGTTTAAATTCTATTTATTATTTTATATTAAGATTGGAATATCAAGAATATTTTTAATAATCATCAAACCAGCAGAACGGATCAGTACTGATTTCGAGGCCGCTACGCCATCTCATCAGCGTTCTTTGTTCAATTTTTCCCACTTTTGCAAGTGGTGCTAGTTAGTAGGAATATCAACTATTTAACCAATATTTTAACGAAAATTGAATATGAGAAGTTATCACATTCATATTATTAAGTTATTACATTTTGGTTAGTACGAAATTCCCCAACCCTGACGATTAATATTCCAAATATTCCAATATCTCTTTTGCTTTTTCCAGAGCCATCGGCTGCTGATAGGTAAAGCTTCTTTGTTATTTATGTTCAAGTAATTGAATTTAGTTGTCAATTTACTTTTGAACAAGTGCGCGTGCCCCCCGTAGCTATTTCAACCTTTTTTACCTCGCCGGCTAGTTTTTTGCTACAGGGCCGACGAAGGTGGGTGCTGCTACTCTGCTTTTAGTACATGACTGGGTCAGTCGCTGCCAGTAATTGTCCAGTGATCAGTACTATGCCTTCATCACTGAAAACAGGCTGGCAACAACTAACACAACCACGCACTAATGCTGATCAGAAGAATTCAACACAATATTTCATGACTCAGCGGGGGCTCGAACTCAGGACTCTCCGCTTCATAGTCTCGTGATCTACTACTTCAGCCAACAGCAGATTGATTTAGTAATCGCAATTATTTAAATATTTTCCAGTACAAAATTTCCTCATCTTTCTGTTTTAATAAAAATCATTATCATTTGAATTTTAAAATGTTGCAGCTCTGAATAGTTTGCCGCCTAAAGACCAGCCCTAACGTCCTAGGCGTAAAGCATCACTGTTCACGCGGTGAAACCCACTGTATTATTTCACCGATATTGTGATGGATTTATGTTTCGTCGAAGATTATACGAGTATAACAGCGTAAATACTTTTCCGGATTACGGTTGAACAACGCCAAACACTTGCTCGATGTGTGATTGCTGTACTCGAACAGTTGAGAAGCCTACAGTATTGCATTAAACACATTCACTACAGCAGACTACCCACTACACGACTACAGATATATAATACATGTGTTACACCCAATTCACACAATGAATTTTGTGACCCCCAATTTTCGACGTCATTTTTGGTTGCATAGCGAACGGTGTAGAGAAGAAAGAGGGGTAGAAAAAATGACTTGATTTCATGGTTTTTTTTCATATTTCTCTTCACATCAAAACCTATTCTCTTTGTTACGTTTTGTTCATTTTTTATTTGCGGGTCATATATATGTGAAACAATAACAAAAAAATAAAAATAGACATGAAAACCAAATTCATCGTATGAACGCAATGATTTTTTGGAACCAATATCAAAAGGGAATTGATAAAATTAGACGTCATAAAATTCATCGTGTAAATTGGGTGTTTATATGGGAATGGTCATTCTTACGGCTGCACGGCAGGTTGTTGTCCGCGCTACTTTTCCCATATAGACACACATATTCTAATTATGTAGTCGTGTAGTCGGTAGCCTGCTGTTGAGAATGTCTTTAATGCATTTTCATATTCCAATCGTCCAATATTATTCAATGAATTTCATCAAAGATTTTTGGCGTGATAGCATCTTTCAACGAGCGACCTGAACGTACGACGTCGCTTGTGCTGGGAACTCAGTAACCCACTGCTTAACCATTCAAACTGATAGTGCAGAGTTCCCACAGTATTTAGCGATTCTTTCCCTGCTTTTAGTGATTCACTTGTTACCATTTTTCTTCAAGTTATCAGGTTGTCTGCTTGTAATGACTGTCAAATACAATTTAAATGACGCAACTTGCTCAAAATTTTACAATATTCCACTAATAGATGGAGGTTGATGGCAGTGGTATTTGCATTGAAAATTGCTGGGAGCGAAATGCAAAAGGTTATCAAATAGCCCCCGTATTATATTCACTTAACCCATTTCGTCCCAGTGTTCCATTTTTGGAACAGTAAATTCCAAGCATTTAATTTTTTTCTCTGTTAAGGAAAAATTAAGAACATATCTTTTTTAATGGAAATTTAAAAAAAAAATTTTTTTAAAATTTAAAAAAAATTTTTTAAAACAATTCGGACATCTGATTCGTATTTGCTGGACCCAAATTACAATTTAACTACGAACTTTTATAAACTTATTCCAAAAAAAAAAATTATCTCTGGGACAATATGGGTTAAGGCACTGACAATGGATCCAGAAAATCTCGATAAATAATTAAATCTGCGTTGTTTTGTTACTTATGAACTATTTCTCTTTCCTGTTTCATTGGGCACCCTGAGGGAGGAAAAATTCCATCCCAACTTCGCTACAACATTTTGCACTCGGAGAGTAATAAAAGTTTCTTTTAACCCATTTTACTCGTAACTCCTTTTCAACGATATTTACACCTATTCCTATGCACGGAATTTTAAGAAAATTTATTAAAATAGCATTCAAAATATAAAAAAAATATTCTTGCAGAATATTAAAAATTATGAATATCTGCAACTGCTAAAAATCAAACTAGTATTTGTGTTCACGTTCCAACACTTGCTGGAATAAATGAATGCCAATTAAATGCAATCCTTCAATTTCAATCAGAGGCCGAAATATAATCAATTGCCATTTTGGCAATCAGCTTAAGAGAATACCCAGCTTTAAAATTTAAATGGGATCCCTTTCTATCGCTGAAAAATATTAAATGGAAATAAGCACTTGACTGACCCATATGTGAATTTAGTGGCATGCCTTTGCCCACCACCCACTTGCCACTACCACTCGCTCTGCTGCTACTGTTGCTACTGCTGCTGCTACAGTCAACGCAATCAAAAGAAAACAAAAATCGAAAAAGGAAGACAAGAAAAACATATAAATTTTTTTTTCTTAAGTAAATATTTTAATATCATCCGTACGTTAAATATTTTTGTAACCTTTTTCTATCAACAAAAGATTAAGTCTCAAATGAATGTTAAAATGGAATCTGTTTTCGTTGGCTGATTTGTACTCTTGTGTAAGTGTAGCCACACATGTGTGTGATAGAATAGAATATAAAACAGCAGATATCAGGGAGAAGTCAAAGTAATAGTTAATATATTCCTGACTTCTAGTTTAAGCAGCGGCAGACTTACGCCTAGGCCAAGGGCGGCATGGTTTGGAGAGTGGCAAACTTTTCAGAACTCAAAAATGTTAGAAACAAATTTTGAAATGACGTCTAATAATGACATCATGATGAAGAACTTCTTATATCACTCACAGTAAGAGGCATATAATTTACAGGACATTTAGAATGAATTGAATATCCCATAATGGAAATTTCTTGAGAATATTTGATCTTCTTGCTCAATTTGATGTGGCAGCAAAGTTCCATCGGAAGTTTTGAAATAAAACAAGTAAGAACGTTATATTCGACCAAATATTTAGCAAATAAAAACTCAATTTTTATTCTTATCAAAATTTACATTTTTATGGTATTTGGCTTAAGTAAACAATGTATTTGAATACGGCCGTTTCCAATGTGTTGGGAGGAGCCGGAGACATCTTTCCATCAGCAAAGAAGCAATTTATGTGTTAGTTTTTTATATCAAAATGCAAAAACGGGAGTGAGATAAGTTAAAAAATTTAATCTGCTGGATCAGAGTTCTTTTAAGACTTTTCAGTGCCCAATTTCTAAACTCTATAAAGGTTCACTCAGGGAAGGGCTGCGGGGGAGCCATCAAACCGTTGCCATTAAACAGTAAAAAATAAATCTTTGGGGTTATTATACCCTCCAAAAAAGGATTTGGAGGGTATATTCATTTTGTCATTCCGTTTGTAACGCATCGAAATATCCATCTCAGACCCCATAATATATATATATATATTCTTGATCAGTGATGAAATCTAAGACGAACTGAGCATGTCCGTGCGTCCGTCTGTGGAAATCACGATTCAGTCCAAACGAAAAGAGCTAGACTCTTGAAAGTTGGCATAAATATATTTTAAAACTTAGAGCAGGTTAAGTTCGAAGATGGGCTAAATCGGGCAAGAGGGAAAAAAGTTCCCCTAAGAAGAACTAAACCAACCCAGAAAAAACAACATAATTTTTAACGTTTTTTGGTTATTTTGTTAAGCAAATGATATATATTTATGTCAAATACGGTCCAACGCCTTAAACTTGGAGCCATTAAATAAAATAAAAATATTTTTTGACCCCGCCCACTTCAGCGGGCGTTATTATAGGCAAAAATAGCATAAAAATTTAACAAATTGTTTTACTTAAGCCTACATTCCTTAAGAATAACACTTTTTAAGCTTTAATGACGAAGCTGAGACGAAACCTGGTACTACTCTGCCCTACCCCCTCCTTCCCCTTCGCCCCCTAAATGACCCTACCAAAAATTTTTTTTTTTTAAATTTTGTATATAATCATCCCAAGCATTTATCTTTAGAGTTTTATGACTGCCGATTTCTGCCCTACCTCCCCCCCCCCACCTCTTCCTTTGCCCCCTAAATGACCCTACCAAAAAATTTTTTTTTTTTAAATTATATATATAATCATCCCAAGCATTTATCTTTAGAGTTTTATGACTGCCAATTTCTGCCCTACGCCCCCCCCCCTCTTCCTTTGCCCCCAAAATGACCCTACCAAAAAAAAATGTTTTTTTAAATTTTGTATATAATCATCCCAAGCATTTATCTTTAGAGTTTTATGACTGTCGATTTCTGCCCTAGCCCCCTTCCCCCCCACCTTCTTCCTTTGCCTCCTAAATGACCCTACCAAAAAAAAAAAAATTTATTTTAAATTTTGTATATAATCATCCCAAGCATTTATCTTTAGAGTTTTATGACTGCCTGTTGCTGCCCTACCCCCTCCTCCTTCTTTGCCCGCTGAATGACCCTATCAAAAAAAAGAAATTTTAATTTTGTATATAATTATCCCAAGCATTTATTTTTAGAGTTTTATGACAAAGGTGAAATGTTTCCCCCACAGCCCTTGCCAGAGCGACCCCGCCAAAATACAGTTTTTATAGCCTCCAAAGAGAATTGTGATGAAGTCTAAGACGGTCTAGCAATGCCCATACGTTCGTCTGTGGAAAACATGATATTGTATATTTTTGAAGCCCGCCCCCTTTAGTGGGCGTTGACGTACGATATTATATAAAGGAACTCTGTCCCACCAAGTTAAACATTTCAAATTCACTTACTAAATATTTGGAGGGTATTTAAGATTCGACCCGGTCGAATATAACGTTTTTACTTGTTAAGTATAAAATTTTCTTAAAGGGTCATTTAGAGGAGAAGGATGTGGGGGTGTCAGCTTCGTCCTAAAAGCTTTAAAATGTAATTTTTAAGGAATACAGGCTTAACTAATACAATCATCCCTATCGTGAATAACAAGGGGAATGTTTGTTCACATGAAATTTTTATTCAACGCGAAGGGAAAAATAGTATCGTGAATCTCCCGTGAGAAATTATTTCCGCTATCAGTTCTCAGTGAATGCAAAAAAAGAAAACAATATGAAAAATTAAAGGATTTTGTGTTGAAAAATTTATGTTTATGCAATAATTTAAAAAAATATTTAAAAAAGTAGTAAAATAATTTGGATACATTTTGAAAAAATATATATATACAAAACAAATTAAAAATATTCTTACCCCCTTAGTCATAAAAATTATGAGAGTGTAATAACAGCGTAATAAAACATATAAAATTTGCTCTATTACACTCTTATAAGCCTCACATAATTTTTATGAATAAGGGGGTTAATCTTTAGAATTGGAGCAACAAGTTTTACAAAGACGCAGGCAATTCATTTGTTGGAAAAAATATAAGTTTGTGTCTTATTAACGGGTATTGCAACTAAAATAAAATTTGCAAACTCTAAGATTCGAATTATAATAGAAAATACTTACATTTTCTACTCTATTCCCCACCAAAAACTAAGCGAATAAATTAAAGGGAAAAGTGAAAAAACTTGCGGAAAAAAATCATTCACGATCAGGGAAACTTAATTTTAGCATGAAATCATTCACGGGGAATTTTTTCATAATTGCAATTTTAGTGAAAAGGGAAAAATTATTCCAGATAGGGGTGAATTTGTTAAATTTCTCCACTATTTTTGCATATAATATCTTATGTCAACGACCACTAAATCTAGAGTAAATCACTAATCTAGAGTTAGTATTTCGGTTATTTTTCTCTCATTTTGTGATGGTGGGTAAGTTTAGAATAGACTTCTGTAACATACGTGGGTTAAGAGCGAATTTCTTTTCTGTGTATGCTCACGTTTGTCTCCATCGGCCGGATGTTTTCGCCTTGAGTGAAACCCAGGTACATGAGGATGCTGATCCACAGGATTTTCATTTGCCCGGGTATCACCTCCTGTCGCTTTTCACTCTTCATAGGGGCCTTGCAATATACGTACGTAATGAAGTTGTGTACCAATGCCAGCAACCATTAGGCATGTCTGACGCAGAATTTAGCTGTCTTTGGGTTAAATTCAAAGTCGGTACACATTTTTTACATTTCGGGTTTCTGTATAGAAGTCCAAACGCGGAAAGAGATGTTACCATACATGGCTTCGATACTCTTTCCGACTCCATATCGAAGATTCTTGATAGTTGTCCGAGCAGTGAAATTGTAGTTGCTGGTGATTTCAATGTTCATAACACATCTTGGCTTCGCCATTCGAGCCACACAACTTCAGAGGGCCAATTTGCTGAGTTGTTCGCCGCGCACAATCACCTTGTGCAATTAGTTAATGAACCAACACATATTCCATGTGTTGAAGGGCACCAACATAATACTCTTGACCTTTTTCTAACTTCACATCCTGAAAAGTATGAAGTTACAGTCAATGCACCTCTCGGTAACTCGGATCATTGCACCATTTCCGCAACCTTTCCGTTCTCCAAACTTCGCAACGTTTCGCGTGCAGCCACGAAGCGTAGTAAATATATTTACGAAAAGGGTCGCTGGGCCGAGCTCAACGAATTCTTTCGGAATTTTAATTGGAAACTATGTTTTCTTGACAATGATGTCGATTCCATGGCGAAAATGGTTGAAAACACAATTCTACTGGGGATGAAAGCTTTTAGTCCCTGTAAGCAAATTTCGGTTAAACCTAGGACGAAGTCTTGGTTTAACCAGGCATGTAAAGATGCGTTGCGATCCAGAGAGGCAGCATTCAGTATTTGGCGTAATAACAAAAATGCCAATACTGATTTGCTACGCAAGAAGGCAAGATCTTCGTGTGCTAAAGTGTTAAGACGCGAAAAGGCTTTATACGAGCAGCGTATTCGCACTAGAATTCTCACTGCCCCCAGGGGTAGTAAGAGTTTCTGGTCATTCGTCAAAAGTGTTAAGGAAAGTGCTAGTTCTTCAATTCCGACTCTTTTGAGGAATGACCAAATATTTACTGACCCGGTTGATAAAGCTAATATATTGGCTGAGATATTTGCAAGTAACTCTCACTTGCCTGATAGCTCTCAACCACTCCCCGCGCTCGAGAGAGTATCCGTAACTATGCCTAAGATATTTTTTCGAGCGCGTGCAGTTAAAAGGGTTCTTGCGGAACTCAGCACAAGGAAGTCTCCTGGGCCGGATGGAATCCCTGCACTGGTCCTGAAGCAGTGCTCTTCGACGTTAGCACGTCCATTAGCCAAACTTTTCAGTACACTTTACCACTCCGGTAGATTTCCAATGTGCTGGAAGGTTGCTAATGTAACGCCAATCCCCAAAAAGGGAGTGGCTACTAACCCTGAAAATTACCGCCCGATTGCAATATGTTCTGCTATATCGAAGGTGATGGAAACTATGCTTAACTTCCATCTTGTGAAATATCTGGAGTCCAACAGTTTACTAAACGACCGCCAGTATGGTTTCCGTAGAGGCCGCTCTACGGGTGACCTATTGGCCCTTCTTTCGGAAAACTGGTGTAGTTCCATACACCGTTTTGGCGAAAGTAAAGTGGTGGCTCTAGATATTTCTAAGGCGTTCGATAGAGTGTGGCATGGAGCACTCCTGTCCAAACTTATTGCATTTGGTGTCGGAGACACCTTCTCTCGGTTTATATAGAGCTTTCTCAGGGATCGCTCTATACGAGTTGTTATAGATGGGGTCTCATCCGATGAGTTCAGAGTCAACTCAGGGGTACCGCAGGGCTCCGTTCTTTCTCCTACTCTATTTCTAATTTTTCTTAACGATTTACTTTCCCAAACTTCCTGTCCTATTTACTCTTTCGCAGATGATAGCAGCCTTTCGCATTCCTATTCATTCAACTGCAGGCCGTCAACGTCTGAAATCGAGACGAGGAGGCAGTTTATGAATGACGTTCTGGATAGCGACCTCGCGAAGATCTCCGAATGGGGTCAGGCGAACATGGTCGATTTTAATGCCCGTAAGACCCAGTGTTGTATGCTTACGCATCGGCGTACGTATGACCATGCTGCTTCATCTGTTTCTATGGGTGGTGTAAGTATTATGGAGTCAGGGGCTCTTGATGTTCTGGGCATGAAAGTGCAGTGTGATGTCAGATGGACGGAACATGTATTTCAGGTCGCAAAAGAAGCATTCAAGTGCCTTGGCTTCTTAAGACGGTGCAAGAGATACTTCACCCCTTCTGATCTCCTTAATATTTACACCACTTACATCCGACCGAAGATGGAATACAACTCTCATGTTTGGGCCGGTGCTTCAAAGTCTATTTTGAAGTTACTCGACCGCGTACAGGAGAGGGCGATGAAACTCATCGGAGACAGTAGAGTAGCCAACTCTATTGACTCTCTTGAGCATCGTCGCAATGTGGGGTGCGTATCGTTGTTCTATCGTTACTATAATGGCAGGTGCTCTGGTGAAATTAGGGAACTTGTTCCTGAAACCCATTCTTTCTTACGCTCAACGCGTTTTTCATCAAGAGCGCATGCGTTTGTGGTCGATATTCCAACGAATCGCACTACGCATTACAGAGAAAATTCGTTTTTTGGCCGAACAGTCCGTATGTGGAACAAACTACCCGCAGATGTCTTCCCCGCCACTTACAATTTGAGCAGGTTCAAATCGAATATCCACAGACACTACTCCCTTTATCCTCCTTCCCAAAATCTATTTTCCCAGTTCCAGCGCAATGCACTGCATATGTAGGGGTCATCCCCTGAGTGCTGGTCCTACTCCTAAAAAAAAAAAAAAAAAAAAAAAAAAGGGGCGGAGTCCAAAAATTTATTTGTCTGATTTTATGGCTCCCAGTTTGGACCTTCTTTGACATAAAAATATATCATTTGCTTTATAAAATTAGAAGAAAACTTTAAAAATGGTGTTGTTTTTTAGAGTTTGGTTTAGTACTTCTTGGGGGAACTTCTTTCCCTCTGACCCGATTCAGCCCATTTACGAACTTGGCCTGTGCTATCCTTCAAAAATATCTATACCGAATTTCAAGGGGATGGTGATTTGATATTAAAAACCAAGTCACCATATTTCTTTTACGAGATCTCATAAATGTTAATATTGAATCAAAATGAATAGAATTTTGTAAATCAAAAAGTGCGCGGCGCCTGACAGGGACAAAGGCGGCATCAGTACTCATGTTGCGTTTTATTTGCCTAAAAACTTGTTATTCATGGAATTATCAAACTGCCCTTGTCCAGACACAACCACTAGGTTCTAGGAAATGGGTAAACATCTCACAAACGGACCTGCCATTTCTTATTATTTCTAACAAAAATAGGTGATATTTACTTTGCAACATGGAGATGCGAATATGTTGTTCCTTTTGATTATTTATTTTTCTTAAAGTCATAATATATATCGCTCGTTTAATGGAAGACTGGCATATCTTAGAAAATATCAAATTTAGAATATGTGATTAAAGTTTTCAAAATATGCAAAATATATTTTACTATAACTTCGGTTCATCTTGAGATATAATGCTGAATATTTTTTATAGCTAAACATTTAGATTTTTTGAGATATGACCAAGTTGCATGAAAGGAGCGATATGTACATTCCATATAAATAGTTGGACAATTCACACTGTAGTCATAAAGTCATAAGTCATAAAATAAAAAAAGGAAAAATATGGCTAGTGTGAATAACCCGTCATAACGGGTTATTCACACTAACCTTGCCTTGCCTTGATATGACGTGAATACATTTTTTGGCGGCGACATACGGAAAAACGTTCAGTAGCTGTCAGCTACGTAAGTTAAACGAGAAAAATTTTCACTTGTATATATTTAGTTTTTGCGATTTAGTTCTCTTTTAATTTTTTTATGTTATAAAAATGTGTTTTAATGTGCAGACATATAAGTATGAATAATTTTTTAGCCGTTTTTTAGTCGTGAATCATATATAAGTAACGGCGGCAAACATATAATATCGCCGTCTCGCCTAAATATTTTCACCCGTTCGACTCAGGTATTTTATGACAAAACAAAAACATACCCGAAAGAGTGCTATTATGTTCTAAAATATTATGACAATATGACTAAATAGAACACCGTGTGAATACCCCAAGTGGGTGCTGTTGGCTGAAGTGGTAGAACACGAGACTATGAAGCGCAGAGTTCTGAGCTCAAGCCCGCGCTGAGTCATGAAAATATTGTGTTGAATTCTACTGATCAGCACTAGTGCGTGGTTGTGTTAGTTGTTGCCAGCCTGTTTCAATGATGAAGGCACAGCACTGTTCACTGAATATAATTGGCAGCGACTGACACTATCATGTACTAAAAGCAGAGTAACAACACCCACCTTCGTCGGCACTGTAGCATAAGTTAGCCCGCGAAGTAAAAGGTTGAAATTGCTACAAAAAAACTGTCTATCTTCTTATCTTTCCTAATCTGTACCCTCAATACTATCCCCTCGTTTTCAGTTCCGGCGCAATGCATTGCATATATAGGGGTCATCCCCTGAGTGCTGGTCCAAGATAAAAAAAAGTCGTGACACAAGTTTAAATCATAATAAAGCAAGGAAATATATTCTTAATATCAATGAAACGGCCAGTACTGGAAAAAAATTTTATGAAAATAATGTTTAAATATGATTTCTGCCATATGGCCGCCTCGGCTGGCGCGTAGAAGGTGCAATCTGGAACAGCAATCTTTAACAACTAAGGAATCTTCCATAAAGTGGAAGGACACAAATCTTAGCTGCTGAGATCGGCGAAGAATTGATTGATAAGGATCATCTTCAATGCTTTCCTGTACAGCGGGTACAACTTCTTCAGTGCCCACTGTTGGGCGTCTCACGGAATGCACGTTATCAGTAGCAGTAAATGTGGCCCGAAAACGATCTATTGTTGTTCGAATTAGCCGCTCTGAAGGATGCACGATGAGTTTGACGAATAGAACAATTATTTTGAGTAAAAATTTCAACAATTTGCACGCGTTGCTTTGGTGGTGTGACACTCTAACAGAAAACACGCTTTATAAAGTGTTAAGCTGTAAAATCAGTTTGCGCTTAACCATAAGGTTCTCACAGCTTTTTTAATCAAATAACAAATTTCGTAATACAACTAAACATAAATTAATAAATAAATTTAATTTTTTTAAATGAATGTTTTGGTTTTATTGAGCCATCTATCGGTTTAAATTTTAACTACCGCTTATTTCGAATCTGGCAATACTTATCTCTCGCTTGAGTAATGGCAGGAACATAAATGGGACGAACAACGAATTTCGTTCAGTACGACGAATTTGTTGGTAACAATGCGCTCTATAAATTCATCGTATGAAACACAATAACGACGAATAAATTAAAATAATGAACAAAAAAACTGTAAATTTTTTTTTAAATCTTTGTAATCCTCTGATGCCAGATTTAGACATTCAATAATTGCCCCTGGTGGTGCCTTTTTTTTCCAGAACAAATTCCGTTTTGTAATTATTTTCTAAAATTTTTTTTTCTGTAAATAAATTATTTATTTTATTTTACAGCTGATGAAGTGACCATATGAAAATGTAGGAAATAGGAAGGAACACTATATAATAAAAAGTGTTCAAAATGAATAAAAAGTCCTCCGAATGATACATTTTTGTGAATTGGTGAATGCACTGAAAATGTTCGTGTGTCATGCAACAATACAGTAGCATACTATGGTTTTCCACAAAAAACGAGTTTGAGTATAAGAAACCTGGTCACCTGATACTGTTTTGTTCGCAGCAATTAGAAATAAATCTATTTCAACTTTCGCGATTGTGTGCATTTTCATATACCCCAAGTGTTTTATTTTTGGCGACGAATATTCGTGACCAAAAATTCGTCGTTCGTCGCAGTTGTGTTCCTAGAATAATGTTGGGATTTATTTCCAAAACAAAGAAAATTTGGTCGCAGAGAAGGACCAACAGTGCCCGATACACGCAAGTTTATTGCTAAAGTTCGTGAAACTGGATTCATTGTTGAGTCTCCAAGACGTGCCGGTTCTCGTACAGTGCGTGCACCCGAAAATATCGAAGCTTTGATTGAGAGTGTGCATGCAAATCCATCAACATCAACTCGTCATCGTTTTGCACGACCAAAATTCTTCAAATACTTCTTTCTCTCTGTACTCTTCTAACAAGTTTCTAATCTATTCTTTCCTTGTCCACTCATACTATCCTCCTCTTTCTATACAAGTAACACAAAGGATTCATATTGGACCCAAGTGGACTGGATTCTGTCCTTTCTCTGCCAGCAACCTGTTAAACTCGTAATCTTTCTCAAGAAGTGGAAATTTTACTCACCATTTTACGTTGAATTTTTCGAAAAGATTTCGGTATGACGCCCTACAAAGTACAGTTGGTTCAAGAGTTGAAGTCGAGCATCCATCTTTGACCGGAACAATTGTACTTCACAACAAAAAAATAAATAAATTTGGCAAAATTTCAAACCGATTTTTTTTATTGCATTTTTATACCCTCCAAAAAAGAATTTGGAGGGTATATTCACTTTGTCATTCCGTTTGTAACGCATCGAAATATCCATCTCAGACCCCATAAAGTATATATATTCTTGATCAGTGATGAAATCTGAGCATGTCCGTCCCTCCGTGCTTCCGTCTGTGGAAATCACGATTCAGTCCAAACAATAAGAGCTAGACTCTTGAAATTTGGTATAAATATATTTTGAAGCTTAGAGCAGCTTAGGTTCGGAGATGGGCTAAATCGGGCAAGAGGGAAACAAGTTCCCCTAAGAAGAACTAAACCAACTCAGAAAAAACAACATAATTTTTAAAGTTTTTTGGTTATTTTGTTAAGCAAATGATGTATTTTTATGTCAAATACGGTCCATCGCCTGAAACTCGGAGCCATAAAATAAAATAAAAATTATTTTTGGACCCCGCCCACTTTAGTGGGCGTTATTATATGCAAAAATAGCATAAATATTTAACAAATTGTTTTACTTAAGCCTACATTCCTTAAAAATAACATTTTTAAGCTTTAATGACGACGCTGAAACGAAACCTGGTACTACTCTGACCTACCCCCTCCTCCCCCTTCACCCATTAAAGGACCCTAACAAAAATAAATAAAAATTTTAATTTTGTATACAATTATCCCAAGCATTTATTTTTAGAGCTTTATGAGTTCCGATTTCTCCCCTACCCCCTCCTACCCCGTCACCCCCTAAATGACACTACCAAAAAAAATAAAAAAATTGTAAATTTGAATACAATTATCCCAAGCAGTTATTTTTAGAGTTTTATAACTGCCCGTTTCTGCCCTACCCCCTGACCTCTTCCTTTGCCCCCTAAATGACCCTATCAAAAAAAAAGGAATTAATTTTGTATATAATTATCCCAAGCATTTATATTTAGAGTTTTATTTATTTATTTAGTCTATGGGTTAATCCTTACAGACTGATACAATTAAAATATAAAAGGAATCGGTAAAGCTTTGTTTTACAATAGTAACAAGACAAATTACAACAAAAATAAAAAGTATGGCTTTAACATATGTCGATTTAACAAATTAAACATTTATTTATAATAAATTTTGTAAAGAGTTAAGATATAAAATTATATAATTTTTTACGACATCAATACTTTTGTTGAAATCGAGATAAGGGTAAAGTCTATTAAAATCATTGCAAATTCTCCGAAAGGGATCGAAGTTACTATAGTTTGTGGTGTAAAACTTAATTCTCAAGAAGCTATAATAGCTTGTTGGACGATTGGGTATATTCAAGTTTATTTTGCTCAGGAGCAATTGAGATGTGACGCAGCCGTTTATTAATTTCAGCAGAAAGGTAGCATTTAGTATTTACCGACGGCTCCTTAAGGTTGGAAGCTTAATAAGTCCTAGGCGTCTCTCGTAAGATGGTAATCATATATTAGAGTTCCAAGAAAGACCACGAAGACAAAATAATAAGAATTGCACTTGTACTGACTCTATTTTATTTGAATGTGAAAGATATTGTGGGTCCCATACAACAGATCCGTATTCAAGTATTGGGCGAACTAAATAAAGTTGGTTGTGTAAGGGTCAGAGAACTCCTTAGCCCAGCGTTTAATAAAACCCAGAACACCAGTAGCTTTGTTAATCGTCGAGGTTATATGGCACCTGAAGTCGAGTTTTTTATCTAAAATAACTCCCAAGTCATTAAATGCATCCACTAGGTCAAGAACATCATTATTCATTTTATAGAGTCCATTGATTGGAGTTGTTCTTGAGAAAACCATGTATTTGCATTTTCTCACATATAGCTCCATTAAATTATTAGCGCACCAAGCGGTTAAGTGTACAATGTCAGCTTGGAGACGCAACTGTTGATCAATAGAATCAAGCGATAAGAATAACTTTACGTCATCTGCATACATTAGTATTATGATTGGCTGTTTCTGACTTACCTCCTCCTCCCCCTTTGCCCCGTAAATGACCCTATAAAAAAAAATTAAAAATTTTATTTTATATATAATTATCCCAAGCATTTATTTTTAGAGTTTTATGACAAAGGTGAAATGAGCCCCCCACAGATCTTGCCAGAGCGACCCCGCCAAAATACAGTTTTAATACCCTCAAAAGAGAATTGGACCCCATAAAGTAAATATATATATTCTTGATCAGTGATGAAATCTAAGACGGTCTAGCAATGCCCATACGTTCGTCTGTGGAAAACATGATATTGTCTAGTTTTGAACCCCGCCGCCTTTGGTGGGCGTTGACGTACGATATTATATAAAGGAACTCTGTCCCACCAAGTTAAACATTTTAAATTCACTTACTAAATATTTGGAGGGTATTTAAGATTCGACCCGGTCGAATATAACGTTTTTACTTGTTTAATTTAAACTTTTAAATTTATATATTTTAATTGTGCGACTATTTTTTTATATATTGGTCATGGCAGCACTGCTAACATAACATTGTCCGGATAGATCTTCAAGGAAAAGATGCCTCGAATTTTAAATAAACTCTAAAATTTGTCAATTCTTTTTAACATATTAAATTCACTTATATCGTAATACCTTAACAATGCAATAACTAAAACGATATCGAATAATAAAATGTATAAATAGAAACTAAAGAAAAAAAAAACTGCGTAAAGACAAAAAAGAAATAAAAACAATAAAATTATTTCAGAAAATATTTATTTTAAAAGCAAAACAGTAGACATTGTAAAAACAATTTGAAAAAAAGAAGACTGTCATCCAAGTGGTTTTTTCATTTATGTGCATACAAATGAACATGTAAAAGAATGTGTGTGAGTATGTGCGCTGCAAGTTCAACGTGTTGTCTTCGTACATATTAAAGTATCTCGAATGTATAGAATTAAATTTATGTACATATTGAAGTTTAATTTATGTGCAGAAAAAAAAGAATTTTGTTTTTGCATTTATATTCGAAGAAAAACAAAAGCGAAGAGGATATACGAAAAGAATGATTGAATAGGAAAAAATTGTTGAGTGGATGAAATAAAATAATCGTTTTTGTTAAGCCAATCGATAGATTCTACAAGAATTAGAGATTTTTTTTTACATCCATAGACGTCGAAAGAAAATAAACAAAATTATGAAATAAAACCCCAAAACGGTTAGGCAAACAGGACATTTTCAGCTTCTCGCTAAGAAAATTAAAAATAAAAAAATTAACTGAAAAATCGGGAGGTTATTGGTTTTATCAAATTTTGAATAAATTGAGTTTTCACTAGATTTCGCCTAAGAAGCTTCACTGACTACTCCTGAGAAGGTAGTAAGCAAAATATTTCTATTCAAATGGTTTGTTTAATAACTTTTATATGGCTTTTCTCAATGATCTCTAGATATTGAAAAACCACGTCGATTGCCACTAAACGGGTCAAAATCGGTTGATGCATTCGTGAAACATTGTGAACGAAAAAAATCCGAAAAAAGTAATATTTTAATAAACACCGAAATTATATGCATGTATATCTGATCAGTTAGTGTTCTGTTTTTTTTTTTGTATCTCGGACCAGCACTCAGGGGATGACCCCTACATATGCAGTGCATGGCGCCGGAACTAAGAAGTAGGGGCTAGTATTGAGGGTACAGATGAAGAAATATGAGGAGAGATAGAAATCTTTTGTAGCTTTGTCAACCTTTTTACTTCGCCGGCTAATTTTTGCTACAGGACTGACAAAGGAGGCTGCTGCTGTTCCTCTGCTTTTTAGTACATGATCGTGTCAGTCGCTGCCAATTATGTTCAGTGATCAGTGCTATGCCTGCATCACTGAAACAGGCTGGTAACAACTAATGCTGATCAGAAAAGATCAACACAATATTCATGACTCAGCGCGGGCTTGAACTCAGGGCGCTCCCCTTCATAGTCTCGTGTTCTACTACTTCAGCCAACAGCAACCTAAAATTTTTTTATAGTATGCATTTGAAAAACTACATCAATTGCTGCTAATCACGTGGCAATCGGTTGACTTATCAAAAAGTTATAGCATTTTGAAAATTAAAACATCGTGAATAACAAGTGAAAAGTTTGTTCCCGTGAAATTTCCATTCCCTCTCACGTCAAAATAGATATTCACCTCTATCGTGAATAACAATTAGAATTTTTGTTCACGTGAAATATTTATTCCACACGAAGGGAAAAATGATAACGCGAATATCCCGTGAAAAATTATTCCCTTATCAGTTCTCAATGGAAAGGGAAGAAGCTGGAAGCAACAAAAGAAAATTCAAGAAAGTTGTGTTGAAAAAGATACACCTAATAATATCTTAAAGAAAGTAAAAACAAGTAAAAACGTTATATTCGACCGGGTCGAATCGTAAATACCCTCCAAATATTTAGTAAGTGAATTTGAAATGTTTAACTTGGTGGGACAGAGTTCCTTTATATAATATCGTACGTCAACGCCCACTAAAGGGGGCGGGGTTCAAAAATATACAATATCATGTTTTCCACAGACGAACGTATGGGCATTGCTAGACCGCCTTAAACTTCATCACAATTCTCTTTGGAGGCTATAAAAACTGTATTTTGGCGGGCTCGCTCTGGCAAGGGCTGTGGGGGAAACATTTCACCTTTGTCATAAAACTCTAAAAATAAATGCTTGGGATAATTATATACAAAATTAATTTTTTGATAGGGTCATTTAGCGGGCAAAGGGGGAGGAGGGGGTAGGGCAGCAACAGGCAGTCATAAAACTCTAAAGATAAATGCTTGGGATGATTATATACAAAATTTAAAAAAACACTTTTTTGGTAGGGTCATTTTGGGGGCAAAAGAAGAGGGGGGGGGGAGGGGTAGGGCAGAAATCGGCAGTCATAAAACTCTAAAGATAAATGCTTGGGATGATTATATACAAAATTTAAAAAAAAATTTTTTTTTGGTAGGGTCATTTAGGGGGCAAAGGAAGAGGTGGGGGGGGAGGTAGGGCAGAAATCGGCAGTCATAAAACTCTAAAGATAAATGCTTGGGATGATTATATACAAAATTTAAAAAAAAATTTTTTTTGGTTGGTAGGGTCATTTAGGGGGCGAAGGGGAAGGAGGGGGTAGGGCAGAGTAGTACCAGGTTTCGTCTCAGCTTCGTCATTAAAGCTTAAAAGTGTTAATTTTAAGGAATGTAGGCTTAAGTAAAACAATTTGTTAAATTTTTATGCTATTTTTGCCTATAATAACGCCCACTGAAGTGGGCGGGGTCAAAAAATATTTTTATTTTATTTAATGGCTCCAAGTTTAAGGCGTTGGACCGTATTTGACATAAAAATATATCATTTGCTTAACAAAATAACCAAAAAACTTTAAAAATGATGTTGTTTTTTCTGGGTTGGTTTAGTTCTTCTTAGGGGAACTTTTTTCCCTCTTGCCCGATTTAGCCCATCTTCGAACTTAACCTGCTCTAAGTTTTAAAATATATTTATGCCAAATTTCAAGAGTATAGCTCTATTCGTTTGGACTGAATCGTGATTTCCACAGACGGACGGACGGACGGACGGACATGCTCAGTTCGTCTTAGATTTCATCTCTGATCAAGAATATATATACTTTATGGTGTCTGAGATGGATCCAAATTCTTTTTTGGAGGGTATAAAATTATTGCTAAATGTTAACTCCTAATTCATAAAAAAAAATTTAAATAAACACTAAAAATAAAATATTTTTTACGAAATAGGACGTTAGTATTGTAGTGTGATAGTTACTTTTTCGCACTAATAATAATTTTAATTTTAATAAGTTACTTTTTCGCACTAGATACATTTTTACGTTACTACGTTTAGAATTGGAGCAACAATTTAAGTTTCACAAATTCGCAGACAATCGATTTGTTGCTTTGCCTTTTGTTGAGCAAAATATCCGTTTGGCCGTTATTAACCGATCATGCCTTTAAAAGGAAATTGAGTAAAATTTAATACTCGAATTATAATAAAAACAACTTACATTTTCTACTCTATTCCCCACCAAAAATAAAGTGAATAAATTAAAAGAAAAACTGAAAAAACTTGCGGGAAAAAAATCATTCACGATAAGGGGAATTTAATTTTAGAATAAAATCATTCACGGGGAATTTGTTCACGATTGCCAATTTTGGGAAAAGGGAAAGTTTTCGAGGGAAAAAGTATTCATGATACGAGTGATTGTGAACTTCATGTGCAATTTTTGCTTCCTTCAAAGAACAGGGGGAAACTATTATTACTGCATGACAAAAGTTTCAAAGTTATAGGAGTAAAGAGAAAAATCATCAGAAAAACTTTGAGGGAAAAATTATTCACGATTGCAAGAAACGTTTTTCAGGGTACACATTATTCACTATAAGAGTGAATATCGCCCCTATCGTGAATAAGAAGTGAATATTATGTTATCGTGACATTTTTATTATTCACGATTGCAATTCAGGGAAAAGGAAATCTTTTCAGGGGAAAAATTATTCACTATAAGAGTGAATATCACCCCTATCACGATAACAAGTGAAAAGTTTGTTATTGTGAAATTTTCGTCATTCACAATTGGCATTCAGGGAGAAGGGAAAACTTTTCGGTGAAAAATTATTCACGATAATTGAATACTATTTCCCATGAAATTTTTTCCTTTTCCCGAAATTTGTAATTGTGAAAAAATTCACCCGTAAATGGTTTCACGATAAAATTCTCGGTAAATGGTTTCTTACCTTATCCTGAATGATTTTTTCTCGCATTTTATTTTTCACTTTTCCCCTTTAATTTATTCACTTTATTTTTGGTGGGGAATAGAGTAGAAAATATACGTAGTTTTTATTGTAATTCAAATATTGAAGTTTAACAATTTTATTTCAAAGAAAATTCTAGCCGAAAAATCGATTGCATGCGTTTTTGTGAATCTTAACAAATTGGTGCTCCAATTCTGAACATTATGAACACATTTATTTGTTTTGCTGGGTTTTCAAAATGTATACAAATTATTTTACCACATAAAAGTTAAATTGTGCGAAAAACTAACTACCTATCAGTCCAATACTAGATATTTAGCAGAAAATTTTAATTTAAAATTTTCTTTAAAATATTACATATGTATGTACATCGTTGCATACGTTTCAACACAAATTTCTTTGATTTTTTATCTTGTTTTCAGCTTTTTCTCATTTTATTTTTACAGATACCGAGAATTTATCATATTTCACGTGAGATTCACGATACTATCTTTCCCTCCGAGTGGAATAAAAATTCCACTTGCTATTCATGATAGGCATTATTAATTTTATTATTAAGATCATGATTTTTTTATATCCAGTCGCTTTATTAAACTATACTCGTATAATACCACAATAATAAATTTATCGTATGTTAAATAAATTAAAGAAATAAAGTATTGTTATAGTTATATATCAAAGACCAAGAACACAATCTTATACGGTGTTGAGACATGCACCTTCATGGAGCTTTTCACGACTAATAGCATTATTGAGCTCAGTTATCCATATAAATTAATTAATTATCGTTCAATAATTGTTATAATATTGAGTAAAATTACAAATGCAGCACTGCTAACAAGTATCTTTAGTGAGCAAAACACAACCTTACCGAACAAAGTTTGTAGAGTCTTAGCACCTAAATTGGAGCTATGTTATTGACATTAAATTTATTAATAATTATAAAATAAAAATATATAAAAAATGACAAAAACAAAATATGTACCAGGTTTGAACTACGGGTACTTATGAAAATGAAAAATTTTTAATTTATAATTGTTACTTAATAGAATGGACTAAATTTTGTGAACAGGAAGATCATTATGGCAATAAATTGAATATTGATTCAATAAGTATAAGTCACGGACAGCAATCAATTGTGAGTTGCAACACAATTGTGGTCAATTGTAGTCAAGTGACAATTTTCTTATGATGAGACGCCGATGTGGTCATTCACAATAAGGCATGTTATATTATGTACATACATATGTATATATTTACATATGCATATTTATTTGAGTTGACGCTCTTTAGAGGAACCAGTGCGATATGTATTTTATTTTAATATTTTTTCTAAAAATATCTATTAAGAAATAATAACTCAATTTTAATTGAAACTGACAATATTCAGATATTTTCCATTCTAATTTGATTTAATTGACATCAAGGCCTTTTTGCATATGGCGTGTATCAGTTGTCACTGCAAAAGTGGCCATAAATTTGAAAATTTTAAATCCAATGTTAATAAAACATTTCATTAATTAACGAAACTAAATCAATTTGCAATTTCATACTCAAAACCCCAATAATTTAGTTACGCCAAATAAATCATCTCAAGAAATATATATTTGCCAACGATTTGTATTTTTATTTATTTTTAAAAGCATTGGCATTTCTCTGCCACATTAAAATTGGTTACACTTTAAATTGTTAAACAAACAGCAAGAGCATTACGGAAAAAATACCCACTGACGCCGACTAACACCAGCATGTCGGGGGGAATTTCAAGTGTAGACACAAACCACTGAATTCAGTACAACAAAAATGTGTTAAAGACTGATAGCTATTGACGAATTTTAAATACATATACCTACACATATATTGTAGAATATACATACATCCATATGTGTGTGCATATTAAGATGAGACCATAACATAAATATTAATTTATTTAATAATAGAAAAGCTCACAGTTGACTTTTATGAGTGTGGCAATGGTTGCTGGCAAACCAAAACGCATAGAAAAAAATCCAAAAACTAAAAAAACGAGTGTGACAAATTACTTTTTATAATATTTTTGCTTAAATGAAGGGCACAAGAGAAGCAAATAAAATATGAACAGCAGCAGAAACATTTAAAATAATATTTATTTTGGTGACAATAAAAGAAAACGGCAGCAGGCAGAAAAAAGGCAATATAACTAACACACACCATAAGAACACAGACTTTTGCTATATGTTCCAAGATACAAGTGATTATGAAAAAAAACCTTTAGGTTTATATAAAATCCTCATGGAAAAGATGTTCCCTTTTAAACACTCATACATATTCATAAGGGGAATAAATAAGCTAAAATTGTATGGCAATAAAAAGAACATCTTATGCATATTCAGTTACTTAAATGTCAAACAACAAAACAACTTGACAAACCAATAACGTTAAGTTTTTCAACATTCAACTTTTGCATTGCACTCATTCTGTTTCACAATTTCCCATGTATTCGTAATATGGGAACACTCTCTTTTCGCAAATCAACCATGTTTGGCTCGTAACGCAGAAATGCAACTACTACTTGTTTCTGGCTCACACTCACACGTAAAATAGAAATGAGACAAAATGGGCGTTAACGGTACTCGAAAAAACCAACGCCCATTCCTCTACGTTAGAGGTTGAGAAGTTTGAAGCAGGCTGTCTCTTTTTGTTATGCATTCGCTACAAAAATCCCTCTTTTGTGGTTTACTTTATACTCACCACAGTGTTGAGTTCTATATATGAGGCATATGCCCGAGTGTATGTTTGTGTAAATGTTTCTAAAAAACAAATTTTGCTTCCGTTTTCGTTCTATCTCTATTCACCCACCACTGAATTCATTATGATGATGATGATGATGATGACTAGAATACAATTTGTCTTAAGATATTAATGAATGAGACTTAATTTATGGAAAAAATAGTTTTCCATGATAAGACACCTGTGCTGCTTTTTTAAAGAACTTTAAAAATGGCAGAAACAATTTTAATTCATATGTACATAAAAAAACTGTATTTAAAAAGGTTGTAAATGAATATTATTATATTCTGATATTATTAAGCTTAAGGTCTCTTTATTTTAATTTAATTCTTAATTTCAATATTCCGTCACTCCTTTGAGTGACTTCTTCAGGAAATTTGGTTGCTGAAATAAAATAATTAATTTCCTGAAGAAGTCACACAAAGGAGTGACGGAATATTGAAATTAATAATTAAATTAAAATAAAGAGACCCTAAGCTTAAAAATATCAGAATATAATCGCCCTGATTGTGTAAGGCTTTGGCGTTTTTTGTAGAAGATTAAAGAAACATACACGCAGTTTTCTTTAATCTACTACGAGATACGACTGAGGCGTAATCGCCAACGCCTGACACAATCAGGCGGAATAATAATTAAAAAGAGCTAAAGAAACCAGAAGAATTTATTTTATTTATAAAAGATGGCTGTTAATTAGTGATTAACTACTCTTACTTTTTTTCAAATGCGATAGGTACTAATTTATTATTTTTTTGCAGATAATCGGCCCATCAAATGGCTTGACGGGGGGCATGCCATATTGGCCATAAAGGTCAATACGGTTGATATTAATTTACCTACTGCAAAGCATTCGAATCTCCAGTTTCGAAGAAAATAAATCCATGTAAGTACT
The DNA here is from genome assembly GCA_951800035.1 of Linnaemya tessellans. Taxonomy (NCBI): domain Eukaryota; kingdom Metazoa; phylum Arthropoda; class Insecta; order Diptera; family Tachinidae; genus Linnaemya; species Linnaemya tessellans. The sequence goes on from OX637535.1 coordinate 54,955,274, forward strand.
ACGTTTAACTAAAAAAAATAAAATATAAGATACATTATAGCAATAAATAAATAGCCAGGCTTAGAAGAATCTTTTCAAAAATTATATTAGATATTTCACAAACTTTAATTTGATTTTGAAGCTGCGCCGTTATCTGATCTTCCTCTGTCCTATCCACCCACAAAATGACCCTCCAAAAATAATTTTATTTGTTTTACACTTAGTAACCACAAAAAATTACTTTTTAGTGTTTTATAGCAAAGATGTCTCCCCCACGGCCTCACCCGTAGTGACCCCCGCAAACTAGAGTTTTTATTTACTCGACACGGTGGAATATAAAGTTCTTACTTGTTTTAAATATTAAAGGAAAACAAGTAAAAACGTTATATTCGGCCGGATCGAATCTTAAATACCCTCCAAATATTTACAAAGTAAGTAAATTTAAAATGTTTAAGTTGGTGGGACAGAGTTCCTTTAAGACATCTCTGTACCAAATTTTAAATATCTATTTTGAGAGAGTCATTCCGGGAAGGGCCGTGGGAGAGACGTTTCACCTCTGCAAGATCAGAGAACATCTCAGCTTCTTATAGGCTTAAGGAATAAAAATTGTTCAATATTTACACTATTTTTGCATATAATATCGTACGCCCATAAAAAGGGGGACGGGATCCAAAAATAGACTATATCATGTTTTCCACTGACGAACGTATGGGCATTGTTAGATCGTCTCAGACTTCATCATTGATTAGGAATATATATATATATATATATATATATATATATATATATATATATATATATACATATATATATATATATATATATATATATATATATTGTAACGACACGGATTTCCGCTCTAATGCTGGGGTAGTTCAGCGGAGTCCAGTGTCCCAAAATAAAACTCGGTTGAGTGTAGATGTGGTAAAGTTTGTTTATTTATCTTCTTAGATCTAGTACTAGCTGACTAGAGGCGGATATTCGGTGGCCCTGATACACCCAGGAATAAGGTCGACCGAAGTTATAGTGCGTTTGCGTTGGAGCTGAGTGGCAGTCCGTTTCGGTGGGTCGGGGTTAGTGTACAGACTCAAATATTCCACAGCACTAGCGACACCTAGGCTTCCGGTCACACTTCTCGAGGATTGAAATTCTCCGACCCACGAGAAATGGTACCTATGCCCTAGCCTCCGTAAGAGTGCGGTGCTCCTATTCTAGTGGACGGCCAATTAGAATAGGAACGCCTGGTATCTGGTTTGATCTCTGGTTGGAATGACATACGCCGTTCCACGCGGGGATGCAAAGCCGGACACTTCTTTTCCTCCGGAGCGTGCGGTATCCCTAGTACTCCGAACTACTCCAGCTACCCTAGTGACCCCTAGCTTCTGGATTTCTTTTCCCACTGGATGACATACGCCGTCCACTGGAAAAGGCAATCTGTTGGCTTGGTTCCCTAAACGTCCTCTCTAGTATTTCTATTAAGTGGATTGCGCCAACTCAATAGTCGTACTACTATGATAATATTACTATGGAATTCACGCTTAGTAATATTACCTTCCTCACTTAGCAGCCAGACACAAAAAGAGCACTCTATGCGTTGTGTCTCGCCTTTTATACCAAATTTCCGCTGCTATGTATTTTACTTCGGGTTTTTTTTATAATGTGTTTGCTTTACTACAAAACAACCACCATATACATGTGCGTACATTGTATCAGCACATCAACCACTCGTAGCTGATGATCATTAATGTGTTTGCTGTACGACAACACAACCACCATATACATGTGTGTGCCTTGTATCAGCACATCAACCACTCGTAGCTGATGATCATTAACAATGATCAGCAAGCCAATTGTATGGGACATGTAGTATGTGGCTACCGTTACTTATTTACTAAATAACAACGACAGTTCATGCTTATGATATAAATAAGGTATGTATAAAGAATTTAGCGAAAATATGGGCTTAGTAACTGGAATTCATTCTTATAATAATAAAACATTAACGTAAAAATGTATTCATCCCGGTGTCATAAGCTAATTCTACTTATAATACAAATATAAGAATACTGCAAATAAAAGTAACCTGTATTCATTCCAGTATTATAAACTAATTTTCATTCTAATGAACAATGTAAAAATAATGCGAATAAAAGTAATATGGATTCATCTTAATATAAAGGAATAATATAAAAACAATGCAAGTAAAATTAATATTGATCCATTTCAATTTGATAAGGTAATTTTCATTTTAATATAAAGGAATAATATAAAAATAATGTAAATCAAATTATTATTCATCGTTTGGTGCAGCAACTAAGGGGGCATCTTGATGCCGTGTGAGCCAAAAACGAAGGCCCTGACTTTTGTCGTCACACTACTCCCCTCCCCACCTATGTTTATGTGGTTATTACATGGAGATTGATGTCTCCTTGTCGGCGAATGGTGATCCGGTACCGCTGCCCGTACACCTCCTTCACAAAGCGGATTCGTGTCCCCGCATGCGCTTTCTTTCGCTCTTGGATCTCCTTTTGTAGCTCCGGAGGCAAGTGTGCGTATGTCAGGAGAGGCGGTGGCGATGGGGCTGGCGAAGTCAGTGGTGGTGGCGATGGCGTGGGGGATATCATTCGTTGCGGTAGGAGTGTGTGTTGGTTCTGTTTCGGCGTTGGGGGAACACGGGGCTTTCTACGGTTGGTTTGGGCCCGCCGACGTTTCTTAGCCCCGTAACTGTTGTTGGACGGGCCGGCCTTAGTGTCATCATCCAGAAAAATAGTTCGCCGGATCTTTGCTTGTTCTTGCTCCATGCTGTGCCGAAATCTTTGACGAGACTGTTCCAATTTGTTGTCATTGGTACTCATCTTGCCCCGTAGTTTGGATATCGCGTTAGTGGTTCCAGGGAGGATCACAGAGAGAATGTTATTAGCACCGTGGTAGGGTTTTAATTCGCTTAGATGTGCTGTGCGTCTTTCCCTACTGTCCTCTGTCCGCAGCTCTACTATAACGGGCGAAACGAAGCCTGTAACTATATAGGGTCCCCCAAATTTCGGTGCAAGTTTTGCAGCGAAATTGTCCACTGCCTTAGACAGGAGATGCTTCCTCACTAGTACATGGTCGCCTATGACGGGCATCCAATCGCGGCGCCGTAAATTGTAGTTGTGTTGTTGTTTCTGTGAGGACCTTAGCATGTTGCGCCTTACGATCTGGAATATCTCTTTCAACTCTTTTGCTCGCTCGTCGGGCGATGCACCGCGGGTCCCCGACCCTATTGTCACTTCATCATACAACGCATTGGGTAATCGCGGATTTCTTCCCTGAGTCAGAAATGAAGCCGAATAACCGGTGGATTCCGACTCGCTGGTGTTGAGGGCCAGCATTATTTCCGGAAGTGCCTCATCCCATTTATTATGCTGTTGGCCTGCGACTTGGGCTATCATGGTTTTAAGTGTCCGATTTATCCGTTCGGTGGGGTTTTCTTGCGGCGTATAAGGGGCTGTAAATTGCTGTTTCACCCCCATTTCCGTAAGGTATCTCTTCAGGATTCGGGACGTGAACTGCGTCCCATTATCCGTGACCAATGCCTTCGGCACTCCGTAACGGGCTACGATCCGTTCTCGGATCGCCTTGACGACTCCGTCCGCCGTGGCCTTTCGCAATGGGATCAGTTCGACCCATTTGGAGAAATTGTCGAACAATACCAACAACATGGTATTTCCCCGGGCCGTTCGAGGAAGAGGTCCAACAAAATCCGCGCAGAGCAAGGACCAGGGCTCCTCTGGTAGACGAGTCAACATCTTCCCAGCTGGTGGTTGTTGAGAAATCTTATAACGCTGACAGCTATCACATTGCCGTACGTACCTGTTGACATCGCGGGCCATTCCTGGCCAGAAATAACGACTTGCTGTCTTGTTGAGCGTTTTTCGCATACCGAGGTGACCACCCGCAACCTGGTCGTGGGTTTCCATTAATACCCGCTTTCGCTGTCCGGTGGGGACGCATAGTTTCCAGGGGGTGGAATCTTCTTCGTTGGTTTCCCGGGCGAAGTGTCGGTACAATTTGTTGTTCACAATTGCGTAGTCCGCATTGTGTTCTGGCTTTTTCTGGACAGCCTCCATCTTTCCGTCGTACCATGGGCACCTGTCGGCGGATGTTTGGACTAGATGGATAACGGCGGCTGTCGAGAGACGCTTCCTGGTGCCGTCAGTTAAAGTTACTTCCATATTGGTGGCCACATATTCTGGCCGTTGGCTTAGCCCCTTCACGACGGCGGGCACCACGAAGCTGCGAGTAGCCTCCGTATCTACAATAGCGGAGTGGGGCTGATTGCCTAGTAGTATACTGGCCTTCAGCTTGTCAGCTTCCCAGGAAAGATTTGTTGCTTGCCCCTCTGTGGAGTTACTACCCCTTTTTTCGGTGCGTGTGTGGCTATCGAGGGCACGGTGGTGTTCGTTTCGGCCTTGCGTTGGTGCATTAGGGATGCTTTCTAGGTCAGCTGCCAACGATAGCAAGTCGTCCAGGCAGCTAAAGTCCTTTCGTCGGATGTACCATTGGTAGTCTGGTAGAGCGTTGCGGAATATTCTTTCCATCTTCTCATCTGGGTTCAGCTGCGCGTGGTGCATCAAGTCTTGTAGGGCTAACACGTAGTCCTTGAAGCTCTCACGTGGTCGTTGGGTGCGCTTACGTATCTCGTCTTCGAGTTTTTCGAAATATCGTGGGGGTAGGAAGAAATTCAGCAGATCCTGTTTAAACTCGGTCCAGTGATTCCATTGCTTACGATTATTTCTCACCCACACCAACGCCTTGTCGCGTAACAGCTCGAACATCAATGGGACTATGTTATCTAGCTTCACCCCATATGCCCCTGCCAGTTCCTCCAGGCCATCTACAAACTTGAGTACGTCCTTGCCACCATCATATTTCAAGCCCCATTTACGTACCCGCTCTATGGTTGCGATTCGGTCATCATTGTCCGATTGCGCCTGACACCTGCAGCCACTGGGTGAGGGCTTTTCCTCCTGGTGATTTACATCTTTGGCTGCCTCGCTACTCCTCACGGGTACTTGTAAGACTGACCCGGGCGAGCTGCTGGTGTTCCATTCGTGGTGCTTTTGCCACTCTAACAGTCGCGCGATGATGTGCTCATCCTGTTCTGTGGTTGCAAATTTGGCGAACCTTTTACGCATCTCTTCTACCGTGCCAGTGGAATCTTGTGTGCACTGGGACAAATAACTCACCAGTTCATCCTTTTTTAAGGTGTAGATCCACGTGGTTTTTACTCCTTCGCGGTGAGCCATACCGTTCAATGTATCAACAGCTGGAGTGGCAAAAGATGTAGTGAGCGGCTGCTTTATTTGCCTAATCGATTACGTTGAGTATGGGTCAGACAACACTTGTCTGTAATAGTTTGTGGACAATTAAGTCCCTGCTCGGGCGCCAATGTAACGACACGGATTTCCGCTCTAATGCTGGGGTAGTTCAGCGGAGTCCAGTGTCCCAAAATAAAACTCGGTTGAGTGTAGATGTGGTAAAGTTTGTTTATTTATCTTCTTAGATCTAGTACTAGCTGACTAGAGGCGGATATTCGGTGGCCCTGATACACCCAGGAATAAGGTCGACCGAAGTTATAGTGCGTTTGCGTTGGAGCTGAGTGGCAGTCCGTTTCGGTGGGTCGGGGTTAGTGTACAGACTCAAATATTCCACAGCACTAGCGACACCTAGGCTTCCGGTCACACTTCTCGAGGATTGAAATTCTCCGACCCACGAGAAATGGTACCTATGCCCTAGCCTCCGTAAGAGTGCGGTGCTCCTATTCTAGTGGACGGCCAATTAGAATAGGAACGCCTGGTATCTGGTTTGATCTCTGGTTGGAATGACATACGCCGTTCCACGCGGGGATGCAAAGCCGGACACTTCTTTTCCTCCGGAGCGTGCGGTATCCCTAGTACTCCGAACTACTCCAGCTACCCTAGTGACCCCTAGCTTCTGGATTTCTTTTCCCACTGGATGACATACGCCGTCCACTGGAAAAGGCAATCTGTTGGCTTGGTTCCCTAAACGTCCTCTCTAGTATTTCTATTAAGTGGATTGCGCCAACTCAATAGTCGTACTACTATGATAATATTACTATGGAATTCACGCTTAGTAATATTACCTTCCTCACTTAGCAGCCAGACACAAAAAGAGCACTCTATGCGTTGTGTCTCGCCTTTTATACCAAATTTCCGCTGCTATGTATTTTACTTCGGGTTTTTTTTATAATGTGTTTGCTTTACTACAAAACAACCACCATATACATGTGCGTACATTGTATCAGCACATCAACCACTCGTAGCTGATGATCATTAATGTGTTTGCTGTACGACAACACAACCACCATATACATGTGTGTGCCTTGTATCAGCACATCAACCACTCGTAGCTGATGATCATTAACAATGATCAGCAAGCCAATTGTATGGGACATGTAGTATGTGGCTACCGTTACTTATTTACTAAATAACAACGACAGTTCATGCTTATGATATAAATAAGGTATGTATAAAGAATTTAGCGAAAATATGGGCTTAGTAACTGGAATTCATTCTTATAATAATAAAACATTAACGTAAAAATGTATTCATCCCGGTGTCATAAGCTAATTCTACTTATAATACAAATATAAGAATACTGCAAATAAAAGTAACCTGTATTCATTCCAGTATTATAAACTAATTTTCATTCTAATGAACAATGTAAAAATAATGCGAATAAAAGTAATATGGATTCATCTTAATATAAAGGAATAATATAAAAACAATGCAAGTAAAATTAATATTGATCCATTTCAATTTGATAAGGTAATTTTCATTTTAATATAAAGGAATAATATAAAAATAATGTAAATCAAATTATTATTCATCGTTTGGTGCAGCAACTAAGGGGGCATCTTGATGCCGTGTGAGCCAAAAACGAAGGCCCTGACTTTTGTCGTCACAATATATATATATATATATAGATACTTTATGGGGTCCAATTCTTTTTGGAGGGTATTAAAACTGTATTTTGGAGGGGTCGCTCTAGCAAGGGCTGTGGGGAGACATTTCACCTTTGTCATAAAACTCTAAAAATAAATGTTTGATATAATTATATACAATATTTAAAATTTTTTTTATAGAGTCATTTAGGGGGCAAAAGGGGTGGGGAGGGGGTAGGGCAGAGTAGTACCAGGTTACGTCTCTGCTTCGTCCTCAAAGCTTAAATAAAACAATTTGTTGAATATTTACACCATTTTTGTATATAATAACGCCCACTAAAGGGGGCGGGGTCCAAAAATAATTTATTTTATGGCTCCAAGTTTAACACGTTGGACTTTCTTTATTATAAAAATATATCATTTGCTTAACAAAATTACAAAAAACTGTCGTTTTTTACAGGTTGGTTTAGTTCTTCTTAGGGCAACTTTTTTCCCTCTAGCCCGATTTAGCCCATCTCGAAACTTAGCCTGTGCTATCCTTCAAGATATATTCATACCAAATTTCAAAAGTCTAGCTCTTTTCGTTTGGGCTGAATCGTGATTTCCACAGACGGGCATGTTCAGTTCGTCTTAGATTTCATTACTGATCAAGAATATATATACTTCATGGGGTCTCAGATGGATATTTCGCTACGTTACAAACGGAATGACAAAGTGAATATACCCTCTATATTCTTTTTTGGAGTGTATAAAAATTTTCTGGAACTATATTAAATTGAATTAAGATTCATAGGCTAATTATTCGAAATTTGTTTTTAAATCTCAGAAAGACATGATAAATATTCCAAGGCACAAAGGCAAGTCAACATCAGTTTTTGTTATTCAACTTATACAGCAGAGCAGAACAGCTGTTTTCGATAGACGCAACCCTTTCATCATCAGTGCTCATGTGTATTGTGTTTGTCACCACTTATTAGGTGGCTTAGTTGAATGTGATAACAGTTCCTATTTACACAAATTTTATTGTGAAAAAGAATCCGAGAACTGTATCAACCTGATGTTAACATGTTATTGTTTTTAATACCCGTGTTACCGTTTGATTCTTTTTCTTCATGTCCCATTTTTCTGAATTTTCATGCATTAACTAATTCATTTTATTCTTCTGCCTACTGCCACAAATTATTTTTGCCATCAAAGGCAAAGACAAATATTTAGACGTCTTCTTGACAATGAGCCGAAACAAACACCACAAATACAAAGCAGACAAAAGGGGTGACTTGGGGACACTCGTCTCTAGATTTCTTTCAGACAAGCTACAAAAAAATTTCATTACTGTTATTTTATTTTAATTATTTATAGCACCAGAAAAATAATCAATAATTTTTGGAATTTTTTGCTCCTCCCACTACTTCCCCTCGAAACGTATACATAGAAAGAAGTATTGACTCTTTACAAAATAAACACAAATAATCATCCGGCATTAACTGAATCTAGATTTGGTCTTATGAACTCTAAACATTGATAATAATAAACTTGTTCCGCTTTGCGGACGCTAATGGTCGTGCCGGTAGTAATCACAACCACTAATCCAACGATGATGATTATTGTTACCGCATCATTTCTCTGTAATCTCAAGGAAGTAATTTGTGCTCTACTACCTGCACAATCGGTAGCCAGATGAACAGAGAAGTATGCAAACGAAATCACGTAATCGTGGAAATTTTTATTGAAATCTTTTGGGATTCCCCACATTTGCCAATTTATACCTGAATGGCAGCCGCACAATTTAAATACTTCAGTTTAAGGGGTTTTCCGTCAACACATTTTTACGGCGAAACTCGTCTTGAATTTTAATATGCGTGTAACGATGATGACACCAACAGTTATTGTTTAGCTTATGGTTTTCGGATTATGTGGTTTTCTTTGTTCTCGTCCCTTGAAAATAATCAAACTGACCTAAGACCGCCGCTTTGGTTCGTGTGCATGTGTGTTTGCTCAAATACTGCATCTACTTTAGCAACCCACAACTTTGATGCCACATGTTTCCTAACAAAATACGTGTATTAATTCATTCCAATACGGATGCTAGCGATGATGTCCTCGTGTGTAGTTAAATGATTTTCATGCTGAGTTTTTCTTCAAATACTCGTACCTCCATTCCTGTTGTGTTTTAAGGTCACCGAAGGTGTTGTTCTATTAACACTCTGATTGCGGATTTCTGTGTGCATTTGAATTGGCGCATGTGTGAAAATACTCGTCGTAGATAAAAATATGTTTTCGATTAGTAGAAAATTTTCCAGCCTTATTTTCCAAAAAAAAAAAAAAAAAAAAATATGAAAAATCTCAATATGGGTGGCAGCACAGGGTGCGTTGTGTTTTGGAAATTTGATAACAAATTGTATTCAAATGCTCAATATGAAATATTCTTTTTTTTTGGGAAATTTTGTAATTTTCATATCTTAAGTCTTCACTTATAAATACTAAATTCATCTTATGTGGAGAAATACTTTTATTCGAAATGTTCATGTGCAAAGAATTTATGTGCGTCGGTGTTGAGGTAAATTGTATTTATTTTGGTGTCTGCTGTAAGCTTTAGGCACCTTAAAGTTACTAGTTGGTAAAATTTTTTTATTTCCTTGGACCAGCACTCAGGGGATGACCCCTACGTATGCAATGCATTGTGCCATAATTAGGAAAGTTGGTTATGGGAAGGAGGATAGAGGGAGTAGTGTTTGTGGACATTCGATTTGAACCTCCCCAAGTTAAAACTGAAAGGAAAGACCTCTGCTGGAAGTTTGTTCAACATACGAACCGTTCGACCAAAGAACAAATTCTCTCTGTTATGCGTGGTACGGTTCACTGGCAACTCAACCCCAAAAGTATGCGCCAGAAAACATTCCGTTATAGCATCGGTAGAACAGTGAAACACAACACCACACGTTGTGTCGTCAATAGAGTTGGCTACCCTACTGTCACCGATGTGCTTCTTTGCTCTCTCTTGTACGCGGTCGAGCAACTTCAAAATAGACATTGAAGCACCGGCCATGCATCAGAGTTGTATTCCATTTTTGGTCCGCCAATACAGATTCCCTTTTTATATAGGTTTTTACTCCCAAATTAAAAATTTTGTAGATCAAATTAAAATTTTTTAAATTCAAACTCAATTTTTTTCAAAACAAATAAACATTTATTTCAAACAAATTAAATTATTTTTAAAATAAATTAAATTCACTTTTTTTAATTTAAAATTAAATATTTTCAAATTCAATTGTTTTTAAAGTTTGTTTAATTGTTGTTTAAAACTAAGTTGTTTTATTTAAAATTTAAATATTTTTAAAATTAACTAAATTTGTATACAAAAACTGATTTGTTTTTTAAATTAACTTCATTTTTTATATATTTTGTTTTCTTTAATATTGTGAACAAAAATACAACTGCCTGTCCCACTGGAATATCTTCCAACCCTGTACTGTTATACACAGTAAAAAGTTTTGAATTACATTTACTACCAAATCTAAGAAATAAGTTCATTCGAATGTAATGCAATTTAAAAAAAGGAAGAAGCCCTTAAAATTACGTTAATTTATATATTTTTATATTTATTCTATTAAATTTTAAAACTTAACTCAAATCTAGTTCATAGTAGTACTAATCGAAAAGTTTAAAAATTAAACTACGACCCATAGAAATACGTTAAATAAGAGCTTAATACACATAAATTAGTTTTTACACACATGCCATTGTTTTTTAAGCTTTTAATATAGAATTAAAAAAAAAAAATGAATTTGTGTTTTAATGATTTGAATTTGAAAAGAAAAACGTTGAATTATAAATGCAAAAAATATAATTTAGAAAGGAAAATATTTAATTCGTGGTGAAAATAATTCAAATTACTTTGAAAAAAAGTTAATTTGTTTTGAAAAAAACTTAATTCAATTTGATAAAAGTTGAATTTGTTCCGAAAATGATTTGATTTGAGAGTAAAAACCTATATATTTTTATTATCTATTCAAAAGCCTTAGACACGATCAAGTTTGTAGGTTGATTGTTTTGATCTGATAGTGCTTGATGACCCATCAAGCATTAACGTTTAGCTTGAATTTGTGCTGTGCGTTTGGTAAAAAAAATATAGAAAAATTTCTATAAGTAAAGCTGCTGTTCACAATGATATTATAGTCATAATGAAAATTAGTTAAGGATTGATGGGTTACCACTATACACACATCAACAAGTGACAGCAAGCATGGAGAAACTCAAAACTTATTCAGTTTTCATCAAACGTTGTGAGATGTTACACATAGTAAAAATATTTCACTCATACTGCAAAAATGCTGTGTGATCGTATATAGATCCCTTGTAAAGGGGTCTCCATCAGGGACTTCCTAACTTTGACAGTTGATAACAGTCATATTGTTGTAATTAAACCGGTCAAATTAGTTGTTGTTTATTCCATCTGTTTTGCCAAATCACCATGGAAGGCTAGAGCATTCAACAATATGTAAAATAAAATATTTTTTATCAAAATTGCTCTCAATATTACGATCGCCATAGGCGTCCTGCCGAGAGGACTATTCGTATTTAAGTTCGATGCTTCAGTAAACGATCGACTAACTTGCGAGTTCCTTTAAGATATTTCTGTGCCTAATTTTAAAACTCTATACAAGGTCACTCCGAGAACGGCCGTGAGGTAGACATCTCAGCTTTGTCGTAAACACTCAAAGAGTAATTGTTTGGGGTAAATAAGTGCCGGTTTACACTATGCAACTGAAATAGGAATATATACCATTTGTATTCCTTTCTCGCTCTTCCTCACTAAATATCAAGAATTGCTGCGACAAAAATTGCATAATGGAAACGGGGACTAAGTGTACAAAATAATATATATATTTTTATAGGGTCTTTTTGGTGGCAAAGGTGGGTGGATGGGTAGGCCAGGGCGAAGATCAGAGCACATCTTACCTTCGTCGTAAAAGCTAATAAATTTACCGCCCTATTCGTAAAAATTATGAGAAGTTTATGAGAGTGTGATAGAGCAAATTTCATATGAAATTTTGTTTTATTACGCTGTTATTAGACTCTCATAATTTTTATGAATAAGGGGGTTAGTTCTTTAAGGAATGTGGGCTTGAGGAACACAATTTGTTATAGAGTTACACTATTTTTTTAATTTAATATGTTACTTCAACGCCCACTAAAGAGGGCGGGGTTCAAAAATTAACTTTTATAATTTTCGGGCTTTATGTTAAATGCTTTGGACCTTCTCTGACATAAAAATATATCAATTGCTTAATAAAATTAAACAAAAAAAATTTTTAATTTTTTAGAGGTTGGCTTAGCTCTGCTGAGGGAAGGTTTTCTTCCTTTGGGCCCGATTCAGCCCATTTACTAACTTGACCCGTGCTATTCTTCAAAATCTATCTATACCAAATATCAAGGGCCTGGCTATTTTCGTTTGGACTGAATCGTGATTTCCACAGATGGATGGACGGACATGGTCAGATCGTCTTAGATTTCCTCACTGATCAAGAATATATATGCTTTATGGGGTCTTAGACACACGGAAGGACGAAGTGAATAAAATGGAGGGTATATTCACTTAGTCATTCCGTTTGTAACGCAGCGAAATATCCATTTGAGAACCCATAAAGTATATAAAATTTGTGATCAGTGATAAAATCTAAGACGATCTGAACATAACCGTCCGACCGTCCGTCTGTGGAAATCAAGATTCAGTCCAAACGAAAAGAGCCAGACTCTTGCAATTTGGTATACATATATGTATCTTGAGGAATAGAGCAGGTTAAACTCGTAAATGGGTTGAATCGGCCCAGAGGGATAAAAGTTTCCCTATGAAGAACGAAACCAAACTCTCAAAAACAACATAATTTTTAGTTTCTTTTTGTAATTTTGCTAAGCAAATGCTATATTTTTATGTCCAAAAAGGTCCAACGCGTTAAACTTGGAACCATAGCCCCCTTTAGTGGGCGTTATTATATGCAAAAATTGTGTAAACAGTTAACAATTTGTCTTACTTAAGCCTACATTCCTTAAAAATAACACCTTTTTTTTTTTTTTTTTTTTTTTTTTAGGAGTAGGACCAGCACTCAGGGGATGTCCCCTATATATGCAATGCATTGCGCTGGAACAGGGGACAGATTAGGAAAGATGAGAAGATAGACAGCTTTTTTTTTTTTTTTTTTTTGTAGCTATTTAAACCTTTTTTACTTCGCCGGCTAATTTTTTGCTACAGGGCCGACGAAGGTGGGTGCTGTTACTCTGCTTTTAGTACATGATTGGGTCAGTCGCTGCCAGTAATTGTCCAGTGATCAGTACTATGCCTTCATCACTGAAAACAGGTTGGCGACAACTAACACAACCACGCACTAATGCTGATCAGAAGAATTCAACTCAATATTTCATGACTCAGCGGGGGCTCGAACTCAGGACCTTCCGCTTCATAGTCTCGTGTTCTACTACTTCAGCCAACAGCACCCACTTTTAAGCTTTAATGACGAAGCTGAGACGATACCTGGTACTACTCTGCCCTACCCCCTCGACCCCGTTTTCGACCTAAATGACCCTATCAAAAAAATAATAATTAAAAATTAATTTTACAATTAAATATCCTAAACATTTATTTCTAGAGTTTTATGGCAAAGGTGAAATGTGTCCCCCACAGCCCTTGCCAAAGCGACCACTCCAAAATACAGTTTTAATACCCTCCAAAGAGAATTGAACCCTATAAAGTATATACATTTTTGATCAGGGATGAAGTCTAAGACGGTCTAGCAATGCCCATACGTTCGTCTGTGGAAAACATGATATAGTCTATTTTTGGACCCCGTCCCGTCTCGTGGGCGTTGACGTACGATATTATATGAAAAAATAGTTTAAATATTGAACAATTTGTATTCCTTAAGCCTATAAGAAGCTGAGATGTTCTCTGATCTTGCAGAGGTGAAACGTCTCTCCCACTGCCCTTCCCGGTTTGACTCTCTCAAAATAGATATTTAAAATTGCGTACAGCGATGTGTTAAATCAACTCTGTCCCACCAACTTAAACATTTTAAATTTACTTACTTTGTAAATATTTGGAGGGTATTTAAGATTCCACCCGGTCGAATATAACGTTTTTACTTGTTTTTCTTCTTTTTGTGGCGGGGAATAAAAATAAAATTGGAGATGATAATCAAATTGGTCGTATGAACACAAATAATATTTGGAAGCAACTTCAGAAAAGAATTAAGAAAGTTAGACGTCATAAAATTCATCGGGTCAATTGGGTGTTACACAATGAACTCAAACCAAATAAAAGTTCTAACTGGCTGTTGGGTGTTTAAACTTCAATATCGATTGAGTTATTAATCGCACAGTTGGCACATCGATTAAAATAATTATGGCGTATTTTCATAATCAAAAGGCGATCTGAAAGCGACAGGTTTTAATAATTTCAAAACTAAAGTTGGATTATCGATAGAAAAATCATACATTTACAAAATATCCGTTTGACTTTTTAATAGATTTACACAAGTCAAATATCTGCCATGCAAAAATATCACTTCGAACAACATAATGACCTTAAAAATAATCAATTTGCAAACAAGAAAAGATAAGATGAGATAAGCAACAAAAAGAGCTGAGCTAAAAGACGTCAACAACAATCCAATTATTTTAGTAATTGTTTCATTTTTATCAGCAAATTAAAATCCCATAACGTCAAATGAATTTTAAGTACCAACACACACGCATGCATATCCATGGAACATTAAAAAAAGGACCACAAGGCATACAGACACGATTTATAAGGAAATGAATATTAAATTTTAACCTGCTCAAGCCGAGTCCACACATTTAAAATACACACATGGACACAAAATCATCAACAAATATCCTGCAAGCAAAGGAAATCGCATCAAAAAGTCGAAAGAACAACTGAAAAGAAATAAAGAAAACAAAAAAACTTTAACTGCCTGATCGGATCAATGAACAATAACGATGGCCGGCCAGTCAGTCAGTCAGTGTTTTCCTTTTTTTTTCATATTTTGCAAAAAAGAAAACACACACAGCGATATAATGAGAAATTTTTATTTCTACTCCTGTTTTTTGTTTCTTCTTTGGCCAGTCAAAAGGATAATCAGGTTTAAGTCTCTTTTAAAAGTTAATGTTTATGTACGCACCTACTGGAAATGAAAAGCCTACACACTCATTCGTACACAACGAACGCACTAGTGAAAATGTTCACTTTCGAAAAGGACCAAATAATTGCCAACCAGAAAATGAGCAACAATAATGACCGGAACAAAACTGCTAAAAAAATATTGTCACAAGTGCGAAAAAATCCATAAAGAAAACATGCAAAAAGGGATTGCGGCAAGAAAATGTCTTGGCTAAAATGGAAAATAATACGACTTTAAAAAATGTGTGTGTGTGTGTGTGTGTGTGTGTGTGTGTGTAAAATGGCATGACGCGTCATTGCAAAAAACTTAAATCCATTTTGAATAAATATTTAATTTAAGCATTAAGACCGGTGATCAAAAATATTTACCAAAAAAAGAAAACGCTTAATGTAAAAATAATATTAATTTATCCCGGCTGCAGCTAAAGGACTCTTTATATCATGAAAATTAAGAAAAACATTTTAATATTTTCTTTGCCAAAATGTGACAAATTCTAAAGAATTTTTGTGGATTTTTTTTTTTTTTTTTGTTAAAAACAATATTATTTTTTCAAAAATATGATTGCTGGTACTTTTCGTTTTCCAGGTTCCGCATTAAGCAACATTTTTTTTATTACATTTAATATTTATTTTTATACCTGAATTGCAAAAAAAAAATGGCGTTTCTTATAAATTGGAAGATGTTTAAGAATTTTTTTTAGTAATTTTTCAATGAATTTATTTATGAAAAAGGTCAAACTAAATAAACATTCACTTCCAGCCAGTTTAAATGTCCCTTGATTAAACTAGCCAAAAAGAGATCAGCAGCTTGTTGTTTAAGAATTGCATACAAAACAAGTGACAGGACATACAGAGTTAAGGACTCACCTGGCACGAATGGGTATCGTTGGCGATATAACATGCTGGGCCTGCTAGGAAGAGAACGAGACACTGGAGCACTACTTGTGCTACTGTCCAGATTTTAGCCAAGTCAGAAGACTAACATTTAATCAGGAGATTATACAGGAGATGGAATTCCTTAGGGGCTCTGATTGGAAGGACTTCAGGAAGTACATTGAAGAAACTAGGTTCTTGATGTAATCAAACTCAGAGGTTTCCATGGTATCGGTGGAGGCTCCCTACAGTGGAATGGGAACTCCTTATTATAGAGCGCACAACAGGCCTATGAGGCCTAAGTGTAATCCAGGACGGATTGGGATGCTTATGCCCCTCTTTTTCAACCTAACCTAACCTAATAATAATAATAACAAGTGGAAACGTTATATTCTACCGGGTCGTATTTTTTTTCTAAGACCCCTTTCACACACATCAGGTTTGACTCATCAAGTCTTGATCTTTTTTTTTTTTTTTTTTTTTTTTTTTTAGGAGTAGGACCAGCACTCAGGGGATGTCCCCTATATATGCAATGCATTGCGCTGGAACTGAAAACGAGGGATAGTATTGAGGGGACAGATTAGGAAAGATGAGAAGATAGACAGTTGTTTTTTTTTTTTTTTTTTTTTGTAGCTATTTCAACCTTTTACTTCGCCGGCTAATTTTTGCTACAGGGCCGACGAAGGTGGGTGCTGTTACTCTGCTTTTAGTACATGATTGGGTCAGTCGCTGCCAGTAATTGTCCAGTGATCAGTACTATGCCTTCATCACTGAAAACAGGCTGGCAACAACTAACAAAACCACGCACTAATGCTGATCAGAAGAATTCAACACAATATTTCATGACTCAGCTGGGGCTCGAACTCAGGACTCTCCGCTTCATAGTCTCGTGTTCTACTACTTCAGCCAACAGCGGTGAAGAGCGCGAAGAGGGGTACAGACTTGACGCTAGTAGTCACTTTTTATATTTTCTTTTCTTTTGTTTTATCATCCGTCATATATTAAATGAATGTTCAGCAATGAAGAAAAACTTGACATGACGTTTCGTGTGTGAACTGATTAAGTAAAGCTGATGTGTGTGAAAGGGGACTTATTGAAACTTTACATTTTTATCGTATTTGGCTTAAGTAAAGAAGAAAAAATGTATATTAACCTATTTCGTCCCAGTGTTCCATTTTTCGAACAGTAAATTTCAAGCATTTAAAATTTTTTTTATCTGTTTAGTTTTTTCACGAAAATTTTTAATGAAAATTTTGAAAAATATTTTTAAAAAAATTTTTAATAAAAACTTTTAAAAAAATGTTTAATGAAAATTTAAAAAAAAAATGTTGATGAAAATTTTTAAAAAAATTTTTAATGAAAATTAAAAAAAAGAAAAAAATTTTAATGAATATATTTAAAAAATGTTTAATGACAATTTTTAATGAAATTTTTAAAAAAAAGTTTAATGAAAATTAAAAAAAAATTTTTTAAAAAATTTTTTTAAAATTTTGGACATCTGAATCGTATCTTCTGGACCCAAATTACCATTAAACTACGAAGTTTCATAAACTGATTCGAAAAAAAATCTCTGGGACGATATGGGTTAATATAGGGTCCGCAATCTAACGTTTTTTTTAAACAAGTGCTTTTTTCGTGAATGGTAACACTTAACTCATGTCTGATTTGACAGATAATTAGTTTTATCCTGGTTCGGGGGTATTTTCCGAGGGTCTCGGCCTTTCGGTATCGCTCAGGCTACCCGATACCTCGACAGTTTTCCAAGCAGAGATTTATGCCATTACCGAGGCAGCATTAAGGATTGATGGGCTCAATTTGGAGGCAAGAACTATTGACATCTGTGTAGATAGTCTGGCAGCAATTAGAGCCCTGGGCTCGGAGATGATAAAGTCGAGATGTGTACTGGCATGCATTCAATCTCTGGCCAGACTTAGGGGGCATGATGTCAATGTGGTTTGGGTTCCAGGGCATGAAGGCATTCAGGGGAATGAGATGGCGGACGAATGCGCGAGAGCGGGTTCGGCCTTGGATGAAGCAGTATCGCGTAGGGACATTGACATTCCCTCAGTTGAGCTGCTGGGCAGATTTCAGAGGTGGGCAAGGAGGGAGGTGACAAGCAGGTGGTCAAGTATTACTACCTGTAGGGTTTCCAAAACTCTATGGCCCTCGCTTAGCAGAGCTAGGACTAGGCAAATTCTGTTTTTTTGGGAAACAGCCGTTGGCACTCCTGGTAGGGGTCTTGACGGGGCACTGTGCAATTGGGCACATGTCGGAGCGTTTGGGCTTTCCCCATGATGGCCGCTGCAGGAGCTGCTTCGATGAGGAGGAGGAGGAGTCAGTACAGTATTTCCTTTGTGACTGTCCGGCCCTGCAGGAGCGTAGGCTTAGACATCTAGGCTCTCGTTTCCTGCGGGATCTTGACTGCCTCAGGGATGCACCGCTGGCTGCCCTGGCGGGCTTTGTGAGAAGTTGTGGTTGGTTCTCAGGAACCACCACTTCGTCTTGAGAAGAGTGTGTAGGGTATAGTCCTCTGGGCATCACAATGGGCCTTTTGATGGCCTCCGAGTGTTTTTCTCGCTTACTGCGGGCAGCCCTTTTAACCTAACCTAACCTAGTTTTATCCTTCCGCTGAACGAATATGGCTGTGTATACGCTTGAACAACGCTTCGCTAAGTCGATCGCAGGCCCGACTTACAGAAGATGCCGATTTTGCCAAAAAAAAATCATCTTTTCAGATGAAGTTCATTTTGATCTTGGCGGGTATGTAAACAAGCAAAATTGTCGCATTTGGGGCACAGGAAACCCGCACGCATACATTGAAAAGCCGACACACCCAAAACGAGTCAGTGTTTGGTGCGTATTTTGGTCCAGAGGCATAATTGGGCCATTTTTCTTCGAAAATGAGCAAAGACTGGCCGTTACAGTCAATGGCGATCGTTAACGGGCCATGTTGAACGGATTTTTGTTCACAAAAATTGAAGAGGAGGATATTGGCAACATTTGGTTTCAACGGGACTGCGCTACGTGCCACACAGCCGAAGCTACACTCGATGTTTTGAGCCCTGTTTTTGATGATCGCATTATCAGGCCACCTCGGGGCTGCGATTTGACATCGTTGGCCTATTATTTGTGGGGTGCCGTCAAAGATAAGTGTTACGCCGACAAGCCAGAGACAATTGACGCTTTAAAGGACAATACTCGTAAAGCCATTGGTGAAATACAACTGCACACAATCGATAATGTGCTTAAAAATTGGACCGATCGTGTAGGCTACTGCATGGCCAGCCGAGGCAGCCATTTGAATGAAATTAATTTCCATTATTAACCGGAAGGATTGTACTTTAAAATAAAAAAGAAATTTGAGAAAATATTCAGTAGTTTTTTATAGTATTTTCAAAAAAAAGGTTATTTGGCGGACCCTATACGATCATTTCCAATGTATTGGGAGAAGCATGACTGAGACATCATTCCACCAGCATAACAGCAATTTACGTATTAATATTTTATATCAACGTGCAAAAAAGGGACTGAGAGAAGTTGAAAATGTTGGACCTGCTGGGTCAGAGTTCCTTTAGGAGATTTCTGTGCCCAATTTTAAAACTATGTACAGGGTCGCTGCGAGAATGGTCATGAGGGGAGACAGCTCACCTAAATCGTAAAAACTTAAAGTCTAAATTTTCGGCGTAGTTTTTTACCTCGGACCAGCACGCAGGGGATGACCTCTACATATGCAGTGCATTACGCCGGAATTAGAAAGGAGGGGAGAGATGAGGAAATATGAGGAGATAGAGATTTTGTTTTTAGCTGTTTCAAACCTTTTACTTCCCCGGCTAATTTTTGCAACAGGACCGACGAAGGAGGCTGCTGCTGTTACTCTGCTTTTTAGTACATACAAGATAGTGTCCGTCGCTGCCAATTATATTCAGTGACCAGTGCCATGCCTTCATCATTGAAACAGACTGACAACAACTAACACAACCATGTACTACTGCTGATCAGAAGAATTCGACGCAATATTCATGACTCAGCACGTGGTTAAACTCAGGACCCTCCGCTTCAAAGCCTCGTGTTCTAGTACTTCAGCTAACAGCACCCACGAGTCTTAATTAAGTGTAGAAAAAAAGTTTAAGGTCAGGTCATCTAGGGGGCAAAGAGGTGTGGAAGGGGTAGGGCAGGGGAAGATCAGAGAACATATTCCATTCGTCGTAAAAGCTTAAAAATAAAATTTTTCAGGATACATTTCTTAAGGCTTAAGGGATACAATATTTATACTATTTTTCGTATTGAAGTTACATCTTAAACGCCCACTAAAGGGGGCGGAGTTCAAAAATGGACTATATGGTGTTTTTCACAGACGGACGTATAGGCGTTGCTACATCGTCTCAGACTTCATCACTGATCAAGAATATATATACATGCTTTATGGGGTCCAATTCTTTTTGGGTATTTTATCGGGGTCACTCTGACAAGGGCCGTATGGGAGACATTTCACCTTTGCCATAAATCACTAAAAATTAATTTTTGGGACAATTAAGGGTAAAAAAAATTTTTTTTTTTTTGATAGGGTTATTTAGGGGGAAAGGTGGAGGAGGGCGGTAGGGCAGAGGAGGATCAGGTTACTTCCCAGTTTCGTCATAAAAGCTTAAATATATTATCATTGAGGAATGTAGGCTTAAATAAACCAGTTTGTTAAATTTTTACACGGTTTTTGCATTTAATAGCGCCCTCTAAAGGGGCGGGGTCCAAAAATAATTTTTTTTTTTTATTTTCCAAATTTAACGTGTTGGACCTTCTTTGGCATGTCATTTGTTTCACAAAATTTCAAAAAAAAACTTCAAAAAATTATGTTGTTTTTAGAGGTTGGTTTAGTTTTTCTTAGGGGAACTTTTTTCCCTCTTGCCCTATTTAGTCCGAACTTAGCCTGTGCCATACTTCAAGATATATTTATACCAAATTTCAAGAGTCTAACTCTTTTCGTTTGGACTGAATCGTGATTTCCACAGACGGACGGCCGCACATGCTCAGATCGTCTTAGATTTCATCACTGATCAAGAATATATATACTTTAAGGGGTCTCAAATGGATATGTCGCTGCCTTACAAATGAAATGACTAACTGAGATACGCCCGAATTCTCTTTTGGAGGGTATAAAAAGTTATAATAAATATGGAAATTTTTAAATAATAAACGGATTTGTATAGAAGGAGTTGACCTTTCAGAATCATGTCTTTTGAAGTTTTTAGCTACACCAGACGCAGAACTAGAGGGGTTCAAGTTGTGGAGTTTTAACATATTTTCCATGTTCTTAACTGTTTGTTTCATCGCATATAAAGGGTGTCCCAAAATTAACACAAGATTTGAATTAAATAAAAAAACAAAGTTTTTAGAGTTTCGTTTGTTATTTTTTTTTTATTGAATCAGAAAGTATAGACAATAGAGTTTTTTTATGGAATAGCACATCGAGCAAATGTCTTCCATGGCGTTGCTCACTCGTTTATCGAAAGTTTCCATGACAATTTTTCATAAATGTGGCTGAATGGCGTTGGTGCCGCATTGAATATCCTTTTCTAATACGTGGATGGTTGTTGGCTTGTGATTTCAAATAACCCCATAAAAAGAAATATAATGGTGCTAAATGAATTAATGGGGGGGTTGGTCAATTCTGATCACCGAAACGAGAGTGTTACCGACGTGGAAATGTCTCATGCTGAAATTGAATTGTTTCACCGACTGTTTGGCATGTGGCATCGTCTTATTGAAAGCTTTTCAAATTAAACAAAAATTAAGCAGTTAAATCAAAACCTCGATTAATTAATCCAGCGACTAACCAATTAGAATAAGAATCCGATTAATTGATTGAATGCCCTAGTGTCTGAAGGAAATTTTAATCTAGGGTGAATCCATGTCAAACCATCATGGCTTTCGGCATCGTCACCTCCGATTTCAATGAAATTCAACGCAAATGTCATATACTACAGAGTGGCGCAAAAGTAATCCTCCTATCAGCTGCAATTTTTTTTGTTATTTTTTTTTAATTTTTGAGAAAATTTAAAAAAAATGTTTTTTTTGATGATTTAAATTAATTTTATTTTAAAATAATTTTTTTTGTTATTTTTAAAATTTTTAAAAAATTTTAAAAAATGTTTTTTATGATTTAAATTAATTTTATTTTAAAATAAAATTTTCAAAAATGTATATGCTATAAATTTTGCGAGAAATGACAATCAATTGGCGGCGCACAGTGGGGCCTTTTGCCTTTTTTCATTGCAAAAATCATAACTTTTAAATTAATAAAGATATTTAAAAATTTTAAAAAGCATTTGAAAGAAGACCCTTCAAGCTACAATATATATGATTTTCACGCTCATATGTTAACCGCGGCACTGTGCACAGTGTCGCCTTTTGACTGTTTCATAACAAACATAATAAACATTAACGTACATAATAAAGATATTTTAAAAATAATAAAGCATTTCAAAGATAACCGCTTTCGCTAAAAAATAATTAACCTGGGGGGTTACGCTGTAATGCGATGCGAAAGGAATTGCTTTCGCATTTCAATGTAAATAGCATACAAATGCGTTCAGTTTTTCATTCGCATCGCATTACGGAGTAAGCCCCCTGCATGTCCATAGGATCACAGGGTACTACGCACATGTTGCTTTCTCGTCGCAAAACCATAATTTTTGAAGTTACTAAGATATATCCAATAGTTAAAAATCACTTCAATTTTAAATCCTTTAGTTTCAAAATAAGTGCTTCCGCATTTTGATAGGCACTGGGCACGGTAATAACTTTTGACTTCTTTTGTCGCAAAATTCATATCTTTTGAAGTAATGATATTTTTAAAATTTAAAAAACATTTGAAACACAACTTTTGGTGCTTCAAATGATATTGTCATAAGGAAGTCTAGAAAAAAATACCACTGTAATTTAACATGTTAGAGTAATATTATATTTTTTATTTTTACTATAAATACACATTCTTGAAATATTTTTAATATTAATGCTATATAATATGTAACGATATCAAGTTATTTAATATATTTTGTTCAAAGTAGTATAATTATTTTTTATTAGTTAGTTTTCTATAAAATAGTCATTAACATTGGGAGCGATATCTAATAGACTTAACATATCAGAGCTATAATTACGTTCTTGTAAATCCTTTTGAGATCTTACATGTCTTCGTGATGAAATTAGTGGATCTGATGAGGCGGCCAACATATTGAAAAGGTCCTCATTTTGTCTTATCCGTGAAATTTTGCAAGTATTTGCGTTTCTGAAGTGTTTGTAATCTTTGTTTTTGCATTCTTGGGCTTCTTCTGATAACTCTCCAATTGGTAGGCATTGATATTCAATTAAATCTTTACCATGAGCCAAAATCTTATGGACCGTAGGACTAAGTTTCTTTTCAGGGTACATTTGACCCAAAAGCTGGGCAGTTTTTGATGCATAGTCATGAAACTTTTGGCCATTTACCATTTCTCTAGAGTTTATAACGTTTAGGATAACTGCAAACCTTTTTATAATATGATTGTCGATCCCAGTAATTCTGGCTGTTACCTCATCATTTTCAAAAAATGCTCTGGACATATTTCCATCGTTCGTATTGCCGTACCCCTGCTTTGGGCAGTCTATTTTCAGCACAAGGTTCTTAAGAAATTCATTTTGTATAATTTTTTTTCGAGCAGATAGTTTTTCTTTTGGTGTTGAGTTCTTATCAAAACATTCTCCATCTCGAGGAATTGTATAAGCTAGTTTTAAAATAAACTCCATGCACCTAATTCTAGCATGTAATGGAGAAATTCCATATTCATAGTTGTGCTCATCACTTGAATCATCAAGATTTTGAAAGTCATTCTGTGTCTTTTTGCAAATCGCACACTTCAAAGTTGACGAAGTATCTGTTATTACATTTAAGACTTTGCCATCAATCTTTGTAAGACAAAATTCATAATCAATGTAAACTGTTTTTCCATTCTCCATTTCAAGCATTAAAGGGTTTAGTTCAGAAATTTGCTTTTTTATATCGTTTACTGTTGATTTGATTATTTCTGAAGACTCCTTTGTGTATTTAAAAAATATCGGACGGCAAAAATGAACTGATGATGGGCGGGGATTTTTCCAATGCTCAGAGATTTCACTTTTAAGTCGTAACGGAACTACAGAAGCCATAAACATATTTGCATCTGTAATAGTTGTGTCATTTGTCGATATTGTTTGTTTGTAGGCACTTTGACCGGATGATCCATCACATCCCCACTTATTTACCAATGTAAGCCTATCTGGCAGTAATACTGTTTCCTTTTCAGACAAACTTTGAATAAGGCGTTTGGCTGTATGATCCATTAAGTCTTGCAGTTTAACCTCTACCGATATTTCAGTAACCTTTACATTAGATGGCACTGCTTCTTTTTTGGCAGATGTAACCTTTTTGTATCCAGGAAGAATATTGACATTATGATTCTTTAAAGAGCTTCGTAAAATAGAATACTTTTCCTTTGACAATCCCAAGTCCATATATAACGCTAAGGCTTCTTCTATGCTATACTTTGTGGGTAAAGAATTTGGAAGAGTTGGAATACTCTCTTTAATTCTCTGCAGTCGATTTGGGCTTGCAAGCTCCACAGCTTTTGTAATGTCTGACCTTGATTTATCTTTATCTTTAACATACTTAAGACATAATGCTTCTGAAAGATGCGATTTACAAATATCTTTAGTGACATTTTGAAGTTTACGTTTTCTTGTGTGCGCTGAACACTCTTTTATAGTTTTCGCAGGTTTTCCTCTTCTGCTGTTTGAAGATGTATGAGGTTCTTCGATGTTT
Source organism: Linnaemya tessellans (assembly GCA_951800035.1). Lineage (NCBI taxonomy): Eukaryota > Metazoa > Arthropoda > Insecta > Diptera > Tachinidae > Linnaemya > Linnaemya tessellans. The sequence continues at coordinate 54,980,078 of OX637535.1, forward strand.
TCAAAGATTTGTATTTCATTTAGCCAATCTGAATTCTTTTCCATAAAGGTTTTTATCGTTCGTTTTGAGGCAAGCCATTTTTTATTAATTTTCAAGTAAACGAAGTGAATTGTGGTTTTAACATCCTCTTCGTGGTATCCTGATAAATTGTGTAATTTTTGCAGAATAGCCATTCTAAACACATTTTCATTATGTGAGTTTCTGAATAACTCGAACAATTCCGAATTTTGAAATGACATTATAGCACTTTAGAGTAAAATTGTATACTTTAATGATCACTGCTTTTGCAAAGTAAAAACTTAACTGGCTTGATTACACAATTGCGGTTTAATTTATACCCAAAAATAAAAAAGGTTCAATTTACCTGCTTTGTAAAACAGAAATCCAGGCCTCAACTATCTGCAGTGTAAAACTGCAGTTTCTATTTTACTCAGTATAAAAAAAGTTTTAAAACTACCTGCCTATTTTTATAATGCGGACAACGTAACATAAAAGAGAATTGAAGAAAAATGCAGGGGAAAAAGTCATCGTGTAAATCTCGTATGAACGAGAGAAATTAAAATACTCGTATGTAACAAATACGTGCTGCAGTGAAAACAGAATTATGGCCGTTTTCACTATGAGATTGTAACAGTTTTCCTCTTGTATCAAGAAAAACGGCAACTTTTGGTGGCAAAGTTTAGTTAAATTATTTAAAGCATTGTGTAGCAAATATGCTCCGAAAATTTGGGCGAGACCATTTTTGGCCATTTTTAGATATGCTCTATTTTATTTGTAAAAATTACCTAAATATAGGGTGTCTGAAAAGCGGCAACTGCCGAAAAAGTAGGGCATCTGATGCACATTTTTTTGCTTATTTCAATTAAAAATAAACATACCTTTAAAACGATACCAAAAAAGTAATGATCTAAAGTCAAGGTTTCTAGCACTTCAATTTTAAAATGTAATTTTTTTTTCAAAATCACCTTTTTTGGGGCTTCCTAAAAAACTGCCGACTTTGAGCAGCTCCACCAGCTATAATTTTCAACCAATTAAGAAAAACGTTTTTGAACTGGCATCAGTAAGAAGTTCTTTGTACGATGTAATCATTCATTTTACAAAATTTTGTCATAAAATTTTTTATTTTTGCCACGGCTTTTGGGAAAAGGCGCCACAGTGTGGCGGCCATTTACATGACATCATATTCTCGACTTGATGTAAAAAAATTAAAAGACCAAATAAAAATAATCCACAAGAAGAATGAAAGTTTTTCATTTTTTTTTTAATTACAGCCAAAAAACATCGCAAGGTTCTTTTTGCGCCATTTTCTGATAGGAGGATTACTTTTACGCCACCCTGTATAAGAGTATAATTAAACAAACAAAATTTGGCCTCAGATCCATTCGGGTTCCGAAATATGACACCATAAAAGTTAAAAAAATGTTGAAAAATCAATAAACTCTCCTTACAAAAAGCGATAGAACTTTTGAACTATGCAAGATAATTTAGTTTTTTTTATATAGTTTTAAAGGTGAAAGTGCACCCTTTAAAATGATATGCATATTGCGTGTTTTTAAGAAAAGGTCAAAGGTTATTTTCTGAGGTCTTGAGTTCAAAGGTCTATATCTGAAAAAGTATATTTTTTAAAATTCTTAAAAAAATGTATGTCAAGTATTAGACGCTCTTCTACATTTCCAGAAAATTTAAAGGTGGAGACTCGATTGGTGTCAGAGTTATAGACCAGAACGTCATCCTAAATATGTTTTGGGTTCATACTCAATTGATTGTTTGTTTTTTGTACAAGCTGAAGTATGTACATTAGGGCGTCTAGATAGGAAAAAAAAACTATAATAAAGGGTGTCTCAGTAAGTACGTACTTTTTCACGTTAATTTCGAGATAGCTGTGATTTTTTCATTGAATTGTAAAGATGTAAAGAAGACATGTTGCGATTAAATACGGAATAACATTTCCGTCAAATGGCTGCCACGGCTCTAATGGCAGGCTAATACTCGCATGTTTTCCATGGAAATTTTGATAGGGATGTGGTTTGCACCTCCCTCACCGATGAGCGCGTTGGATCTCGTATTCGGACTCGCAAATTGTTTTTGGCATATTTGCGTGCGCCCGAGGTTTTACAAAACCCCAAGGAAAAAGAAACCCGCCGTGAAATTTTTTTAAAATAATTTGTTCTGGAAATCGTTGCTGCACTAAATCGATTGTTTTATAGGTCTTGCTGAAACCACATGCCGTCCAGTTGAGGCTACAAGAACTTCTGCAACGAATTCCATTTACAGTCACTGCACCGTCTGCCTCATCTTTAAAAAAAATCAAGTCCCAATCACGCCGCTCATTGTGGGTGCATTTATTTCTCATGGATTGCATGAGGGATTTTCTGTACCGCAAATTCTGCAATTTTCGGTATTCACGAAGCCATTCAGATGGAACTCCGCTTAATTGAAGAAAAAACTATTTTTTTTGTTTCATCAGCCATTCAACGGCGGCTTGTTACATGATCACCTAGTTTGAGCTCCTAAGATCGTTTACCAAAGTTCATAACATTTGCAATTGTTGAAAACAATTCCGAACTGATGTTTTAGGCGATACGCTGTTTGTAGCAGCAAGAGACCGGCCGGCACTTTGACGCACAGGAGTCCAACTGTTCATAACCGATTCAGTTTCCTAAGTCTTGAAATTTTTGTTGCACCAATTCTTGAGTATTTAGTGAGGAAGAGCGAGAAAGGAATACAAATGGTATATATTCCTATCTCAGATCTCTCACACAAAATAAGAATTGCTGTATCAAAAGTTGCATAGTGTAAACTAGACTTGTGTCCAACTAGCTCATTTGCTCAGTTTTGACAAGAACCTCTGATCAAACCAGTGTAATTTAAATGGGTTTGATCAGAGGTTCTTGTCAAAACTGAGCGAATGAGCTAGTTGGACACAAGTCTAGTGTAAACCGGGTCTAACATTTTTTATATCATTCTACGAATGGTTGACACAATTGGGTGGTGCTGCTTTGCCCGACTGAAAGTTCTTCGAAGCTTGCATGCGGTCTCAGCATAACTTTCTACTGTACGCGGCACAGGCGAATATGGCACTTTTACTTGTTTTCTAATGTTTACACATACAAACACACCATAAAAACATACTGGCATACAAACGTTTGTAGCGTGACAAGAAAATCGGTCATAGACCACAAATACTTCAAAGTATGAGTGTGTATGTGTGTGTCTTTCATATTTCGCAGCAGAGCGAATGGACCTTTTGTGGCCACCAATTGAATATTAATATTTGTCGCCCTGCGATTCTAATGTTTTTCTATAATTTCATCTAAAACAAACATTTTTTCAAGTGGTTTGAAACATTCTCTCCTACTGCTGCCACACACCAATTTTGAATGAGTTATCGTGATGTTGCACGTTTCAATTTATATCGAATGTATGCGGGTGGCTGCGTGTATGTGTGTCTTCTACACGAGTGTTTCCGGTATCTGCAATTGAATAAAAGTACGAACGAATGAATGAGTGAATATTTCGTATCCCAACTGCTTCCTGCAATTCATATGATATTATATTTTTACAATATTTATACTTTTATACATGATGATATTGGTCACTTCTGTGTGTGTTTGTGTGGCCGCACAAACACTTATTCATATTCATATTTTATTACAAAAAAAAAACATATGTTGTGTTAAACATCATGGGTTCGTGCAGCATTTAAATCTCAATTATTTTTTATTGTTTTCTTTTTCTAAATAAACATCTAATGTGTGATAGATAAATATTTTTAAATAATTAAGTAAAATTTTAAATTACTCGTACTTGTCTGAGGTAAAGAAAGAAATAACTGAAATATTTTCATTAAATATTTTAATATGTTAATTACGTGACTCATGTTTGGTAAATAAATGGTCATGAGGGAATACAATGGCTGCTGTATGAGTGGCATTTATTTGCTTAACAATGACATGAAACTGCCCAGAATATAATTGTTATGAATAAAAAAAAATCAAACTCAGCTTAAAGCTATTGAAAACTCTTCAATCGCCTGTCAACTCAATATTTTCCAACCCCATAAAAAAATATCATTATGATACAGGGTCCGCCAAATTATTTTTTTTTGAAAATGCTATAAAAAAACTACTGAATATTTTCTCAAATTTCTTTTTTTATTTGAAAGTACAATCCTTCCGGTTAATAATGGAATTTAATTTCACTCAAATGGCTGCCTCGGCTGGCCATGCAGTAGCCTACACCATCGGTCCAATTTTTAAGCAAATTATCGATTGTGTGCAGCTGTATTTCACCAATGGCTTCACGAATATTGTCCTTTAAAGCGTCAATTGTCTCTGGCTTGTCGGCGTAACACTGATCTTTGACGGCACCCCACAAATAATAGTCCAACGGTGTCAAATCGCAGCTCCGAGGTGGCCAAACCACATCAGCTCTGCGGCTGATAATGGGATTTTCAAAAACAGGGCGCAAAACATCGAGTGTAGCTTCGGTTGAGTGGCGCATAGCGCCGTCCTGTTGAAACCAAATGTTGCCAATATCCTCCTCTTCAATTTTTGTGAACCCGTTAACGATCGCCGTTGACTGTAACGGCCACTCCTTGCCCATTTTCGCAGACAAATGGCCCAATTATGCCTCTGAACCAAAATCCGCACCAAACAGTGACTCGTTTTGGGTGCGTCGGCTTTTCAATGTATGTGTGCGGGTTTTCTGTGCCCCAAATGCGACAATTTTGTTTGTTTACATACCCGCCAAGATCAAAATGAACTTCATCTGAAAAGATGATTTTTTTTTTGGCAAAATCGGCATCTTCTGTAAGTCGATCGCAGGCCCACTTAGCGAAGCGTTGTTCAAGCGTATACACAACCATATTCGTTCAGCGGAAGGATAAAACTAATTATCTATCAAATCAGACATGAGGTAAGTGTTACCATTCACGAAATAAGCACTAGTTGGAAAAAAACGTTAGATGGCGGACCCATAGTTTTAGCACTAAACATTTCTAAAATAACTAAAAAACTTTTTAGTTATTAAGCTAAGAATTATTTTTATTTCTTTTGATTTTTATTAAAAAAAAGTCGTCTTTATACGGTGTTCAGACATGCATTTGTAATTGAGTCATTATTCACTTTATTGCCACAATTATCTTCCTGTTCACATATCCAAAATTCAGGCCATTCAATTAACGCATGACAACTAAAAGTAACAATTTTTCATATTCATGACGACCTCAAGTTCAAATCTGGGATATTTTGATATCCCCCAAAAAAGAGTTCGAGAGTTATTCACTTTGGAATATCCCTCTAAGACCCCATAAGTAATAACCCCTATCGTGAATATCAAAGGGAATTTTTATAAATGAAATTTATTTGTTGGTGGTTAAGCAATGTCTATATATAAATTTCATTTATATATTAGTATTGTGACAACAATGTGTTAAATAAAAAAACTTAATAAAGGGAATTTTTGTTCACATGAAATTTTTATTCCACTCGAAGGGAAAAATGGTACCGTGAATCGCCCGTGAGAAATTATTCACGCTATCAGTTCTCAGTGAATGCAAAAAAAGAGAAGAAGCCGAAAACAACATGAAAAATCAATGAGTTTGTGTTGAAAAATTTAAGTTAAAAAAAAATTAAAAAAGTATGACTAAATATATACCCCGGTATTCATAAAATTTAAAATGAGTTTGATATGTATTTTAATAAAATTTTTTCATACAAAATTTTCTTAAAATATATTTCAAATACGTTTTATTTTGTTATGAATACCGGGGTTAGTAGTCAAATGATTTGGATACATTTTAAAAACCAGACAAAACAAATTAAAAATATTCTTTATCTTTAGGGCACTGCTACACGTGCAATATACATTGTGATATTTGGATCGCGATCCATTTTAATGGATTGATGGATCACGAGCTTATGCTACTTGTTCAATATTTATCGCGTCAGTATTTACGTTATTTCTGTGCTGTGCGGATCATTTATTAAAAAAGCTTTAGCCGACGAGTCCCACAACTCCGGCAATGCCTCCAAATTAAAAGTGAAATCTTTCAAAATAATTTTTTCGGTCGTTAATACCGATTCCACCGGCAGAATCCACTCGCTTTCGCTATCTTCTGCCATTACCCTTTTAAAACAAACTTTACACAAATGTAATAAACTTTTTTACTTTTTATTTTTTGCACTGCGTCTTTTATTTTACTTGTTTTATTTCACTTCTTATTAACCCTTAATAGCCTAATTTTTTTCTTTTGGCCGGAAAAAATCAGTGTTATAAAACTTGCAATTCTAAAAATATTTTACTCTACAACTTTCTTCGCAACTTCTATTTATATGGTATTCAGACATACGCCTTAATTGAGTTTATTGCAATTAACAGCATTATTGAACTCAATTACCCATACAAAATGTTAATTAGCTAATTGATCAATTAACGCTTAATTGTCTAAAAAATTGAGGAAAGCTTAAAATGCAGCACTGTAAAAGTTTGTTTAGTGAGCGCCATAATGCCTACTGAACAAACTTTATTTGACAACTCATATGTAAACAAATGCATAGAAAAAATGGTGAGTCAAGTTGAGGGTGAGTTTTTAAAATAAATTATTTTTAATTAACAATTAAAAGAAATGAAAAATAAAAATTTATTTCGTACAACAACAGGTCCAAAGGCAAAAAGAAAACGAACGACGCCAGTGAAGCAGCAATGTAAACAACACCTTTTGTCAGCTGCTGTCAAACGCTAATTGAGTTAGCTATATTGAGTATCTGTGAACACTTTTCAATTAACTTATTATTGACTCAATTGAAAATGCATGCCTGAACACCATATTACCTGAAAATTTTAACATATACCTGGTTGGTTCCTAGCGGGACCAGTGGGCTATTAAGGGTTAACGTATCGCGATATAATATCATGAAAATGCTTCACGTTCAATATTTATCACGCGATCCACGATCTGGATTTCATATTTTAGGCCATTCTGCGATATGGATCGCGCTCCATCAATAGTGCATGCTACACGTTCAATAAATATTGCGATACTGGATCGCGTTCAATATATATTGAACGTTTAGCAGTGCCCTTAGAATTGGAGCAACAAGGTTTACAAAGGGGCAGGCAATTGATTTGTTGGAAAAAAATATAATTTTGTGTCTTATTAACGGATTTTGCCAATAAAATAAAATTTGCAAACTCTAAGATTCGAATTAAAATAGAAAATACTTACATTTTCTACTCTATTCCCCACCAAAAACTAAGTGCATAAATTAAAGGGAAAAGTGAAAAAACTCGCGCGAAAAAAATCTTTCACGATCAGGGGAATTTAATTGTAGCGTGAAATCATTCACGGGGAATTTTTTTATGATTGCAATATTAGGGAAAAGAGAACAATTTCGATGGAAAAATTATTCATGATAGTGGTGAATATATTCTTGATTAGTAAGGAAATCTCAGACGATCTAACCATGTCCGTATGTCTGTCTGTGGAAATCACGATTCAGGCAAGTCAAGTTCATAAATGGGCCGAATGAGGCCAGAGGGGAAAAAGTTCGCCTAAGGAGAACTAAACCAGCCTCCAAAAAACAACACATTTCTAAAGTTTTTTTTTGTAATTTTCTTAAACAAATGATATCTTTTTATGTCAAAGAAAGTCCAAAGCGTTAAACTTGGAGCCACGAAATCAGAAAAATTAAGTTTTGGACCCCGCCCCTTTAGTAGGCGTATTATCTGCAAAAATATTTTATAAATTTAACAAATTGTATTATTTAAGCCTACATACCTTAAAAATAACATTGTTAACCTGACCCTCCTGTGCCTGTATCACATGTGTCAATTCAAGGTAGTTTCGACTAGTAGTAGGTGTTATCAACTTGAAACCAATAAATTGAACTTCAAGTAAAGCACTAAACACATAGACGACAGCAGACAGCAAGCAGCAATATGTCAAAAATAAAATCCATGTGTTTAAATGAAAATGATTATTTTGAGGGCAGCACAGCAGCAGGACTGCACAACAGCATTTGCTGCTGCTGCCAACATAGGCTATTTTCTATTTTGACGGGCAGCAATAAACAAATATAGTGTTGCCATTATATATATAAATTGGAAAAATAAGAACAACAACGTTTTTTTAATATTAAACATAAAAGAACATTACAAAAATACAGAAATAGAAATAAATTTATGTGTTCTTATAGTGTTTCGTGATATTATTACATTTTTTATCAATAACTTTAATTTTGTTCATTATGAAATATATATGCGGCATCCCTGTTGTTATGTTGTTGCTGTCTTCAAAATAATTATGAAGCTGACTTCATAGCAGCATTTGAAGTAGGCAGCATTTGAAGCCATGAAGTTGTGAAGTCTGCTGTCGTCTATGTGTTTAGAACATAAATGTTTTGCATATTTTATATAGTGCCATCTAGCGGAAATTAGTATAGTTTATTTCGTAGGGGTACATTTTCTGTCACTGATAAAACTGTTCATTGCACTGTACCATCTAAGCAAAAAAAAGAAGCAGCAATATCAAGAGTAAGCAACTCACAATAGCAATAGGGTTGTTGTATGTGATAAGTTGAATGCTACGAACAGGAAAATATGTTTAGAGGAACTGAACTTTACTAGCAAAGGAAAATATCCTGAGTTTTGCAGCTAAATGACGATAACCAAATAAACGTGAAGATAATGCAGGTTATATTCCTTAAAGTTACACTCTTCTGTACTAAATTTTAATAATTACTTTAACATTTCCCACATTATGAATTGTTTCCAATATAATACTCGTTTAGTTTACAGTAGATGCTCACAAAATAAAAGCACTTTCACATATTCATATTTATGAAATTTAAAACGATTTTAAATAACACTTGGCTAAATTCTACACTCCAAAAAAGAATGGGAGGGTATATTCACTTTGTCATTCCGTGTGTAACGCAGGGAAATATCGCTCGAAGTCCCTATAACATATATATATATGTATATATATATATATATATATATATATATATATATATATATATATACATATATATATATATGTATATATATATATATATATATATATATATATATATATATATATAAATATATATATACATATATATATATATATATATATATATATATATATATATATATATATATATGTGTACTCTCTCTTAAGCGGACACCTAAGAGACTGATAAATTTGTCCGCTAATAAGAGGTGTCCACTTATGAGAAAAGTACAAAAAGACTGACTAATATTTTCATAAACACATTTTTGAATTATTAAAGATTTAAAAAAAAAAATTTCTTACAAAATTTGTATCTTAAATTTTTTTTTCTTATAAAATTTGTATTGTAAATCACTTATAAATCGAAAATATTTTTTATGGATACAGATAGACATGAAAAAAATAGTTTGAAATATTTTTAGTTTTTTTAACAGAACAAAGTAAAAAGAATTTTCATAAGTTTTTTTATGACAAGTCAAAAAATAAAAATAGAATTATATTTAATTGGATTTAAAATAGTCAGAAATTTTAGCTTGGCGAGTTTTCCCTTTAATTTCAATTTCTTGGAGATGTATTTGAAAATCAGTCAGCAGCTGAACACCTTTAAGGTCGTTGTGACTTAAAGAAAAAGCTTTAAGTTTTCCTATGGATGAATAAGCTTCTTTATAGGAAGTTAATTTGCCGTCAATTTCACTTTCTTCTTCATCTTCAGACGAAATAGGTGTTGTAAAGTGTCCGCTTATTGGAAATATTAGTAATTTTGGTGTTAAAAAAAGTGTCCGCGTCCTGTTATGGGAGGTTTGTCCTTTTAAGAGGAAAAATGTTAAAAAGTTCCTAAGGATTTTTTTGAGACTAAAATTTTTGTCCGTTTATGGGAAGTGTACGCTTATGAGAGGTGTCCGTTAAGAGAGAGTACACTGTATATATATATATATATATATTCTTGATCAGCGATGAAATCTAATAAAAGTATATTTCGTCCCCTTAATAAAACAACAGTGTATAATTTTTTTACTGTTTCGAGATAATCGAGTTTAAAGTTTTTGTGTTATTAGACATCTGGAAAACAGTAATATTTCAGAAAATAACCGACGTTTTTAAGTTGTAGTCATTTAAATAATTAGTTGAATTATCAGGCTACTAGCAGATGGCATTTCATTAACTTACAAGTGCATTAATTGCAAATAAATGGGACTCAAAGTACCATGATGCCACTTAGGCTCTTTTATTTGTTTTAGTATATGTATAATCATTATACACTCTTTTATTTTGTATGTTATACAATATTTAATTTGAATATTTTTGTCTGATGAATGTTCATGCAGTAAAACATGGTATTCGTGCTTAACAATCCATTTTATTCATAATTCACTGTAATTTTTTTTTTTTTGGTATTTCAGTGGCACGTTGTGAAATGTTTTGCAATAAAATTTTTACAATTTTAATTAATAAAAAATACATGAAAAAAATGCAATATTCATCAACATTCATCTACGGAAATATCCCATTCCACATTAGGCTCAACCAAGCAATTTTTATTTCCATCAGGTTGAAGGTTGAGATAAAAATAATGAAATTCTTTGGGAATGACATTTTTGGCATAAAGATCATTGTACTTTAAGGAAGAATGGTAAGTGTGTAGCTTAAATTTGGGATACAAACTTCGGGTATCACAGTTAGAAGTGATTGATTTCTTCCTCTTTCGTTCCATTATATCAATTGTTAGCCACTCGGATTAGCTTTTTCCACTTTAATTTGCTTAATCTTCAACCAATTCACTGAGTTGTTTTCGTTACTTTTTTTGAAAGTGTGCCCTAATCTGCTGAACCATTCCTTGAGAATATTATTGTCGTACCAGAACATTCTTTCCACAGTGTATAGTTGTTTTCTTTGGCCAATCTCAAAATCGCGAATAATGCTCTATATCAATATAAGTCATTTTTCGATTTTGTTTTGTCATGAAGAAATATAAATAGTGATTAATAAAAATAGTGTTTTCTACACTATTTTTCTTTGAAATTATATTCAGAGAAACAACTAACTTGAACACCGTAACCTTCATTTACACAATTATTTAAGAAAATTTTCAAACACGAAATTATAAGCTATTATTTCAATCGATCTTTTGAAGGCATTTCAGTTAATACATTTGCTTTTTTGGATGATGGCTCCAATGTAACTCTTATACAAAGCGACATTTGTAATCAACTTGAGCTAAAAGGAAACATTGACAAATTGTGTCTAAAATGGACTTCAGAAACACGTCGTGTTGAAGAGGAATCCATGGAGGTCAATCTTTGCATATCAGGTCATGATAGAAATTCGAAGAGGTTTGAAATTTTAAATGCACGAAGTATCAAAAGCCTTTCTTTACCAGAACAGAGTATTACAAGAAGGGATTTAGAAGCTTATCGTCATCTAAAGAATATTCCTATTTCAACATATGATAAAGTTTCTCCTAAAATCCTTATAGGTTTAAATAACGGATACGTGTGCAATTCATTAAAAATAGTTGAAGCAGCTATTACTGAACCTTCCGCATCCAAAACAAGATTGGGATGGGTTATTCATGGTGGAAATGATGTCTCTATTGAAAAAACTCTCGGCTTTCACAATATAAAAAAGTGCAGTTGTGAGTGTGAAATGGAAAAGTTACAGAACATAGTATCAGAATACATGTCACTGGAAGATGTTACACAAAAGCTCAAAATATGTTCGCCTGAAGAAAAGCGTGGAAAATTCATGCTTCAAAATACCACAAAGCGTTTAGGTGAAAAATTTGAAACTGGATTGCTTTGGAGATATGATAATATAACTGTTCCAAATAGTTATCCAATGGCACTAAAACGACTTCAGTGTCTCGAGAAAAAGACGGATCCAACACTTATACCGATTATAACACAGCAAATTCAAACGTTAGTTGAAAAAGGTTACGCACGAGAGTTACGAAAAGATGAGATTGAAGAATCAAATGGCATTGTATGGTACCTGCCTATTTTTACTGTTTTGAATCCCAACAAGCCAGGCAAAGTTCGATTGGTATGGGATGCGGCAGCAAAGGTGAAAGGACTTTCACTAAATGATCTGCTATTAAAAGGTCCGGCATTGATGGCACCATTACTTTCTGTTCTGTATGGGTTTCGCTTAAAAAAATTTGCAATATGTGGAGACATAAAAGAAATGTTTCATCAGATACTTATTCGCAAAAAAGATCAAAATGCCCAACGATTTATCTGGCGAGGTGGTGAAAGTAACAAAATTCCTGATGTATATGTTATGAAAGTTATGACTTTTGGAGCTGCATGCTCTCCAAGCTCTGCGCAATATATTAAAAATACAAATGCAATGGAATTTAAGAATCAATTTCCAAGGGCAGTAGATTCCATCGTCAAACATCATTATGTAGATGATTTATTAGATTGTGCAGATAGTGAAATTGAAGCTATTACATTAGCCAAGCAAGTGGCAATTATACACAATAAAGCAGGTCCTTAAAAATTAAAAAAATTAAATTTTTAAACCTTTACGCCGAAGATAAGATGTTCTCTGGTCTTCCCCGGTCCTATATTTCCAGCCACCTATGCCCCTTAAATGATCCTGTGAAAAAATTTTTTCTACATTTTTTAAGTTTTTACGACAAAGGTGAGATGTTACTCCCGCGGCCCTTCCCGGAGTGACCCCGACCAAATAGAGTTTTGAAATTGGGCACAGAAGTGTAGTAAAGGCACTCTGTCCCAGTGGGTTAAACATTTTTAATTTATTTACTAAATATTTGAAGGGTATTTAAGATTCGACCCGGCCGACCATAACGTTCTTACTTGTTCTTCTTTTTCGTTGAGTGTACAAATAAAATGTGCACAAAATAACAAAACCATTTTGTGAAAATGTTATTGTTTTGTAAGTATTTTGACTTGTGGATTTGTAACTTGCAGTTTTGAGAAATGGGCCCCCGACTAGCTTTGTATGGCCTCCCTTCCCCCCTAAGAGATTGAAATCACTCAGATGTTTGTTACTTTTAAGAGCAACTTTGATTTTTTTATGTATATTTTATTAAATTAAAATCTACTTATACATCACTTGCTTTATTAATTTTTTTTGAGTTTGCGCAAACCTTTTTAGTTTCTTTGATTTTTGAGATAAAAATATGTATTTTTGGCAATTCTAGCTATAGATACAATTTTACTTTTAAATAGGCCATCTAAATTAAAATGTGTAGAGAAATAGTGTTTGTTATTAATTAGAATATTTAATGTGTTCGTAATACGACGAAGGCCCGCCATTAACACCAGCAGCATCTGCAGAACTGAGTTGTTGGGGATGCAGCGGCGGCGTTGATATTGTGCCGGAAGGTGGGGTTAGTGCGGGCAAGTAAATCGGTTTACGATCTATTAAATGTGATGTTGCCGCAGAGGAAGTTGCCGTTGACGGCGACGTGGGTGGTAGATGCGATGATGAAGATGATGTTGCTGCTGCTGCTGCTGTTAGAGGTGGAGGTGTCATGGACGAATTGTGATGCGTGTGTTGGTGATGATGGTGATTGTGCTGATGGTGATTGTGCTGATGGTGTGCTGATGACAATGAGGACATTGGCGTTAACGACATTGAACGCAATCCTGCAAGCAAATTAAATTGTAAAAATTCAGTAAAATAAAAACGATTGTGAATGTCATCTCTATTTAAGAGGTCATAAATTGAATGCTGATCATGCTGGAGTATCGTTGCAGTGTGTTCCGTTCTCTGCGAACACAAATGGCGGTAGAAGAAGACAAAATTTATGATCTTGCACAATAACACTTGATGTTATTATTTCATATAATAAACATTTATGACTGACATGATCACCCTGAACGATGGTTTTTTATGTTTAATGTTGATATCGCTGATCACAATGATGATCATGATGATGATCATGATGATGATCATGTTGCCTATGCAAGTAGATACTTACCATTGTCTATGTTGTAAGTGGCGCCTGTGGGTGATGAAGCATATGGATTGTAGCCGTTGCCAGCTGCCACCAGTGAGGCTGCAGCATAGTCTAAACTAGCATTTGATGGCAAAGTTGACGCCGTTATTGCTGAACAGACTGCTATTGAAGAGGGTATGGGCGATGAACTGCTGGTCGATACATTTGAAATGCTGTGAGCCAGAGGCGGTGTGGGACTATTATTTTGCAACGCCGAAGAAACGGCTATATTTGAATATTGAGGTAGAGTATTTTGGCCATGGCTATGGCCATGTGGCGCCCATGCATCACTGAAACCTGCAGCAGCTGTAGCCGATGGATAATCGTAGGAGGTAAAGGCTTGGGAAGCGTAAAAGCTTGGATTGTCCTAAAAAGTAAAATAAAAAAATAAAAATAAATTTGCTTGTGGCGGTTTCCGAATCATGTTTCTTGCTCACCATGCCGGCATCATAGGAACCTGTACTGTAAAATCCATTAGCAGTTGCATATGATTTTACTTTCAATTTGGATCGGTAGCCTCTGGGTCTTCTTCGCAAACTGCCTTCGTCTTGAAACATGTACGCAGAGTTCTGTTCTATGGTCCAGTAATTGCCTTTACCTGGCTTTCCCACTCCCATTCCTTTGGGTAGTTTTTTAAAACATTCATTCAAACTTAAATTGTGTCTTACGGAATTTTTCCAGCCTACATAAGGGCCTCGAAAAAAATCAAATCTGAAATAAACAATTTTATGTGCTAAAAAAAAAGCCTTAGGAATAGGAACTGGTATGATTGTTGAAGTTGAAGGCCTACATTTCCCAAGTAAGCAAACAGCTAAAAACTAGAGCAAAACTTTTATACCCTCCAAAAAAATTACTTTGTCATTCTGTGTGTAATGCAGCGAAATATACTACCTCTCAGACCCCTTAAAGTATATATATTCCTGATCGGTGATGAAATCTACGACTGTCTAGCCATGTCCGTCCGTCCGTCTATGGAAATCACGATTCAGTACAATTGAAAAGAGCCACACCCTTGAAATGTGGTATAAATATATCTTGAAGGATAGCACAGGCCAAGTTCGGAAATGTGCTGAATCGGGCCAGAGGGAAAAAAGTTCCCCTAAGAAGAACTACACCAACCACTAAAAAACTTTTTATAACTTTTAAAGTTATTTAGTAATTTTGTTAAGCAAACAATATATTTTTAAGTCAAAGAACCGTTGAACTTGAGGCCAGAAAATTAAAAACATATCCTTTTTGGCCACCCCCTCTTTTTTGTGGGCGTTGAATTAAGATATTACTTGGAAAAATAGTGTAAATATTTAACAAATTGTATGCCTTAAGCCTTTATTCCTTAAAAATTAAATTTTTAATCTTTTACGGCGAAGGTAAGATGATCTCTGGTCTTTTCCTGCCGCACACCACCATCAACTTTTGACCTCTAAATGACCCTATCAAAAAATAAAATTTTTTTTCACTTAATTACACCAAAAATTTGCTTTATAAGTTTTTACGACAGAAGTGAGATGCCTCCCCCATGGCCCTTCCCACAGTGACCCTGTCAAAATGGGCACAGACATATTTTAAAGGAACTCAGCAACAAAACAACGTAAATTGCTTTTATGCTGATAAAGGGTGTTTTTTATAGAGTGACACAAGTTTAAATCATAATAGAACCAGGAAATATATTTTTAATATCAATGACACGGGCTTTATTGGATAGAAAATTTTAAGAAATTAATGTTTAAATATGATTTCTGCGATGTGGCTGCCACAGCTGGCGCGTAGAAGGCGCAATCTGGAACACCAATTTTCAACAACTAAAAAAATCTTCCATAAAGTGGAAGGACACAAATCCCAGTTGCTGAGAACGGCGAGGAATTGATTGATTAGGATCATCTTCAATGCTTTGCTGTACAGCGGCTACAGCTTCTTCAGTGCGCACTTTTCGGCGTCTCACGAGATGCACATTATCAGTAACAGTAAATGTGGCCCGAAAACGATCTATTGTTCTTCGAATTAGCCGCTCTGAAGAACGATTATTTACGCCATAAAATGAAAGAAGTGCACGATGAGTTTGACGAATAGAACAATTATTTTGATTAAAAATTTCAAACAATTTGCACGCGTTGCTCTGATGGTGTGACACTCTAAAAAAAACACGCTTTAGAAAAGTTTCTCAGCCATGCTGCTCCTATTTGGAGCGTATTTAAGATTCCATCCGGTTCAATTAACGTTCTTACTTGTTTTCTTTTACATTTTTTTTATATTTTGTTTTATTACAATTAGAAAGGCTAAAAAGGCACGGTGTGTAATGGCATTAAACTAAATTCATTTTTTAGTAGCGCCTTGCAACAAATTCTTAAAGGCAACCTCAAGAACAATACGGCTTTCGGATATTGCAAACATCCGCTTAGGAAAACATCGTAGTGTCTTAACGGACAAAAAATCTTATTTGGTTTTCATTGAAGTGGTACATGTTTCAAGCTTTACAAATCTCATATATTATAATTTTTTCAATATTTGAAAAATTTCAGCTGGTCACTCCAACACTAAGTAATATACAATATCTATGGAATTAATTAAAAATAATTTTTAATGCTGATGCATCAACAACTTCTTTAAAATAAAATAATTGAAAATAAATGCGTTTATTTATTTTAGACAATCTGAGTCGAGCAGAAATACGAAACGTGACAATTGGTATCAACCAATACGACAATAGAGTATCGAAGATAGCAGACGCACTCAAATAAATACGAGAACGTTATTGGAGATTCACAAAAGCGTCGCACATTGAAGTACCAATTTAATCTTTTTTTTTATATCTTTCTTTATAAAAATATGAATTTTCAAAGAATTTTCAGCGTAACTCTGTGATGATTTTATTTTAAACAATATTGTTTATTTGCGCTAAAAGGCTTTGAGGCATTTAAGGATTGGTGAATTATTGCAAAATCACACATACAGACGCAAACACACACAGAAGTCAACAAAAAAGTACTGCCACAAGTAGACAAGGTGGTGAATTGGTGAATTCTATAGCACGGAACGTAAAACCAACCTGGATCCGAAATCAAAGTGAAAACAACTTTGATCTAAAATTGTTGGTAATTGTTTCTACATGGGAGATAATCACAAATCAAAGATTTCTCATGTTTAACTCAAATAATACAAGATGTTCTACTTTGTGTCCAAATAGAAAATGGTTTTAACTCAAGTTGAAAATGTTCTAATCAAAACGGCACAACTTTATTCTTAAGTGCTTAACGTATTTGAATCCTGGAACTTCAACGTGGGGTAAAATGGCTCATTGGATTGTTTTCCTCTTTTTATACCCTCCAAAAAAGAATTTGGAGGGTATATTCACTTTGTCATTCCGTTTGTAACGCATCGAAATATCCATCTCAGACCCCATAAAGTATATATATTCTTGATCAGTGATGAAATCTAAGACTAGAGATGGGTTTAGACCTGGGTATTTACCCAATGCTGGGTATTTACCCATTTATACCCACTTTCATACCCGGGTATTTATCTAATTTTGGGTAAATACTCATTTGAATAACAAATACTCGTTGTTACGTAGAGTAACAGAAATGTGAACATTTTCGAATTTATTTTGAACATATTTTGTTTAAGTGTATTTTGTTTATACATTTCTTGATGCGTTTTGCTCAGATAAGGTAGTTTTGACTGCATCAAACACAACAACAATTCTTAATAAGAACCGTTAATCAGTGTGCTTATGGCAATTCAATGTAATGAGTGGGAGCGATGGCAACAACAATGCTGAAACAACTAGAAATATTAAAGTTTCGAAGCCCAAGCTTAACCTTCAGGTGCATAAAAAGAATTTGGTTCAGTCATTCTTAAATATTTGTTTCCACCGATTAGTAAATGAAATAAAGTGCGCGTGTTGATAATTATATTTTAAATGATGGGAAGACCGAAAAATGAAACTATTTGGAAACATTTTCATAGAAGCGGAAGTAGCAATGAAGTTTCATGCTCACATTGCGAACAGCGGTACAAATTTGCAAATGTAAATAAAATGGCAAAACATTTAATAACGTGCATCAAGTGTCCATTATTAATAAAGCAACGAGTTCAAGACATGCTTGCAACCAATGTGACAATAAGCAAGATGCAGACAGCAAATGATTCTCCGCCTTCATCTGATTTACATATGCATCTTCCTTCAAATTTAGCACAATACAACTTAGCTAAGGCTATATTTGTAACCGGCGCTCCTTTGGCTATGGTGGAGCATCCATTGTGGAAGGACTTTTTTAAGGACCTTAATCCACATTTCAAGACTCCAACTAGAAAAGCGATTTCCTCCACATATTTGGATAAAATTTATAACGAGATGAGTATGGACATTACTCTGCAACTAAAAGCAGCAAATTTTTTACATATTCAATGTGATGGATGGAGTAACATTCGTAATGAAGGTGTTGTAAACTTTCTCATATCAAAGCCAGAAACTGTATTTGTGAAAAGTCTGTCAACACAGGCCAATCGGCATACAGCTACCTATTTATCACAGGAAATTATTAAAGTCATGAAGGAATATGGTGAACAAAAGTTTTTTGTGTTAATTGGTGACAATGCTGCAAATATGCAAAAGGCGTTCAAAATAGTAAAAGAAGCCTACCCGAATGTTGTGCCTATGGGTTGTGTAGCGCATAGTCTTCATTTAATTTGTCAGGATTTTTTAAAATGCGATACCTTACAGAAGAATTACTCATATGTTGTAAATATAATCAAAACAATTAAAAACAACCAAGTTCTAACAGCAACTTTAGCTAAAATTGTGAAAGAAAAAGGAATCGGTGAACAATTAAAACTGACATCCAAAACAAGGTGGGGAAGTTACTTCTATTCAATGCAGAGTGTAATAAAAACTAAAGCATCCCTTCAGGTCTTAGCAGTTCATGAACAAATTAATCTACAAGCCGATATAAAATCACAGTTACTTAGCGAAATCTTTTGGGAGCAATTAAATTTAAGCTCAAACATATTTGATTGCATTGCAGAATGGATTTGTAAGCTCGAATCAAATGAATTTAATATACACAGGGTATATTTCGCGTTTAATGAAATTAAAAGTAAGCTTGAACTAGAGTTTGCTTCAACTATGATACTGAATGATGACGAAAAAACTGAGCTATCAACCATATTCAATACACGATTTAAAAAAACCATAAAACCGATACATTTAGCTGCGAATTTGCTAGATCCTAAGGCACAAGGAAGTGATCTTGATCCGTCTGAGGAGGTAGATGCATTGGAATTCATTCACACAATGTCACAGGCGCTAAACATAAATGTAATGGCAGATTTTGCCAATTACAAGGCCAGAAATGATTTCTGGGCAAAAACTTTTGTCTGGAGCTGTTTGGATGAAATTTCTCCGGTAACTTGGTGGAAAGGAATTTGTGGAAGCACGCAATTAAGCAAATTAGCTGATCGAATTTTAACAGCTCCCTGTACTTCAGCTGCTACTGAACGTTCCTTTAGCACCCACAGCTTCATTCACTCCAAAAAAAGGAACCGTTTAACAACACAAAAAGCAGGAAAAATAACATATATATCGTGCAACTGGAACTTGCTTTTTAAAAATAGTTTACCACCTTCAGCAGAAAGCACGCACTCCACTCAATTTGAAAATGCCATGAATTCTTCACTAGAAGGTACTCAAGACGATATCCCTTCAACTTCAACAGGAATCACGCACTCTACTCGATATGAGTTTTTATCGGATACGGCCAGTGACAGCGATTACGATTTAATTTAAAAATTATTTCATTTGTTATCAAAAATTTAATTCATAATAAAATATTAAATTCTTTTAATTTATTTAAATTTTTATGTATTCTGATTTATACCCACATTTTGGGTAAATACCCAGGTGCTTGGGTAAATACCTGGGTATTTACATTTAAATACCCAATTTACCATTTGGGTATTTACCCTTGTCCCATCACTATCTAAGACGAACTGAGCATGTCCGTCCGTCCGTCCGTCCGTCCGTCTGTGGAAATCACGATTCAGTCCAAACGAAAAGAGCTAGACTCTTGAAATTTGGCATAAATATATTTTAAAACTTAGAGCAGGTTAAGTTCGAAGATGGGCTAAATCGGGCAAGGGGGAAAAAAGTTCCCCTAAGAAGAACTAAACCAACCCAGAAAAAACAACATAATTTTTAAAGTTTTTTGGTTATTTTGTTAAGCAAATGATATATTTTTATGTCAATACGGTCCAACGCCTTAAACTTGGAGCCATAAAATAAAAAAAAATTATTTGTGGACCCCGCCCACTTTAGTGGGCGTTATTATATGCAAAAATAGCATAAAAATTTAACAAATTGTTTTACTTAAGCCTACATTCCTTAAAGATAAAATTTTTAAGCTTTAATGACGAAGCTGAGACGATACCTGGTACTCCTCTGCCCTACACCCTCCTCCCCCTTCACCCCTTAAATGACCCTACAAAAAAAAATTTTTTTTTATATTTTGTATATAATCATCCCAACCATTTATCTTTAGAGTTTTATGACTGCCGATTTCTGCCCTACCCCCTCCTCTTCCTTTGCCCCCCAAATGACCCTACAAAAAAAAATTTGTTTTTAAATTTTGTATATAATCATCCCAAGCATTTATCTTTAGAGTTTTATGACTGCCTGTTGCTGCCCTACCCCCTCCTCCCCCTTTGCCCGCTAAATGACCCTATTAAAAATATATATACTTTTTTTTATTTTGTGTATAATCATCCCAAGCATTTATTTTTAGAGTTTTATGACTGCCTGTTTCAGCCCTACCCTCTCCTCCCCCTTTGCCCCCTAAATGACCCTATAAAAAAAAAATTTTAATTTTGTATATAATCATCCCAAGCATTTATTTTTAGAGTTTTATGATTGCCTTTTTCTGCCCTACCCCCTTTTCCCCGTAAATGACCCTACAAAATAAAATAAAAAATTTTATTTTGTATATAATTATCCCACGCATTTATTATTATTTAGAGTTTTATGACAAAGGTGAAATGTTTCCCCCATAGCCCTTGCCAGAGCGACCCCGCCAAAATACAGTTTTTATACCCTCCAAAGAGAATTGGACCCTATAAAGTATATATGTATATTCTTGATTAGTGATGAAGTTTAAGACGGTCTAGCAATGCCCATACGTTCGTCTGTGGAAAACATTTGTTTGTTATGTGGTTAAGTATGTCTATATGCCTGCATTTTTGAGAGGTTTTGTTATTTTGGAATTAGGTTAAAGTCTACTGATGATTCGGTGTAAGAACCAATGAAATGCAGGCATAATTAACCATATAAAAAAATCACTTAATATTTTTAATTAATCTAAAAGTGTTTTCATGCTGGCATGGTTTTAATAACTGTTGGCTTTAAAGTTAAACCCTGGTTTTACCATACAAAATGATATTGTTAAAATCGACTTAAAAATTATTTTTTAATTGGTTTTAATGGCTGCTTGAAAAATCATCCAAAACCAAAATGTCCAAAAAAATATTATGAAATATCTACCAACATATTTTCATACAAACTTGGATTATATTTCACACGAAAAAATACCCAATTTTTTTTTTTGGAAAATGTTTCATGTCATTTAAGTAATTTTTTATAAATTTTTGGGTTTACTTTTATTTTTAAACAATTTTCTTTATGGTCGGACTCAAGTGGGTTTGCTGAGTAAAAATTTTTCTGGCTTAAGGGTTTCCTCCCCCTGGATATGCCGAAATGTGGCTAAATATTTCAAGGTATTAAGAAAAGTCCATCATCAATTTCAATTATCCAACTTATATAGCAGAGCTGAGCAACAGTTTTCGAAAGCCACTACAACTCCATCATCCGTACTCATGTGTATTTTTGTACTCTCTAAAAAAATTGGAAATGAAAACTTTTTCAAAGCAAAAATCACAAAGCGACTCCCTGAAAGACACTGAGTGTGTGTAACTGGAAACGAGTTAAAAAGAAAAAATTATATCAACATTTGAATAAAAACCACTTCTTAATTTTCTGTGGTGATGATTTTTATAGTCTCCAAAAAGAGAATTGGAGGGTGTATTCACTTTGTCATTCCGTGTTTAACGCAGCGAAATATTCCTCTAAGACCCCATAAATTATATAGATTCTTGGTTAGTAATGAAATCTAAGAGGATATCGTCTGTGGAAATCACGATTCAGTCCAAACGAAAAGAGCCAAATCCTTGAAACTTGGTATAAATATGTCTTGAAGGATGGCACAGGGCAAGTTCGTCAATGGGCTGAATCGGGACAGAAGGGAAAAATGCTGTTTTCCTTCCTTTTTTACAATAAAGATGCAATTCAATAACTGAACAAAAAGTTCAGTTTACTTGTTGTCTTCTCGTTCCCATATACAGGGGTTTTTTTTAACTTTTTTACTAAAATAATTAGCGGGAGGAAGCATTGACGACGCCATGTTCCACAAGTTTGTAAATTTACTCCCAAAAGTATTCACCTAGTCATATGAAATATTGACGTTTGCAAATCAGAAATCTTGGGACTTTGAATGAAAACTAAAATCAGAAAATGTACTCACGCGTCAGCAAATTTACAAATATTTTGATCTTTTATCTTGCTGAAATTAACTTGTGTTCCCTCCTTCCCCTTAATGGGTGAATTATGCCGATAAGCTATGTATTTGAAAAAATTAGGCAACCAATTACCGAAAAATAAATACAAATCAAATATGCAACAAGTAAGAATGTTATATTCGACCGAATCGAACCTTAAATACTCTACAAATATTTAGTAAATAAAAATTCTATTTTGTATGGGTCACTGCGGGAGGGGCTGTGGGGGAGACATCTCTCCTTTGCCATAAAACACTAAAAAGTCAATTTATGGGGCTATTAAGTGAAAAAAAATTTTTATACGGTCATTTATAGGGCATAGTTGGTTGAGGTCAGGACAGAGGAAGATCAGATTCAGCTCCGTCATAGAAGCTTTAAAACTTAATTTGCAAGGAATGCAGCTTTAACGAATACAATTTGTTAAATACTTACACTACTTTTCCATGTAATATCTTAATTTAACGCCCAAAAATGAAGTTGTCTGATTTTCGGGCTGCAAATTCAGCGCTTTGAACCTTCTTGGATATAAAAATATATAATTTGCTTAACAAAATTACAAAAAACCTTAAAAGTTTATGTTTTTTTTTTTATAGGTTGGTCTAGTTCTTTTAAAAGGAACTTTTTCCCTCTGGCCCGATTCACTCCATTTACGAACTTGAGCTGTGCTATCCTTCAAAATATAGGTTTTTACTCTCAAATTAACCGATTTTCGGAACAAATTCCACTTTTTTCAAATTAAATTAAATTATTTTCAAAACAAATTAACTTTTTTCTAAGTAATTTGAATTATTTTCACCACGAATTAAACATTTTCCTTTCTAAATTATATTTTTTGCATATATAATTCAACGTTTTTCTTTTCAAATTTAAATTATTAAAATACAAATTCATTTTTTTTTAATTCTATATTAAAAGCTTAGAAAATAATGGCCTTGTTTATAAAAAATAATTTATGTGTATTAAGCTCTTATTTAACGTATTTCTATGGGTCGTAGTTTAATTTTTAAACTTTTCGATTAGTACTACTATGAACTAGATTTGAGTTAAGTTTTAAAATTTAATAGAATAAATATATATAAATATAAATTAATTAATTTTTAAGGTTTCTTCCTTTTTTTAAATTTCATTACATTCGAATGAACTTATTTTTTTGGATTTAGTAGTAAATGTGATTCAACTGTACAGGATTGGAAGATATTCCAGTGGGACAGGCAGTTGTATTTTTTTTAACAATATTAAAATTAAGTTAATTTAAAAAACAAATCAGTTTGAAGTCAAAAAAAGCGAGTTAATGTATAAAAATTCAGTTAATTTTAAAAATATTTAAATTTTAAATAAAACAACTTAGTTTTAAACAACAATTAAACAAACTTTAAAAACAATTGAATTTGAAAATGAAAATACTTAATTTTATATTAAAAAAAGTGAATTTATTATGAAAAATGTTGAATTTGATATGCAAAAATTTTAATTTATTTTAAAAATAATTTTATTTGTTTGAAATAAATGTAAATTTATTTTGGAAAAAATTGAGTTTGAATTTAAAAAATTTTATTTTGATCTAAAAAATTTTTAAGTTGGGAGTAAAAACCTATATATCTATACCAAATTTGGAGGGTCGGGCTCATTTCGTTTAGACTGAATCGTGATTTCCACAAACGGGCGGACGGGCATGGCTAGATCGTCTTAGATTTCATAACTGATCCAGAATCTATATAATTTAGGGGGTCTTAGAGGGATATTTGCTTCACACACGGAATGACAAAGTGAATATAGCCGTCAGTTCCTTTCTCGAGGGTATACAAATTCGCACCACAGCAAATTAAGAAGTTGATTTTATTCAAATATCGAAATAATTTCTTAACTCCTTTAGAGTCACACGCACTCAGTGCTTTTCAGGCAATCGTTTTGTGATTTTTGCTTTAAAAGGGTTTCATTTAATGTTTTACGATAATCTTCTTACCCCCTTAATCATAAAAATTATGAGAGTCGAATAACAGCGTAATAAAAGAAAATTTCATATGAAATTTGCTCTATTACACTCTTATAAGCCTCTCATAATATTTATGAATAAGGGGGTTATTCTGTAACACTTTGTCAATTTCACTTCGAGGCAATATCAAAACTATAACACTTACGTACCTATTGCGTGCAACAACTGGTTCCTGCTGACAGCCTCTTAATATTCTTTAGTTCATGCAAATAAGAAACTCCTGAAGAAGAAAGGACCGCAATTGAGGTATTTTTTATATATTCTTGACTGCAACGTTGGCAAGTAGTTGCGAAATAACGGGGAATATTTCGACGCTCCTTACGGCATCTTTGATTGCCCAAAGAAAGAATATGTAAAACGCTTGCCTCTCAAGGCCATCGCTACAACTTCCCGCCAATTTTAACTGCAAAGTTTTCGTAACCTGGTTTGTTTTGCAGCTCTACGGCTTTAAGCTCTTCGAATTCAAAATTATAATAATAATTTTATAAAACACTACATATTATTTTAATATTCAAAATGCTATAACGTTTGAAGGTATCAATCGATTTTCACGTGATTATGTGAGGGATGTCGTTTTTAGTCTCCTATAAGAAAAATCTAGAAAATGGATCCGATACTTAGTTGCAGATTTTTAAAAAAAAAATTTACTTTTTTCGAATTTCTTCGTTCGCGATATCTCACACACGCATCAACCGATTTTGAACCGGTTAGTGGCGATTGACGTGGTGTTTCAACGTCAAGAGCAGATTAGTGTGAATGGTAAAGCCGTTTAAATGTTATTCAAAAAAAAAAAACATTGAAAAAAATGTTTCTTTGTTGTTTCGAGATTTTTTAAAATCCACAGTTTCAAATAGGCGCCAATTCACAGAATCTAAATTTAAGGAAACGCCTTGAAACGCCACTAACTTGGTAAGATTCGATCAAGCCGTTCGTTATAAACGAGCAACATAGTTGCACACACACACGCGCGCGCATACAGACATAGTGACACCCTGTCAGAAGTAGCCTGGGAGCTCAAATACGTCGGGATCTGGTGAAAACCCCATTATTTGCAAATGAGTTAAAACCAGTAACTCCCAATTTTTTCAAAATTTTACATTTAGCAGGATCTTAAAAAAACTACCCTAATCAAGAAAACAAAACGACGGGTATTAATAATTTCCCCTTTTAAACCTTAAAATCCCTTAGCGAAAAATGCAAACTCACCTCTTCTGTAGGAAACTATAAATTTCGCTCAGTGTCAGTTTTCCGGTGGGCGATTCTTTAATTGCCATTGCAATCATATTGATATAACTGAGGGCAGGCTTTTCCGGACGCCTGGCTCCTGACTTTTTGGTCGTATCCGGTGATGACAAATCGTGAGATGATGTTGAGGAAGTTTGCTGTTGTTGCTTGGACGTACCATTTCCATTGTCGCTGTTATTGCTGTTAACCGATTTAGCCGGAGAGGAGCTTATGGAGTAGATGCCCGCAGATATAATATGAGCGGAGTCACTGTGAGAGTTACTCACGGAGGTAATGACACCTCCCGATGTGTTGGAGGTGTGTTGTATACGTTGCAAAGAGTGTTGCAAGATTTCATTGGAGTTGTTGGTAGTATCCATGTGATCGCCGTTATTAGTGTGAGTGTGATGGTGTTGCTGATGATTGTGCAAATCCGTATGATCGCCATTGTGCAAATAGTCCGCGGAAGGTTTACTGGAACAATATTTTATGGTTGAGGCATATTGATGATTTAATTGTTGGCTGGTGGGCAGGAGATTAGCAATTTTATTACCATTTGCCGAGTGATAATGTTGGTAATCATTTTCCGACGGTGTGCGGCGTGCTAAAGGCGATGAGTTGCCAGAGGGTGGTGCCTCATCGTTGTGGCCTCCTGTACCGCCGCTAGCAACGTGAGTCTGTTGATTGCCCAAAAGAACACCGTATGGAGAGATGGGGCTTGAAGATGATGGCGGTGTTGTCATGCTGTGCAAACCATAATTCATAGAATCCGGTTGAGTCATCATTGTGGCATAATATTTGCGTTCAGTTGTATACGAGGGCAGTAGTATGGGCTTTTCATCTTGCATTTCTGGCGACTCTGGATGCATGCGCATTGCGGATGAAGTGTTCAGGTGGTGGTGGTGGTGGTGGTCAGTGGAACTGGCACTGGCACCACCGTACATGATGGGCTGAAAATTGGAAGAGGCCAATATGTTTGCGGGTAAATTACGATACAACGAGGGATGGTGGCTGGTCAACTGATGCAGACCATGAGAGGGATTCAGGGAACCGCAGCCGTTAGTATCCAACATGTCTTCACTTTTGATCATATTTTTTTGTTTTTTTTTTATTTTTTTTAATTTATTTTAAGCAAAAGTGCGTATTTATTTTAAAATATTATATCACTGTGTATTCCGTTTTGCATCTGTATGTTCGTAATTGAGTAATAAATAATCGATTAGTTTTAATTTAAAAAATATATATATATTTTAAACCGTTTATCACGTCCTAACGGTTCCGTTAATCTAATCGAACTAAATTTCATGCTCCAGTTGTATTTTAATCGTTGTGTTTATTAAATTAAACAATTTTTTGCTCTAGAATCCTTTTCTTGAGTCACTTTCAATTGTTCGCTCTATAATTAGCTCTCGTTTTCAAGTGTTTTTACAATTTCCCTTAGGCTATTGGTGATCGTAGTGGGTTAAATTCTCATGTGCATGTGATCTTTAGTAAAAGGAACAGCGAGAAGTACGGGTACTCGCACTTGTGATGGGTACTGTGTACGTGCTTAACGTGGGTGCAAAACAATAAAACATCGAGTATCATTTAATGCCATGAACAAAATATTGAGAAGGAACTGCCTTCAATCTGGTATCCTTATCAATCAAGTGTATCCTTAAAAATAAAAGAATTAAATTCAAATCGATTTATTAATGGCAGAGCTCTGATAAAGCAAATTTAAAAACTTTTAAAGACACTCGGGTATTTATAGCTTTTAGTTTTTATGCGATCCAAGTAATCGATACAGCGGCGAGATTAAAAAAAAATCAGAACATAATGAAAGTAATATTCTAATAGGCCGACATCGTCAGAGATCGGGGCGATGAGGCATAATATGAATGTTGCGCTAAACGGTGACCTCAATAGGATTATTGAACGGGGTCACAGGAAAATGCCCGTAAGACTCAATGCTGCTTGCTAACACACCGACGCAAGCCCGATCACGTTGCTTCATTTGTAAACATGGGTGGTATAGATATTGAGGAATCAGAAGCTCTTGATGTTCTTGGCATGAAAATCCAGTGTGACGTTCGATGGACAGAACACATTTTTCATGTTTCAAAAGAATCATTCAAGTGCCTCGACTTTCTAAGGCGGTGTAAGACATACTTCACCCCATCTGATCTCCTTAATATTTATACCACTTACATCCGACCGAAGATGGAATACAACTCTCATGTATGGGCCGGTGCTTCAAAGTCTATTTTGAAGTTACTCGACCGTGTACTGGAGAGGGGGAAGAAACTCATAGGGGACGGTAGGGTAGCCAACTCTACTGACTCACTTGAGCATCGACGGAATGTGGGATGCGTTTCACTGTTTTATCGTTATTATAATGGGGTTTGTTCCAGCGAAGTCTGGGATCTCTTTCCCGAAACGCGCACTTTTCGGCGCTCAACACGCTCTACGGTGCGATCACACTCATATGAGGTGGACTTACAAATGAACCACGCATTACAAAGAAAGTTCATTCTTTGCCCGTACTGCCCGCATGTGGAATAAACTCCCTGCGGAAGCCTTTCCTGCCGTATATAGCATGAGGAAATTCAAATCGAATATTCATGGACACTACTCCCTTTATCATCCTTCCCACAACCAATTTTCCTAGTTCCAGCACAACGTACGCATGAGTAGGGGTCATCCCCTGAGTGCCGGTTCTAATTAAAACAAGTAAAAACGTTATATTCGACCGGGTCGAATATTAAATACCCTCGAAATATTTAGTAAGTGAATTTAAAATGTTTAAGTTGGTGGGACAGAGTTCCTTTATATAATATCGTACGTCAACGCCTACTGAAGGGGGCGGGTTTAAAAATAGACAATATCATGTTTTCCACAGACGAACGTATGGGCATTGCTAGACCGTCTTAGACTTCATCACTGATCAAGAATATACATATTTACTTTATAGGGTCCAATTCTCTTTGGAGGGTATAAAAACTGTATTTTGGCGGGGTCGCTCTGGCAAGGGATGTAGGGGAAATATTTCACCTTTGTCATAAAACTCTAAAAATAAATACTTGGGATAATTATATACAAAATTAAAATTTCTTTTTTTGATAGGGTCATTTAGAGGGCAAAGGGGGAGAGGGGGTAGAGCAGAAACAGGTAGACATAAAACTCTAAAAATAAATGCTTGGGATGATTATACACAAAATTAAAAAAAAAAATTATTTAGTTTTAATAGGGTCATTTAGCGGGCAAAGGGGGAGGAGGGGGTAGGGCAACTACGGGCAGTCATAAAACTCTAAAGATAAATGCTTGGGATGATTATATACAAAATTTAAAAACAAATTTTTTTTTGTAGGGTCATTTGGGGGGCAAAGGAAGAGGAGGGGGTAGGGCAGAAATCGGCAGTCATAAAATTCTAAAGATAAATGTTTGGGATGATTATATACAAAATTTAAAAAAAAAATTTTTTGTAGGGTCATTTAGGGGGCGAAGGGGAAGGAGAGGGTAGAGCAGAGTAGTACTAGGTTTCGTCTCAGCTTCGTCATTAAAGCTTAAAATTGTTATTTTTAAGGAATGTAGGCTTAAGTAAAACAATTTGTTAAATGTTTATGCTATTTTTGCCTATAATAACGCCCACTAAAGTGGGCGGGGTCAAAAAATATTTTTATTTTCTTTTATGGCTCCAAGTTTTAGGCGTTGGACCGTATTTGACATAAAAATATATCATTTGCTTAACAAAATAACCAAAAAACTTTAAAAATCATGTTGTTTTTTCTGGGTTGGTTTAGTTCTTCTTAGGGGAACTTTTTTCCCTCTTGCCCGATTTAGCCCATCTTCGAACTTAGCATGCTCTAAGTTTTAAAATATATTTATGCCAAATTTCAAGAGTCTAGCTCTTTTCGTTTGGACTGAATCGTGATTTCCACAGACGGAGGGACATGCTCAGTTCGTCTTAGATTTCATCACTGATCAAGAATATATATACTTTATGGGCTCTCAGATGGATATTTCGATGCGTTACAAACGGAATGACAAAGTGAATATACCCTCCAAATTCTTTTTTGGAGGGTATAAAAAAAATATTCTTTGAAAAAAATAAAATAAATGCATTATCCGAAGTGTCCTACATGACCTCAGTCTGACTAGCAACACAGTATATTTGGGTCCAGCTTAAAAATATATTTGAAAGTCTTGTTTAAAAATTCTGGCATAAACAACAGATTAATCGTTAAAAGTTTTCTTATAATTTTTTTATCAGGATTATTTCATTTACTTGTTGTACCCTCCCAAAAAGAGTCCAGCGAAATATCCCCCTAAGACCCCATAAAATATATATATTCTTGATTAGTGATGGAATCTAAGACGATCCAGCCACGTCCGTCCGTCTGTGGAAATAATGATTCAGTCCAAACGAAAAAAGCCGCAGCCTTGAAATTTGGTATAAATAAATGTTGAAGAATAGCACGGGTCAAGTTCGTAAATTGGCTGAATCGTGTCAGAAGGGAAAAAGTTCCCCTAGGAAGAACTAAACCAACCTCTAAAAAACCACATAATTTCTAAAGTTTGTATACCCTCCCAAAAAAGAAATATCCATCTGAGACCCCATAAAGTATATATATTCTTGATCAGGGATGAAATCTAACCATGTCCGTCCGTCTGTGGAAATCACGATTCAGTTCAAACGACAGTAGCCAGAATATTGAAATGTGGTATAAATATATCTTGAAGGATAGCACATGTTAAGTTCGGAAATGGGCTAAATCGGGCCAGAGGGAAAAAGTTCCCCTTAGATGTACTAAACCAGCCATAATTTTAAATTTTTTTTTTGTAATTTTGTTAAGCAAATGATATATTTTTATGTCAAAGAAGGTCCAACGCGTTAAGCTTGGAGCCATGAAATAAAAAAAAAATTAATTTGTGGACCCCGCCCCCTTCAGTGGGCGTTATTATATGCAAAAATAGTGTAAAAATGTAACAAATTGTATTATTTAAGCCTTTATCCCTTAAAAATAAAATTTTTAAGCTTTAATTACGAAACTGACCTAACCTTGTACTCCTCTGCCCTACCCCTTCCTCCACCTTTGCCCTCTAAATGGCCCTATAAAAAAAATTAAAATTTATTTTACATTTAATTATTCCAAATATTTATTTTTGGAGTTTTATGTCAAAGGTGAAATATCTCCCCCACGGCCCTTGCGAGAGAGAGCCCGTCAAAGTACAGTTCTAATACCCTCCAAAAAAAATTGGACCCCATAAGGTAAATATATTCTTGATGAGTGATGAAGTCTGAGACGATCTAGCAATGCCCATATGTTCGTCTGTGGAAAACATGATATAGTCTATTTTTTGGACCCCGCTCCCTTTAGTGGGCGTTGACGTGCGATATTAAATGCAATAATAGTGTAAATATTGAACATTGTTTTATTCCTTGAGCCTATAAGAAGCTGAGATGTTCTCTCATCTTGCAGAGGTGAAACGTCTCCCTACGGGCCTGCCCGGAATGGCTCTATATCTAAATAGATATTTAAAATTGGGTACAGAAATGTCTTAAACCTTTCAAATTTACTTACTAAATATTTGTAGGGTATTTAAGATCCGACCCGGTCGAATATAACGTTCTCACTTGTTCACCTTCTAGTGAACCACAACAATATCATGCAAAAGTGATTTATTCTCTACTCGCAAGCGTGCCTGGTCGTGAGTCAATATTTAGAAATAACACCATCTCCAATCCGTATCTTATGATGCCATATGTGGGTGTATGAGATATTTATTGTTTTGGTGTTAAAATCCTCGGGCACATGCAGTCGGAGTAGTCCACATAATTAGGCAGTTAAAAGTGTGCTTGTGTGTGTGTGTGTGGATGCCGTGAATCAGAGAATAAAAGCAACAATATGTAAATTCCTAAAACTAATTGGATTCATTTCACTCAAGATTATGGATCAAGAGATGGAATTATTATTTTTGCTCAGTTTATTTTATGATATTGAGTGAATGAGTGTGAATGTGAGCAGATATTTTCTTGAAATATCAAAGACGGAGACATTTCTGCTGATCAAGCAATTATATTAAAACTATAATGATTTTCTGTTTTTTGTCATAAAGACCTTGAGATATTGATAATTGATGTCGTTTTAAATGAAAAACTAAACGTCATTTACAAATAAAGTTGAATTTTTTTCTTTCTGCTTTAATCTTGTTCAGTTTTCAAGCAAATCCACCGAATCTAATTTTTCCAAATATACGAGATCCATATGTATGTATGTATGATGTGTACATATGTAAGTATGTATGTATGTATGCATGTATGATGTGTACATACGTAAATTTTTATATTGTATGTGAAAGCCGTATTCGCCAGATATTTTCAGTACCATTTAAAAATTAATTAAATGTTATTCTATTTACTGAGATGGAAAAGCTAATTGTTCGAAAACTTTTTACATTCAAATGGCGGCATAAATTGGGATACGAGCAGCTGAACCATATAGCATATTCTCCAGATTTAGCCTCACCTGTGACTATTTGATTTCTTCAAATTTTGAAGAAATGGCAGATGCTAAAAGATTTGGGTCGCTTGAAGAGGTCATGGCCGAAAGAAAATACTATATTGAAATATATTTTATTCAAATAGTCACGGAGCTATCAAACAGCCCTCGTATTTATGTACACAAGTACGTATATTTATAAATAAATCAAATAAATAAACTATTATTTTAAAAAGACACATTTCAGCTAAAATAGATATTCGCTTAGAAAACGTGTACGATTGTTTTTGGAAAATAATACCAAGGCCGGCTAACATATCAGAACTTCCCATGATTTTCTATAAGATTTCAGTCAGATTATTATCAGAAATGTCGGAGAAGAAAGAAATTGCAACGATATTTCTGCCAGAATTCGTATTAACCGCTTTTGGAACGGAATTCGTCTACGATTCCGGATTTTTCCCAATATTTTTCTCAGACATCTTACAGATTAATTTTTCAACTTACACAGCACAGCAGAACAGCTGTTTTCGAAAGCCGCTACACTTTCATCATCAGTATTCACGAGTACTGATATAAATTTAATTTTTGTTTGTAAGTATTTTGTACAAAGATTTATTATTAATAAAGTGATAATTCTCGGAAAATGTGAAAAGTTAAATAGCTATTTCTCTCTCTCTCTCTCTCTCTCTCTCTTCTTATCTCTCGTCATCTGTCTCTTGAACACTACAACTGTTTTTTCACAATTTCGGCTCAGTGCATTGCGTTATAGCGATCATCCCCAGAATGCCGGTTCCGGTTGAAAAAAATTAAAAATACATTTTTTATGTAAGTATTTTTATGGAACATTCATATTGCTATAATAAATTCAATTAAGATTGATAGGCTAATTGTTCAAAAATTTGTTTAAATTCAGAAAGACACGATAAATTTTCCCAGGACACAGCGAAAAATCAACATCAGGTGTTAATTATTCAACTAACACAGCAGAGCGGCACAGCTGTTTTCGGAGGCCGCAACACTTTGTTTGTCACCACTTATTAAGTGACTTTGTTGAATATAATAACAGTTTATTTATAAAAAGTTTATTAGACAATGAAATATTTATGTCTTTCTGGATTTAGTAACAAATTTTCGAACAATTGGCCTTAATTGAATTCAATACAGTAATATTAATGTTCGATAAAAGTACTTATATAAAAACTAATTTTTTTCAAGGAGAGTTTTTCGTAGCTATTTAACTTTTCACATTTGCCGAAAATTATCACTATATTAATAATATATCTTTGTCTATTTTTCTTTTAAATAAGTATTTTTTTGTTTTTCTGCTATTATGTAAAATATGGCGGACATAGACTGGCTACCGCCATAGGCCATGTCCTTGTTGATGTATACATTATTATTAATTTTCATTCAGTATTATTATCTGTTAAAAAAACATGGTGAATTTTAATTTTTCACAAATTCGTTTCTTGAGCTCTCTCAGCGCAATCGGCTTTTATCTCCCCAATCTTCGCGAAACGTCGTATTTTATGGGTCTCTTCAATCTTTTGAACAGGAAAAAGTTACAAAGTCATACAATTTTTATAAGGAACAAATTCAGCAAAAATCTCAAATGATCCTAAAAAAATGTCCATTAAAGGCATCTTCAATTGATTCTAAATACCCTGTTAATGGAAGTCCTCTTCGTATAAGTGATATAGTCCTCCTTATTCTGTAACTCTTTGTCAATGT
Organism: Linnaemya tessellans; assembly: GCA_951800035.1. Taxonomy (NCBI): domain Eukaryota; kingdom Metazoa; phylum Arthropoda; class Insecta; order Diptera; family Tachinidae; genus Linnaemya; species Linnaemya tessellans. The sequence continues at coordinate 55,014,073 of OX637535.1, forward strand.
CACGTCAAGACAATACCAAAATTGGGACAATTACCTACTCCTTGTGGAAAACAATTAACTACTTCCGACAACCTGTGACCACTCTCTAAGGCCTTGAAAATGGGTGCTAGAAAATAGTACAGACGGGCCTGTTATTATAACCTTCACAAAAAATCGAAAGGGTTTGTCATTCCCTGTGTAATTTCTTCGATATTAATATGGGACCCCATATGAATAGCGATGACGATTGAGTGATTGAAGAGCTAGAGACTTCGTTCTTAGACTGATGGATTGGAAATGAACTTAAACAAAGTGGTATTGAAATTCAGAAAAATCCAAAATACTGTTCCAGAGCTGGGAAGCTTAAACCTATTTCTCGACGCAAAATTCACTACCAAAACCCAATTATTTTTTTGTTTGTTGGTAAATTAAACCGATTTCATACTTTGGGAAGCCTCAAATGTGTATTAAAAACGAAAATAATAAAAAAAAAAATTTTCAGGGATTTTGGATTTTTTTTTTGGTACGTGCAATATTTTGTAGTACATGAAAGTGACCAAAATAAGTTGGAAAATCGAAATATTTTTGATACGTAAAAGTACCCACATAAATTCCAAATTTTGTGTTTTTAGTGAATTAAACCTATTTAAAACTTCAGGAAAAATTAAATTGTTATTAAAAAATTTTAATTCGGTTCCAGGGTTGGAAAATCGAATATTTTTTGGTACATAAAAGTACCAAAAAGTGAATTAAACCTCTTTTTAAATTCACTAAGAATTTATTTATACTTCAGGAAGTATTAAATTGGTATTAAAAATTTCAAAAATTAAAACTTAGGTTGCAGGGTTGGAAAATGGAAACTTTTTAGTACATAAAAGTAGCCATTTAAGCTCCTACTTTTTTTTTGTGAATGAAATCTTTCGGGAAGAGTTAAATTGGTATTAAAAACAAAACAAAAATAAAAATCCAATTTCAGGATTGGAATATCGACATTTTTTTATACATGAAAGTAGCCATATAATTTGCTATTTTTGATTTTCATGATTAATTATACTTACTTTATATATTAGGAAGAAATAAATTGGTATTAACTCTGGAACGTCATCCTTATTTTATATACACTAACGTCATACTTTGTCATTTTGACTACGGCATACTTCAAGAGACTATAAAACACTTCTTGAGCAAAAATGGATACCAAAATAGATTTCTTATGTATTAATAGACACTTTTTAATGAATATTTAAAGAAATTCATTTATTTATTTTTTAATCTTTAATAAAAACTTAACATTTCATAACCTTCCTTCTTCCGTCGTCATTTTGACGAAGGATGACATTCTAGGGTTAAAAACCAAAAAAATCTAAAAGACGATTCTACGGTTGGACAATTAGAACTTTTTGTGGTACATGAAACGGATTTTTTCTTTTTGTTTGTAAATTAAACATATTTAATATTTTTGAAAGACATTCAGAGGTGTTAGAAATAAGAAGAGCCAAAATTTTAACTTTCTAGCGGAAAAATTTAAACGTTTTCTTAAATATAAAAGTAACTGATAACAAAATTTTGTTTTTTTTTTAATTAAACCTACTTTCTGTTTTAGTAAGAAAGAAAGAAAGAACAAATACATCTGTGAAAGGTAGTTACGATTCGGCACAACCGAATATAGCACTTTTAATTGCTTTTGATATTGTGTTGACGTGACGTTGATAAACAGTTATAGAATAAGGCGGAATAATCGCAATTATCCGTTGTAAACATATTTCCCATCAAAAATTTCTTCATCGCGCTGTTTTATTAGACGTCGTTTTTCGATTGCTTAGATTTTCGACTGCTAAAAATTTTGCCGCCCTTCAATTCATGTCGCCCGATGCGCTCGCCTCACGGACTTAGTCGTAAATCCCCCACTGCTTATGACTTATGACTTCTGTAACTGCTTACCGTGAAGATATATCTGCAAACCTGTTGCAGATTTTTACTCAAACGTATGCCCAATTCCTCAAATGATTTATGACACAATCGCAAAACTAATAAAATGCTAAACAGTAAACCGTTAATTAATCATACACGCACACAAATTGTTAAGGAGAACATTAGTATGAAAAATAAATCCGCCATTCTTTATTTACAACTACAAATTGTCACCACCTTTAAAATGGGAAAAATTAAAACAACAAAAGCATTATCTCTCCATTTCTTTTGATGCCTGATACTCGTAAAACGTTTTATATGTCAACATTTAATTAGTGTGACACATTAGTTTGGTCCATTATACGAGCAGGGGCAGCCCAACGTTACTCTGCAGCACACTGATGCATGTACGGATATAAACAAATATCATCATCATCATGATCATCATCATTATTATCATCCAGATCATAAACGTACAAACGAAATAGGCGGAGTTTTGTTTACATTATAGAAAGAAAGATGAACAAATAATAAAAATCCAAATAAAATAAGAAAAGAATGATCACACAAAAATTCTATACACTGAATAGTGTACGATGTGCGTCAGCTATAAACAATTTGCAGGCAAGCAGGCTGGCTCACTGGCTGGTTATTGAAAATTTCGAAAACGCAGTGTTATAAATTGACTATCACTTCTATAGCGTACACACATACACACACATGCATTCATAAGTTTGTATGCATGTCTATATAAATACACGATGATCATATTTTAAAGAAAAAAAAAATGGAAATATGGAAATACTTTTTAGGTGATTTTTTTTAAATAAAAAGGAATTCGATTATAAAACAGCAATTGTGGAAACCAAATAAATCGTTGGCTGGGCTCCCAACTGTAGGGTATCCAAAACTCTATGGCCTTCACTTAGCAGCGTTAGGACTAGACACAGGGATGGAAAATGGCTATTTTGATTTTGTACCAACTAAATAAGCAAAATGTACTTTTGACATCATGGCGGTACACATTTTCTAAAATACATATGTATATATTAAACAAAAATTAAAAAAGAATTTGTATACAACAAATTCCCAATTACATATATAATAAATTTTATTTAAAAAAAAAATATTTTAATTAATTTATAATGTTTATTTAAGCAAAGGTCAATTATTTTTTATACAAAAATTATGTTTTTATTCATAATTTTTATATAAAAAATAAAAAATAATTGACCTTTTGCTTAAATAAACATTATAAATTAATAAAAAAATAAGGTCGAAGAATTTTATAAAATAAAAATATTTTAATATACAATTTCTGTTATTTTATAATTAATTAAAAATATTCATTGCAAATCCACACTCATACAATTAAAGAATACAGAGATAAGAATCGTTCCACTCAGCAAAAAGAGGATTGCTTTTTAGCAATAATCGCTAAAATGGATGTTTTAGAATACCAAAAAAAAAGTGATTAATCAGTTCTGAAATTAACACAAAACTCGAAAGTGATTCCCACCCATGCAAGTAACTTGCTTAAAAAACGAAAACTAAGTTTACAAATTATTTGATTCTAGGTATGATGACAATGAAAAACGTTTTAGTGGCGGAGAAGTATCATACTAAAGCAAGTCTGTCTTGAAAATGAGTCATACTTGATCAGAAATGCAAGTCATAAAATCTTTTTCAGAAGAGTCCTAGGTGTACCTAAGGAACATACTAGGCGGATACTAGTACTATTAGTACTAGATATATACTAGTATAACTTCCTCTAGTTTGATACTAGTACAATCAGTTCTGCATTAAGAACTGGTTTATATATAAAAAAATCCCTAAATTTATTTGTTTTTAAACCCAATGAAATTTGTTCAGTCTTTGTCTTCACAAGCAATTTTTGATTCATCAATCCTTAGTTTATAAGAGGAAATGGAAAGTTCCTTCAGGTCACACTCAATCCACTAGCACCTTTGTACAACTTGAGTTACGTTTGGTACTCCAAACGTAATATTAACAACAAAAATTTTAAATTACCTTTTAATTTTATTTATTTTTTAAAATGCCACTTTTTAACACACAAGAAAACTGCGGCTTACTTTCATAAATGTTCGAATAAATAAACTGATATGCAGATGGAAAAGTCTTCTAATAATTTTCAGCGGCGGTGCTGCGGAAAAGAGCACAGCATACTAATCTTTCAAAATTGAATTTGTTTAAAAATTGTAACAACTAAAAATAAAATAAATGAAAATGCGAATTAGCAATTCGCGTTAAAACATTATCAAAAAGTAATATGAAATTCTACAAGTCAAATCAATCTACAAATGAACTACTTGAAGTACTATTACTTTTCTGTATATGTTCAATCACCTTTTGAACTAGCACTTGCTATACTAGTAATCGTACCAGTAGCTTAAAGACAATTAACGCTTATCCTCCTGCAGGGTATGTTTTAGGCCTTCAAGGCCTAATTCATGAATCATGAATAATGGCGTCGAACTCTTCTGATCGGCAGTGGATGTGCATGATTTTGCTAGTTGTTGTCGGCCTGTTACAGGGAGTGGCCACTGAACAAACACTGGCACCGATTGACACTATCATGTACTGAAGTGCAGAGTAACGTTGCAGGAATTAGCCTGCGAAGAGTTAAAATAGATACAAACAATTTTTTATCTTGTCAACTTTCTGTATGTGTAATCACAATAAAATCCACGGAATGCTTTGTCTCCTAAAATAATAAGGGGTTTTTGGTTTGTTGTCTCTTGATGAAGTTAAAATTAAATTTTACAAAATCATACCAGTCTAGTTTATTTGGAACTCTATATTTGCATTTTTTTCGTGTTCGTGCTAATTTTTTCACACACACACACTGTAAAAGATCACTGGCAGAAGACAAACCAAATAATTTTTAAAATGGCATTCAGTTTAAGACAAATAACAGTACGAATGCAATTAAAATCTTTAGCCTCGAAGAAGCAATAAATTTTATAAAGAAAAATATTTTTTAAAAATAAACCAAAATAGCGACTGGAATTTTTTATTTTATTTTTTTTTGCCAATTTGTTGGTTTTTAATATTAATGGCCACTTGGTCATTCCTTTAACACTTTTTTCCTCACATTAACTGGGTCATTTACTGCATTTACCTGGAGTTTGCTTTGTTCTTGCCTCTGATCTGTTCAGTGCTTGATACGAGTACTTTTGTGGTTGATTTTGTTTGGCTGACTGAGTTCTGGGGATGTTAAAAATTATTCTTTTGTTGCTATAAATCCACAGTCAATTATTATGCATTTAAATAAAATGCGAGTGCATTTTTGTATACCCTTCACCAAAAATGGTGCAAAGGTAAAGGGTGTTTTTTTCATGGAGTGACACAAATTTAAACCATAATAAAACAAGGAAATATATTTTTAATATTTAATATATTTTCTTTATTAAAAAGAAAATTTTATGAAATTAATGTTTAAATATGATTGCTGCCATGTGGCCGCCACGATGGGCGCGTAGAAGGCGCAATCTGGAACACCAATTTTCAACAACTATAAAAATCATCCATAAAGTGCAAGGACACAAATCCCAGTTGCTGAGAACGGCGACGAATTGATTGATTAGGATCATCTTCAATGCTTTGCTTCTAATCCTGTACAGTAAAAACTTTTGAATTACATTTACTACCAAATCTAAAAAATATGTTCATTCGAATGTAATGAAATTTAAAAAAAGGAAGAAACCTTAAAAGTTAAGTTAATTTATATTTTTATATTTATTCTATTAAATTTTAAAACTTAACTCAAATGTAGTTCATAGTAGTACTAATTGAAAAGTTTAAAAATTAAACTACGACCCATAGAAATACGTCAAATAAGAGCTTAATACACATAAATTATTTTTTGTAAACAAGGTCTTTATATTGTAAGCTTTTAATATTGAATTAAAAAACAAATGAATTTGTATTTTAATAATTTGAATTTGAAAAGAAAAACATTGAATTATATATGAAAAAAATTTAATTTAAAAAGGAAAATGCTTAATTCGTGTTGAAAATAATTCAAATTACTTTGAAAAAAAAGTCAATATGTTTTGAAAAGAATTTAATTTAATTTTAAAAAAGTGGAATTTGTTCCGAAAATGGGTTAATTTGAGAGTAAAAACCTATATATGGGCTTGCCAATCCGTGTGCAATTTCCACAATATCAATATCTATTTATACACATTCCGGGTCTTTATGGGTGGGCTAGTCGAATAAGCCATGTCCGTCTGTCTGTACGTAAAATAGGGTTTCCCATGGTGCTATGGAATCAGCTACACATCATAACTAACTCGTTAAATGGTTCACCCATAAAAGCTTTTGTATGAGCTCCGCAAAGAAATTTACGTTCTAATAAAATCAAATCCTAATAAAAATTGTGCAAAATACGCACCAAAAAATGGATGCCCGTAAAACGGAGAAGTTGAAAATGTATGCCTGAAAGGATGTGGTTAGCTGGATTAGTCAATGCGTAAGCTACGAAGCCTAAGAATCCGCGTTCGATTACGAACTTAATCATGAATAGATTTCGAACTCATCTAAAATGCATTAGCGCATGATTGTATTAGTTCGTGTAGGCCTGTGTCAATGACAAAGACCTACCCCAGGGCACTCTGTACAGTATTGACAGAGATTGACACTATTGTGTACTAAAGAGCACATTACAGTGCAGTATCCTCCGGCAATACTAGGGGAAAAATTCACCGGCAAATTAAAAATTGAAATAGCTACAACAAATTCTCTGTCTTTTCTTCTGTTTTCATCTGCCCTGTCCTCTTAACACCAGTTGAGGATTTAAGCCTAGGCCCATGAGGCCCGGTCCTAGTTCGGCATTATTTGGAGAGCGCCAAATTTTTTTTAGAAATCCAAAATCTTAGAATCCAAAATGTGTACTGACATCTAATAAAACAGCACTATGAAGAAATTTTGTAGCGGAAAAAATAATTGCGATATTAAGTCACTGACAATACGAGGACTAACAACCATTTACAAGACATTTAGAATGAATTGAAGATCCCCATACTGGAAATTTATTGGCAACATTCGAACTGTTTGCTAAATTTGATGTTGTCCTTCGAAAGTTTTTATTAAAGACAAATGTCGCATGTTTGCAACATTTTTACCAAAAATAACACTGTAGTCATGCTTTCGCATTCATCCGGCTTTGCCTCCTGTGACTTTTTGCTCTTCCCAATATTGAAAAGTCCCACGATAAGTCGACTTTTCGCTGGGATTGAGGAAATAAAACCTGAATCGCTCAAGAATATACAAAAAAGTGCTAACCTGAATTGCATCGAGGATTGGGAAAAAAACCGGGACACAAATTATTGTATCTGCAAGGTACTGCTTTAAAGGGGACAAAATAAAATTTTATGAATAAATACATATATATTTTTTGAGAAAAATTAAAATTCTTCTTATTATTGAACAGATTTCTTAAATGATAATATTGAATCAAAATGAAGAGAATTTTGTAAATCAGACAAGGCCTAGGGCAGCAAGAAATCTGAATCCCACACTGTGAAACTTCGATTTAACGAATTCCAAGGGGAGCCGAAAATACAGGGTGTCCGCCGGGAAGGTATACTACTTTGTTTTGCCGCCATTCGCCATTTTGGTAAACATTAGTCTTGACAGTTCATATTTGGCAGTCGAGAAATAGACACGTGGCAAATTTATTATGGAAAAATATTCGATAAAGCAACGTGTTTTAATCGGATTACAATATAATTACTGCGAGACCTCTTTCCACAATAAGTTATTTCATGGTCTCCACATCCGCCTGATTTGATTGCTCCGGACTTCTTTTTGTGGGGATATTTAAAAAGCAAGGTTTATGCAAACAAACCAGAAACGCTTGAGCAACTCAAACAAAATATTCGTGATTAAATTAATGAAATACCGCCTGAAATGTGTAAGAATGTAATGAAAAATGAGCTCAAAAGGGCTCGCATTTGAGAAGCCTACAGAGGCGGACATTTATCTGATATTATATTCCATACATAATTGCCGACATTAAATAAAACATTTATAAAAAATAAGATCCTTTCTCTTTCATTTAACCATTATAAACAACAAAGTAGCATACCTTCCCGGTGGACACCCTGTACTTCGTTATAGCAATACGAAAAAATGTCGTTACAACTATAGTTTTGCACACACATTAAGAATTTGTTCTTTTGATAACGAGACTTACCATTTTGCTATAACTTTATTCTTACCTCGTTGTATAGAGGCTTTTGTATGAGTACTTCGTTGTATAGAGCCTTTACAAAAGCCCTTGTAAATACATTTAGACTTCGCTGTTTTTATAATCGGACTTTACCATTTAGGATTTATTATGATTTCGTTATATTGAGGCATTTGAAGTAATATTTCTCATATTGTCTTTTTTGCTCACAACTTTTATTTTTTTGTTAGTGTATTTTGTGTTTTGCCATAATGCTTTAAACACATTCATGACAGCAGACTACCGGCTACATTGCTACAAGTGCCACTAGCAGCAGTTGTCGCCGTGTAGTCAGCTACTTAATGATTTTTAATGCAGCAGCTACAATGTAGACATATAATTTCAGTGGTGCCACTTTCATATATAAAAATAAAAGCGCTTATTCTAAACCTATTTATTTTTTTTTTTTTGCACTTTTAATAAATACTTATACATTATGTTGCCTTTTTCGTTATGGAACTATAAAAATGAGTTAATAAGTTAATTTATTTCTTGTATCTCATTTTCAAAGTGCCCTAACCCATTTCTATTATAGATAACGGCTGTCAATTATATAACAAATTAAAGATTAAGTATCGTTGCATCGGCTAATTTTTAAAGTAATGGAATTTTTACTTGATAAGCCAGATACAAAATTTAATAACGCATTCCTCCTTAATTTTGAAAGAATTATTTCCTTATGCACTTTTTATTTTCAACAATTTTCATATTATTGACTAGTTTAAAAAATTTGTTTAACGTTTATTTATTTAAGACTTTTCATTGTATTGGCACCACTAACTAACTGGTTATTGTCGCCTATGAAAGTTGAAATTAGTTTAATTTGACTACAACCACAAAATTAGTATGGACAACAACCTGTCGTGTAGTCCTGAATATATTCACTCCCATATAAACACATGTATTCTATTTTTGACAGGTTTTAATCGGTAGCCTGCTGTCGTGAATGTGTTTAATGATTAAAATGTTTTCTCAAGCTACTCAACAAAACACACGTTATATTTGGTAATCACACTGTGTGCTATTTAGTCATATTGTCATAATATTTTATACCAGTTTAAAAAGTTGCTGTTGTGCTGCATACAAAAACGTCCAAATAATAGCGCTCTTTCAGGTGTGTTTTTGTTTTGTCGTAAAATAGCTCTAGAGATCTGAGTCGAACGGCAGAAAATCTTTAGGCTAGACGGCGATAGTATTTGTTTGCCGCCGTTACTTATATATGATTCACGACTAAAAACGGCCAAACAAAATTATTCATTCCTATATGTATGTACATTAATTCACATTTTTATAACAAAAAAAAATATATATTAATAGAGAACTAGATCGCAAAAACTAAAGATATAAAAGTGAAAAATTTTTCTCGTTTAACTTACGTAGCTGGCAGCAACTGAACGCTTTTTCGTATGCCGCCGCAAAAAAAAATGTATTCAGCTCATATCAAGGCAGTAGCTGATCGATGTTTGAAATAAAATATTAAGTTATGCAGCCCGTCACACTAGTCATATTTTGCGTGCTATTATTTTAATGAATTATGACTACAGTGTGAATCCCCCAATTAAGTTTTTCGTTATAACGAAATTCGTTATATCGAAGTTTCACTGTATTACCACCCGCAATACAACCAGACAACGTGTATCCTAAACAGCCCTCATAGAAAATATCCTGCTGCAGGATATGATACACTTAAATTCTGTGATGAACAATTTAGAATACGGTGCTGCTGCAGACATGTTCTACTTTGCCTTCAAACATAAATTTCCAAATGTGTCGAGTATTATTGTGGATACTTGTTAATATTCCTGTATAACTTCACGATCCTCTTAGCCGCATGCAAAATTATCAGTCGACCAGTTAGAATTGATTTCATTTCTTCCTGTTTACTTGGCTATTTATTTACCCAAATTACTTGTCAGCAGGCGGATTTCCAATTAATAGACCCTTGAAAATTTACAGATTTATTTATATTGTTATTCCTGTTCGAACATTGAACTTTGTTTCTAGTAAACATGTGACCACTTTGTTAAAAATATTTTTTTTGCTATAAATTGTATATTTTTTTCATATATGTTATTTCATTAATAAACAATCATTAAGGCATAATCGCAATAGAAACTGAACAACACCAACAGCAGAAGAAAAGATAAATAAAGATAGTAAACAATTGAGGGAATTCCCAAGGAAAACATTAACAATAACAAAAGAATCAGATCCTCAACGATCGTTGAACCAAACAATCACCCAAGAGTGTTGTTAATGTTATGTAAACTAAACAGAATCGAAGTTGCTGTTGGCGAAAATAGGGGGAAGCCAGCAATTGTAATAAAACTACTTCCGAAGTAGTCCACTGTGTTTGTTGAAGAGTAACGATCAGTAAGAGAGATGATGAGCAATAACTTTTCGGTGGTAACAAAAAAATAAATATTATAAATAAATTAAATTGTTTAAATCCGAAATTGTTGTGTTTGGCTTGATAAACAAAAAACATCAAGTATTTTCTATTCTATATGTTCACGGAGTGACAGAATTGCCCACGTAGTTGCTGGTGTGTGTGCATTTGGCTCTAGAGGGAGAGCCATAGAGTATTTAATTCATGTTTGTTTTTTTTTTCATTTGTTCTATTTGTTTATTAAATATTTAGATTATTGTTATTTTTAAAGTAAAACTTTATTTCGACAAAATTATGACGATGCAAACAAATTTGAAAACTAAATTTCATGTCCGATGATGATGATGAGCGGTGGAATGAGTTAATGGAATAAACAAAAGTGTCAGACACGCTGTCGAATTGAAATACAGTGAGTTATTTTGTATGCTAAAGACCAAATTCATAAAAAAAATATTCTTCAAATAAAATGGTTATAAGCCTGAAGTATATTTTATGAATTAGGCCTTGAAGTTTTAGGCTCTTTATATATAAAAACATAATTTTCTTTATAATCACAATAATTTCATAACGAGGGTCACAAATGAAGTGAAATAATTGTAACTTAACAGGAGAAGGTAAAAGCATAACAGAATTTGTTATTATCATTTGCTTGTAAAATCCTTATTTTTAACTTCCCGCTAAAAAAATTTTAAATTTTCAAGAAAAAAGGAAACCCTTATTTTTTAGTCAAAGCAGCACTCGGGGGATTTTATTGTGAGAACACTTAAAGAAAGACGAGAAGATAGAGAATTTTGTAGCTACAGTCGACTCCGCTTATTGTAAATAACCAAAACCCATTTTTCAGTTATCCGATTTTTTCTCTAAAACGTATTTCAGATTACTGGCATTTGTTACAGTTAAGCGTACTGCTTAAAATCACGGTGTGGCACAAAAAAATAGATATCCTAACTAATGCAATCACTAACAAACAATTAGAAATCTTTACTGAGCCTAAGTGCAAGTATGAGAAGTGCATAGTAGGCATTTGGTTTATCAGTTAAATGCTTTATACATATATTAATGCTACGGACTTGTAATATATCCCTGCAAAGGTAATTACGTCTACGGTTTAAAAAGTTGTTCAATTGAATTGTATATTTCGACTCCGCTTTACTGGAAATAACCAAAATCCAATTTTTCCAGTTATCTGATTTTATCTCAAAACGTAGTTCGGATTACTGAAACTTGTTACAGTTAAGCGTACTGCTTAAAATCAGTAGAACAATACTTTTTATATCAAATGTCTAGCCAATTGCATTGACAATAAATAGAAAAATACAATAAAGTACGTAAGAGCGAAAAGGACAAATACCTTTATTTTTTACTAAAGCGAAGTAAGTTTAAAAAAAACGTAGTTGTGGGCTTGCTTTTTTGGTTTTCAGTAATACGATATTTTCAGTAAAGCAATGTTTCGCTAAAGCGAAGTAAATAAGACTAGCTGCATTTAAAATCAGTGCGGGGATTTGTAGCGCTTTCAGTAATCCGATTGTTTTCAGTAAAGCGTGTTGCGCTAAAGTGGATTCGACTGTATTTTAACCTTGTACTTCGCTGGCTAATTTCTGCAACAGCAGCAACGAAGGAGGGTGATGTTACTCTGCTCTTCAGTACATGATAGTGACAATCGGTGCCAGTATTTGTTCAGTGACCAGTCCGTGAAATAGGACGACAACAACTAACAAAACTATGCACTGCCACTGCTGATCGGAAGAGATCGTCACCAAATTCATGACTGAGTGCGGAGTCGAAATCGGCATTCTCGGCTTCTTAGTCTCGTGTTAACTACTTCAGTCAACCGCATCCTCAAATATTTCATTATTTATTAATTAATTAAAATTATAAGCCAAATTCTATTATTACGGTTTATTGTAGTCCTGAGCAGGCAATCATGTGGTAAAATGATCTTATAATTGTCAACAGACTTGCAGGTGAATCTCACACTATATTCGCACGTTGAGGATAGTCTTCATAGTGGACACTGGCGAAAAGCAGAATCACTTCTACGAACGTTAATCCAGTATATCCGGAGGCAGGAGGTGTTTCTAGAATCTTACTTCTGATGCGAAATATAATTGTTCAATATAAGTGTAATCTGCAAAAATTTAAAATTTTCAAAAAAGTGTTACAACATTCAACTACAAGACGCCTCACAAATGCTTGAGCAAGAAAACTGCGCACGAGTACTGGTGATGGAACTGCAGCGTCTTTCGAAAATGGTGCCTCTATGCTGTGCTATGGAAGCTGTTTTACCCCATTAGGAAAAAATCGAATTTTTACCAGATCCCGACGTTTTGAAATCCAAAGAAACTTCCCTCCCTGACTACTCCTTAGTTGGTGTCACTATTACTGTATGTGTATATATATGTGTGTGTGTACTTGGGTGTGTGTGGGCGTGTTTATGTGCAATCTACCCCTACGGGCAGGGAAAGACCAGAAAATATCTTACCGTCATCGTAAAATATTAAATATTTTCTGCTGTATTCACAAAAATTAATGCGTACTTCAAGTGTGCTTTCAAGTAAAAATTTCATAGAGAATTTATTTTAAAGTGTTGATCAAGTCTACTTTATTTTTTTTTGTGAATACTGCTGTTAATTTTTAAGGAATGCAGGCTTATGGTGATTTCTTTTCTGAAAAAAAAAATTTTAATTTTATCGCTGTTTTCCTAAAAAAACTACAATTGGGCGCATTTTTAAAATAAAATTAATTCTGCGCAAGAGATGGTACATTTATATTTAATAAATTCACTATTTCCAAATACCATAATATTGACATTTTCTATTAAAAATATGTAAAGGGTGTTTTTATAAGAGCTTGCTGATTTGAAATTTAAATAAAACACATGCCAAATTCTGAAATGGCCAAAAAAATTTTTTATTTGGTAGATAATTTCTTGTCATTTAACATTTAAATATAATTTCGGGCATATGGCCACCACGACTATTTTGCACAAAGGTCATTCTGGAGGTCAAATTTTCGACCACCTTTTCAAGCATTTGAGGGCGTATTTCAGCAGTGACACGATGAATACTGGTTTCCAAAGCGTCAATCGTTGCTGGTTTATCCACGTAAACCAATGATTTCAGGTATCCCCACAAAAAATAATCGAGTGGCGTCAAATCACACGAACGCGGAGGCCAATTCACCGGTCCATTTCTCGAAATAATGTTGTCGTTGAAATGTTCTTTCAATAAGTCCATTGTTTCGCCCGCCGTATGACAAGTGGCACCATCCTGTTGAAACCACATTTCGTTTACATCCATATCTTGAAGTTTTGGCACCAAAAATTCATTGATCATGATTCTGTATCGATTTCCATTCACGGTAACGCGTCGTCCTTCCTCATTTTTAAAGAAATAAGAACCGATGATTCCACCAGCCCATAGACCGCACCAAACAGTACATTTATCGGGATGCATTGTTAATTCTTGAACGGCGTGTGGATTATCTTTGCTCCAAATACGGCAATTTTGCTTGTTGACATATCCATTGAACCAAAAATGCGCCTCATCACCGAAGAGAATTTTGCGGTAAAAAAGCGGATCTTCGTCTAATTGATTAAGCGACCAATTACTGAATTCACGGCGCATATGATGATCGTGTGGCTTTAATTCTTGCACCAATCGAATTTTGTATGGCACGAAACCCAAATCCTTACGCAAAATTTTCCATAAAGTCGATGGACAAAGTCCAACTTCTTGCGCACGACGACGAATCGATAAATTGCCGTTTTCTTCGACACTGGCCTCAACGACAGCAATATTTTCTTCTGTACGCACTCTTTTCATTCTTTTCGGTGGCTTGGCATCCAAAAGAGTGAATGTAGACCGAAATTTGGTAATTACGTTCTTTATGGAGGTCTCAGACGGACGATTAAGTGCACCATAAAATTCACGAAGTGCTCTATAAACATTTTTAATTGAACACTGAAATCGTTGAAATAAATTTCCACGATTTGGCAGCGTTGTTCTGGAGTTAACCTGTTCATGATGATTTGCCAAACAATACTGAGTAGAGACGTCACTTTAAACTGTCAAAACAGCTGTCAGACAACAGAGTGATTCGTATAAAAAAAAAAAACTTCATAAAAAACACTCTTTAGCATTCTTTTTTAGAAAAGAAATCAACATTAAATTGTACAATTTTTTCCATATTTACACTATTTTTCCAAGGTGGCGGGGTACAAAAATGGATTTTTTTCTGATTTTCTGGCTGCAAGTTCAACGGTTTTGGATCTCCTTTGACATATAAATATATAATTTGCTTAACAAAATTACAAAGAAACTAAATTATGTATGAATTTCTATTTTATTAGTCGAACTTTTTCTTATGTAAATTGTTAATTAACAATTTACATTATAAAGAAACTTTAAAAATTATATTGTTTTTAGTGGTTGGTTTAGTTCTTCTTAGGGGAACCTTTTTCCCTTTAACCCGATTCAGCCCATTTACGCACTTGACCTGTGCCAACCTTCAAAATTTATTTATACCAAATTTCAAGGGTTTGGTTCTTTTCGTTTGGACTGTATCGTGATTTCCTCAGACGTACGGATGGACGGTCGGTCATGCCTAGATCGTCTTCGAATTCATCACTGATCAAGAATATACATAAATATATAGATGGATATGTCGGTGCGTTACACACGTAATGGCATAGTGAATATATCTCCTAATTCTTGTTTGGAGGGTATAAAAAAATAACTATTAAAAGGTTAACTGATTAAACTGAAACCTCGGTTAATTAATCGAGCGATTAACTGATTAAAGAAAAAGCCCGCTTACTTGAAAAATCTAATAGACACAGAAAGAAACAAACATTTCAGAATAAATGGGATTGAAGCAAGCAATCGAGCGATAACAGAAAGATTTCATATTTTTATCATCAGTTTAATTTTGGTACAATTCTCGCATACAATTTTCACAGAAAATTTTG
The DNA here is from genome assembly GCA_951800035.1 of Linnaemya tessellans. NCBI lineage: Eukaryota > Metazoa > Arthropoda > Insecta > Diptera > Tachinidae > Linnaemya > Linnaemya tessellans. The sequence continues at coordinate 55,029,574 of OX637535.1, forward strand.
ATTTAATGAAAACTGTTATCACATTCAACTACAAGACGCCTCACAAATGCTTGAGCAAGAAAACTGCACACGAGTACTGGTCATGGAAGTGTAGGAACTTTCGAAAATGGTGCCTCTATGCTATGCTTTGGTAGCTGCTTTAGTGGGTTTTATTACTGATCTCGAATTTACTCGATAGTTTGTATTAGATTAAAGAAAAGTTAGTTTTTTCGCTGGTCTCTTTTCTCTTTTTTATTTTTTGTTTTTTTTGGATTGTAAAAAAATCGCATGCATGTGTCATAGAAAATTGTCTAAAGAAAAATCAAAAACAGAATATAAGATATTTTCGATTTTATATGGACGAGGTCGTTAAATTAAAATTAAAATTAAAGAGGATCAGTTACAAAAACTACCACAAATGACTTTGTGGCCTACAGAGATAAGTCATCCAGTTTTGGATATATTTCGAAATTTAATGATTTAATGTAAAAAACTTTTACTGAAACTTTTACCCACATATTACGATCATTTCGATCCACTGTGTTATTTGAAAAACTATTATTTTGCATGGAAACTTATTTTCGAATAGTTTAAACAATGATCAATATAGATATATTTATTACGTTATAGAAACATTTCTGTTCTAAACAACTTCGGTGTAAACAAAATTGTTTAAAAAACAAACTGACATCAACAATAACAATTGTTTCAATAGAACAAAAACTTAAAAAAAAAAGAAAAACAATAGTGCTGTAGTAGATGATGCCTCTCGGTTATAATAGTGGCAGTGGCTGGTGGATGTGAAAGTAGTGATGATGGTTATGTTTAGATTTGGAAGCAGTGTTTTGACTTGTTTTTGTTATTTTTGCACACTGACCTATAACAACAACATGTTAACAAATAACCTGATTCCATTGAAAAGAAAATGTTTACACTCCTTGTACGGTTCAACTGCTTAACAGCAGAGCAGCAGGAGAAGGAGGAGGATTAAATTGTTTAACATTGATTTCTAAACAAATGAAGAAGATAAATAAATATCAATCTCAAAATATTTACAATTTCAACAACAACAGCAACAATAACATAAGAGCAAATTAAACAACTTTCTTAATGATGATCACCTTTAATGTTAAATATTTACAATAGAAAATGCATAACAAATTAATTGTTGTCGCTGATATCTTATTTTCTAATATTGAAATGGAGATCACGTGCTTTTAAGAAAATGAAAATAAAGTGAGTTTTTTAATAGATCGATTATGGACAGGAATCGTAGGGCATTTGGATTGTCAGCTGCTGGTGTTATTGCAGTGATTTACTGTGTTATTCATTAAATATATTTTTGTGTTTTAAAGGTTTTATAGAACAAGGTTAGCTTAGGTTTAAGGGCTATTGCCTCTACTAGACAATCTACCGTTGATTTGGTCCCTTTCCGATACTCTGGACCAGAAGACCTCCTACGGCTTGAATATGAATTGAGGTGGCACAGAGTTCCTGTAATATTACCAAATCTTTCCTTGGTTTCAGTGATGATTCGTTTACGATGAAAATAATGCTTAACCAACAACAATCTCATGGTTAATTCAGCCTTTTTAATATTTTTATACCCTCCAAAAAAGAATTTGGAGGGTATATTCACTTTGTCATTCCGTTTGTAACGCATCGAAATATCCATCTCAGACCCCATAAAGTATATATATTTTTGATCAGTGATGAAATATAAGACGAACTGAGCATGTCCGTCCGTCCGTCCGTCTGTGGAAACGATTCAGTCCAAACGCAAAGAGCTAGACACTTGAAATTTAGCATAAATATGTTTTAAAACTTAGAGCAGGTTAAGTTCGAAGATGGGCTAAATCGGGCAAGAGGGAAAAAAGTTCCCCTAAGAAGAACTAAACCAACCCAGAAAAAACAACATGATTTTTAAAGTTTTTTGGTTATTTTGTTAAGCAAATGATATATTTTTATGTCAAATACGGTCCAACGCCTTAAACTTGGAGCCATTAAATAAAATAAAAATATTTTTGGACCCCGCCCAAATTTAACAAATTGTTTTACTTAAGCCTACATTCCTTAAAAATAACACTTTTAAGCTTTAATGACGAAGCTGAGACGAAACCTGGTACTACTCTGCCCTACCCCCTCCTTCCCCTTCGCCCCCTAAATGACCCTACCAAAAAAAAAATTTTTTTTTAAATTTTGTATATAATCATCCCAAGCATTTATCTTTAGAGTTTTATGACTGCCGATTTTTGCCCTACCTCCCCCCCACCTCTTCCTTTGCCCCCTAAATGACCCTACCAAAAAAAATTTTTTTCTTTAAATTTTGTATGACTGCCGATTTCTGCCCTACCCCCCCCCCCCCCCCCCTTTTCCTTTGCCCCCTAAATGACCCTACCAAAAAAAATTTTTTTTTTTAATTTTGTATATAATCATTCTAAGCATTTATCTTTAGAGTTTTATGACTGCCTGTTGCTGCCCTACCCCCTCCAAAATTTTAATTTTGTATATAATTATCCCAAGCATTTATTTTTAGAGTTTTATGACAAAGGTGAAATGTTTCCCCCACAGCCCTTGCCAGAGCGACCCCGCCAAAATACAGTTTTATAGCCTCCAAAGAGAATTGTGATGAAGTCTAAGACTGTCTAGCAATGCCCATAAGTTCGTCTGTGGAAAACATGATATTGTATATTTTCGAACCCCGCCCCCATTAGTGGGCGTTGACGTACGATATTATATAAAGGAACTCTGTCCCACCAAGTTAAACATTTCAAATTCACTTATTAAATATTTGGGGGGTATTTAAGATTCGACCCGGTCGAATATAACGTTTTTACTTGTTTTTAATTAATCTCATGGTTGTTAATTCACCTTTTTTTGTGAAAATCCATGAGGTTTACTGCTTTTAGTGGCTGTCAAATACAAAATTTTGCATTAGCCTATTAATAAATGGTGGTTGAGAGCCGCAGTGTTGGACTTAAAGTTGATACGAGGGCAATTAAAAAAGTCACAGGTTTGCCAAACAGCCCTCGCATATGCCATATGGCATAACCGGTTTTAAATAAGTTTTGAAGTTAACGTAAAAAACGCTACCGTACACAAATCTCATGTATGGCCCGCTGCTTCAAAGTCTATTTTGAAGTTACACGACCGGGTGTAGGAGAAACCCATCTTTGGGGATGGTAGGGTAGTCAACTGTATTGACTTACTTGAGCATCGTCATAACGCGGGCTGTCTTTCGGAGTTTTATTAGGGATCTTTTTCCCGAAACGCGCACTTTCCGCCGCCCAACGCGCTATCCATTGAGAGCATATCCATTTGTCGTGGATGTACTAGTGAACAACTGTACTACGCATTACAGGGAGACCTCATTCTTTGGACAGATGTAGAATAATCTTTCTGAGAAGGTCTTTCCTGTCGTATGCAACATGGACAAATTTACGTCTAATGCTCATAAGTACTACTACCTTTATCCTCCTTCCCACAAACAATTTTCTTAGTTCCAGCACAATGCACGCTTGAGTAGGGGTCATCCCCTGAGTCCTAATAAAAACAATTAAAAACGTTATATTCGACCGGGTCGAATCTTAAATACCCTCCAAATATTTAGTAAGTAAATTTAAAATGTTTAAGTTGATGGGAGGGAGTTCCTTTAAGACATTTCTGTACCTCGTTTTAAATCTCCATTTTGACAGAGTCATTCCGGGAAAGGCCGTGGGGCAGACGTTTCACCTCTGCAAGATTAGAGAACATCTCAGCTTCTTATAGGCTTAAGGAATAAAAATTGTTCAATATTTACACTATTTTTGCATATAATATCGTACTTCAACTCACACTTAAGGCGGCGGGGTTCAAAAATAGATTATAACGTGTTTTCCACAGACGGTCGTATAGGCATTGCTAGACGTCATCTTAGACTTCATCACTGATCAAGAATTTGTATACTTTATGGGGTCCAATTCTTTTTGGAGGGTATTAAAACTGTGTTTTGTCGGAGTCTCTCTGACAAGGGCCGTGGGGGAGACATTTCACCTTTTACATAAAACTCCAAAAATAAATATTTGGAATAATTAAATGTAAAATTAATATTAATTCTTTTTTTTATAGGGTCATTTAGAGGTCAAAGGGGGAGGAAGGGGAAGGACAGAGGAGTACCAGGTTACGTCTCAGCTTCGTCATTAAAGCTTAAAAGTGTTATTTTTAAGGAATTTAGGGTTAAGTAAAAAAAATTCTTAAATTTTTACACTATTTTTGCATATAATAACGCCCACTAAAGGGGCCGGGATCCAAAAATTACTTTTATTGATTTTATGTCTCCAAGTTTAATGCGTTGGACCTTCTTTGACATAAAAATATGTCATTTGCTTAGAAATATTACCGAAAAGCTTTAAAATTATGTGGTTTTTTAGAGTTTGGTTTAGTTCTTCTTAGGGGAACATTTTTCTCTCTTGCCGGATTTAGAACATATCCTAACTTGATCTGTGCTATCCTTCAAGATATATTTACACTAAATTTCAAGAGTCTGACTCTTTTCGTTTGGTCTGAATCGTGATTTCCACAGACGGACGAACGGACATGCTGAGATCATCTTAAATTTCATCACTGGTCAAGAATATATATACTTTATGGGGTCTGAGATGGATATTTCGATGCGTTACAACGGAATGACTCAGGGGATGACCCCTACATATGCAATGCGTTGTAAGTGAAAACGAGGGGATAGTATTGAGGGGACAGATTAGGAAAGATGAGACGATAGACAGTTTTTTTGTAGCTATTTCGACCTTTTTTACTTCGCCCGCTAATATTTGCTACAGGGCCGACGGAGGTGGGTGCTGTTACTCTGCTTTTAGTACATGATAGTGTCAGTCGCTGCCAATTTTGTTCAGTGACCAGTGACTATGCCTTCATCATTGAAACAGGCTAGCAACACAACACAAGACAACCACGCACTAATGCTGATCAGAAGAATTCAACACAATATTTTCATGACTCAGCGCGGGCTCGAACTCACGACCCTCCTCTTCATAGTCTCGTGTTCTACTACTACAGCCAACATCACCCACAATTAGCAGCCATTAGCTATTTTGTAGTTGATGGTATAATTCCACTGTATAACGACTCGGATCTTTACTACCTATTTACTTGCATGATCTTGCGCAGATATTGTGTCCTGGAGTTAAACACTTTTAAATATTTTATTTACTTAATTCACTTTTAAATAGTATCTCTGTATGTGTGTGAGCATTAGTGTCTAACTTAAATATTTTTATTCGAATATATTTAGTTTTTGAAGGATATTTTCAAGTAACGCCACTGCCTTGGGATTTGTTAAAGTTGAAGTCAACCTCTAATCAGATCACACATACTGTGTGCCGACATTTGGTATCAAATTCCACTTGAAAAGCAGTCAGACGTCTATTGAGGAGCAAAAACTCAACAAATTGAAAAATATGTACGTGCAGAAACCACTTATAATCCATACAATACAATTTAGTTTCTAATTTATGAAATAATATTTGTGGCATCAACATACGAACTGTCAGATACGAGTATCAACCTCAAGTGCGGCCTGCCGTATAAATACACCAAAATCATTTTGAGACACGCATACACACATAAAACATAATATATGCTCATAGTACATAACCAGCAGGAAATGTTAATAGTGAAACTGTAGTGACTTACTATTGACACAGTCACCAGTACCAGTGAATTATAATACCCTAGATAATCCTACTTAGAAGGATGGGTCAATAATCTGTGACTTTTTGTATGAAACACCGATTTGTATATAAAAAGTTATTTTATTTTTCCACATGGTCTTCTTCAACTGTGACACTTAGTGCAACGGTTCTTAAATTTTTTTTATCCATTCTGAAAAATATGACTTGTCGAGGTCATCAAAATAGACGTTTGTTTGTTAGATGATTTCGTCGCTGGAGTCAAATCTCTTTCCGTCGAGCCATTTCTTCAAGTTTGGGTACCAGAAATAGGCACTCAGTGCTAAACCTGGAGAATAGGGCAGATGAGGAAGGAATTCGTAGCCGAATTCATGAATTTTTGCCCTTGATCATGAGCAAACCCATCTTTTTTTTAACTCCGACCAGCACTCAGGGGATGACTCCTACATGTGCAGTTCATTGCGCCGGAACTAGAAAGGAAGAGATAGTATTCAGGGGACAGATGAAGAAAGATAAGGAATTTTTGTTTTCACCTCTTTTACTTCGCCGGCTAATTTTGTGATACAGCACCGGCGAAATATTGTGCTGTTCCTCTACTCTTTAGTACATGATATTATCAGTCCCTGGCAAATATGTTCAGTGACCAGTGATATACCTTCATCACTGAAAGAGGCTGACAACAACTAATACAACCATGCACTACGACAGCGGATCAGAAGAACTCAACACAATATTTCATGACTGAGCGCGGGGTTGAACTCAGGACCCTCCGCTTCAAAGTCTCATGTTAACTACTTCACTCAACAGCACCCTCAAAAACTCTTCTGGCGGAGAGCGTCCTCGTACCCAACTGTTCATTCAAAATTTAAACCACTGAGCCATGTGAGATGCCTATGGCTACGACAATCCCTCTCTCTCTCTCTCTCACACTTTCATTCAATCTCTGATCGACTAAAACCATATAGTGAATTTTTTTCAGTTGCTTCGGATGTAGAGATCTCATGTGGGAGTCCAAATCGTTCGACATCTTCAATGCTTGTACGGCCATATCGCTTTACCATGGACATGGATGATGCACAGTCGCTATAATATTTATCAAGCTTAGCCTTGATTTGAGCGATGTATTTTAAACGCAAAAGATAATTCTTGATGAGCATTCGAAATTCACGATAGTCTGTTATTAACGGCTGCCATACACTAACTAAATGCAGGTTGTGCAAATTTTGTCAGGACACAATTGACAGTTGCCTGCTGATGGGAGCAGCGTAGCCATTTCAATTAGAAGCAATAAAATTCAATAAGTCACGGACTTATTGACCCGCCCTCATACTAGGTGTGTTCAATTACTTTACTAGTAAAAATTAGTAACGAGAGAGTAACAAGAAATTTTCCACAATTACTCTCAAAAATGTGAAAAAATAAATGAACACTTTACTACCTAAAATTTGCAAGTTAAAGTAGTGTTGTAATATATAGGTATATATGAGTACTCAATAACTACCCCTATATATTTTGGACAAATTATACATATTATTATAAAAATAATGTGATTTTGGTCATTTATATTCAGCATTCTCGTGACTGCCGTTTTTCGAGTACGGCTTGTAATAGAATAATGAAAAGGTTTGCAATTTTATTTAATCGTACGCGTAGTCGAAATACGCTAAACACGATTAGGGTAATTAGCTACTTTTGAATAAAATGAATTAATAAAATATCTTTTTTTTAAATAGTTTATACGTTATAACAGTCTGCGCAAGCAAATGTGAGTTAAAAAGGAGAACTTTTGTTAGTTGTTGTCGAACATCAATACCCTGCCTTTGCAATCGTTTCCAAACATTTGAACACAAAAACGTATAGGCTATAATAATAAACAGCCGGCGAGAAACGGGTAAAATATATATTTTAAAGGAAACAAATTTAAGCAATATAAATTTTTATTGTACCTAATAAAAAGCTTTATCCAAAATAAAATATCATGTTGCTGCCACGATTGAAACCCCAAAAGCAGTAAAAAAGTAATTTAATAAATTATGTGTTACTTTAAACTTATTTGCAAATATATATCTGAACTAATTGAATTATTTGACTGCTTAGTGTAAATTACCGAGTAGCTAGGTACTCATAAGATTTACAACACTAAAAATGCCGGAACATCCTTTGCCACTGATGTACCAGATACTGTGTTGCTTAGTTCAATTCCATTAGACATCTTATTTTGCTTCTGTAGTTCCTAAGTTACACAAAAATAAATTTTTTATATTTTTAATACTTTTTATTGTTTTAAAAGTTTACATTTACTTACAATTTCATAAATTTTCCAAAAAATTTTTATTTTCAACTTAATTTAGAAATATTATTTTATAAACACAAACACAAAACAGCTGTTTGTATAATTATTACAAGTAAAAATTTTACTTGTAAAAACTTGCAATAATTTTTCTGTATCTCAATTTTTTACGCTCTTTCGTCGTTCTCTCGTTGCAAATTTTTTGGGTTAATGAACGCTTTCTAGTAACAATTGTTAAAAATTTGTAAAAATTTTTAGTAAATGAACACAGCTACTATAGACAATTAACATGTCCGTATCACTGAAAATACACTACTGACCAAAAATCACTACTTGACCAACTGGTTGTTTTGGCACTATATGCAGACATTGAGTAATTCTAGTCTACACTTCTGGTACTTTGCTGAAATAGATGTCGATAATGAAAATGCATAGTTTGTTTGTTTGTTTGTTTGGTGTTTTATTAAAAAATTAAAAGCCCAAAAAGATCAATTCGTGAAAGTGTCTGTAATTGTGTAAATCACCTGGAGTTGGTAAAATTTATATGCGCACAAAAACAAAATTTCAAATATTCTTACACACTTTTGCTTCATTAGTTTTAATATTTCATACAAATTTAAAACATTTTGAAAGGCAATGCAACGCATGAATTTCTGTGCGTTTGTTCAGTAACCAAATTGTGTACAAACCAAAAACAAAATTTTTAGAAATTTGTTTTTGCTTAATTATACATATTTTTCGATTTTATCTAATTCATATTAGTTATCTGCGGCGGTCACAAATCTTTTTTTTTCTAATCAAAGCCAAATATAAAAATGTAGACGGTTTATTGACAATGTCGCCATAATAGTAGACAAAAGTAGTGACTACGGGACAGTTGTATCCAGGTTTCCCTCAGGGTGCTTTCTACGCATGAGTGTAAATGCCTGCACATTTGTTGCTGGTAACCACTAAAGTGTTAAATGTGACGCACGCACACACACACCCACACACTCCTTCAGGCAGTTTAAATCTGTACAGCTAATGAAGTGTAATTTATCCGATAAATTTTCTGTCACTTTTCTTAGTTAATGAAAGGACAAATATTTTGACATTTCGACAAGCATTAGTTTCGGTTTCGGTTTCGTTGCTTTTGAATGCGGTTTAGAATAGCAACGATAATTCAGCGACTCAAATTGTAATATTTAAAACTGGCGCCGGTCTTTTGTTCTTTATCTGTGGCCATTACAGCAACTAATTTTGAATATTAAAATTAATGTACGTGTGTGTATGCACATATTTCTCCTGGGGATTAGCTGAAAAAGAATATGAATTTTATAAATAAATTTGTGGAATTTTTATGTTTTTCATTATATTCTGTGTGGTCTTTGTATATGATGATGATGATGATGGTGCAAGTAGCAGTAGCAAAAACGAGAGCCACAAAATATCTATTGAAATCTTTAAATTCCAAAATTGCCACATTTTCTTTCCAAATTCCACTTACATTTTAGTGCTGCAGCAGCACTCCCGATCACTTCTATCCACCACTTTCCACACAAGCGTTTAGTTTTTGTAAACCAAAAATTGTAGCACATTCTGCCGTGCCATCATTCCTATTGGCACACAAACATTTTGCACCGACCCCAGTAAAGACGCCATTCTGTTAATACGATTTATTTAGCTGCCAATGGGCTTTTGCATGTAGTATTTTCTATCACCCTTAAAGAAATAAAAATAAAACGAAGAAAAATTTAAAAGAAATGGAGGCAAGTTGCTCGGCATTTCAAAAATATGTTGCCCTATGAAAAGAGAGCTCAATATAAATTTTGAAAAACTGTTGCTTAAAATATATAATAAATTACAGAACGATTTTCATCGATTTATTTTCTTAGGACACTAATGAATGCCACACAGAAATGTCACGAAATGTGCTCTTCTATCCTTTTCACTCTGGGCCAAGTTTTACTATGAATAAAAATTGCAAATTTCTTTATACAATTGAATTTAGACTTTCTGCTAGCCTAGGCCGTTTTGTACGCCGCCCTTTTTGGTTTACAAAGTTCTATTCATTTTGATTCAATATTAAATATAATTTAAATGTGGGTGCTGTTGGCTGAAGTAGTAGAACACGAGACTATGAAGCGGAGGGTCCTGAGTTCATCCCCGCGCTGAGTCATGAAATTTTGTGTTGAATTCTTCTGATCAGTAGTAGTGCATGGTTGTGTTAGTTGTTGCCAACCTGTTTCAATGATGAAGGCATATCACTGGTCACTGAACATAATTGGCAGCTACTGACACGTGTCATGTACCAAAAAGCAGCGTAACAGCAGCATCCTCCTTCGTCGATCCTCTAGCAAAAATTAGCCGGCGAAGTAAAAAGGTTGAAATAGCAGTAAACAATTTTCTATCTTCTTATCTTTCTTCATCTGTCCCCTCAATACTAGCCCCTCCTTTCTAGTTCCGACGCAATGCACTGCATATGTAGGGGTCATCCCCTGAGTGCTGATCCGAACTAAAAAAATATAAGGGAACTTTTCATTCCTCTAGTCTTCAATTTTTATATCGTGCCCTTCAAAGTAGTGCCCCTAAGATATAATTGGGGTATTTACACTGTGTGCTATTCAGTCATATTGTCATAAAGTCATAATATTTTATACCAGTTGTGCTGCATACAAAAAAGTCATAAAATAATAGCACTCTTTCAGGTATGTTTTTGTTTTGTCATAAAATACCTGTAGAGATCTGAGACGAACGGGTGAAAATCTTTAGGTGAGACGGCGATAGTATATGTTTGTCGCCGTTACTTATATATGATCCACGACTAAAAAGGCCTAAAAACTCTAAAACGCTTTTATTGAAATTTACGTCAATAATAGTCGGCAACACTTTACCGAATATAATTGACCTCAATTCAAACAATTTGTGGATTTTTGAACAAAATATGTTTAATATTGAACAAGAGATGTTTAATACTTTTAAAAATATTGTGTCTAGTTTCCCCCTATTTTAGGTATATATGTATACATATCTTTAATTTTAATCCTATATAATTAAATAAAATGCACTTGTACAATTATTATTAAAATTATAGTTATTTTAAAAAAGATATAAGAACTTACATAAAAAAATATTAACCCCTTTATTCATAAAAATTATGAGAGGCTTATAAGAGTGTAATAGAGCAAATTTCATATGAAATTTTGTTTTATTACGCTGTTATTAGACTCTTATAATTTTTATGAATAAGGGGGTTAGTATTTCATTACTTATTAATGTACGTACATAGTACATATGTAAAATACAAACTAAAATAAAAATATTTATTTCAAATGAGGTTTTATATTCTATAAAATGCACTGCATAAGAAATATAATTATTGAAATTTTTTCCGCATCTTGAAAACAAACACTTAAGCCCATTGTTTTTTTAAATTTTTTTTCACAAACTTGGCATTTATTTTGTTTATACCTTTTTTTATAAATATCTTAAATATTACTTGTATCTATTTATCCTTCACAGAAAATATCACGCCACATGCTATAAAATAAAAACTCTCTAATGCTTCTTCTTTATGAAAAAGTTACTATTATTACATTAAGTGTTGTGTTTTTGGATATACATATATGTTTAATTTTAAACATTTTTCATATAAATTGTTAATTTTTTTTGGGCTTAAGTTCGAATCTGCATGACTGGAAATGATTTTTTATTATTTTATTAATAAATGAATTTGTTCAAATTCTATTTATTATTTTATATTAAGATTGGAATATTAAGAATATTTTCAATAATCATCAAACCAGCAGAACGGATCAGTACTGATTTCGAGGCCGCTACGCCATCTCATCAGCGTTCTTTGTTCAATTTTTCCACTTTTGCAAGTGGTGCTAGTTTTGTAGGAATATCAACTATTTAACCAATATTTTAACGAAAATTGAATATGAGAAGTTGACACATTCATATTTTTAAGTTATTACCTTTTTGGTTAGTACGAAATTCCCCAACCCTGACGATTAATATTCCCAATATTCCATGTATCTCTTTTGCTTTTTCCAGAGCCATCGGCTCCTGATTGCTAAAGCTTCTTTGTTATTTATGTTCAAGTAATTGAATTTAGTTGTCAATTTACAATGAACAAGTGCGCGTGCCCCCGCAATGTTTTTTAAATTATGTATGAATTTTTATTAGTCGAACTTTGTAATGTAAATTGTTAATTTTTTTTGGGCTTAAAAAATAATAAATTGAATTTGAACAAATTCATTTATTAATAAAATAATAAAAAATCATTTGCAGTCATGCAGATTCGAACTTAAGCCCAAAAAAAAATTAACAATTTACATTACAAAGTTCGACTAATAAAAATTCATACATTTTTCATATATTTAAAATCGTTTATTCGACATATTGTCTCGATTGAACAATAAAAGTATATTGTGCCTTTTTTATATACTTTTATTGTTTGCCAACGGCAGACTAATTGTATGAAGGTGGAAAAACAAAATAGATTTATATCGAATAAAATTTGTTTGTTGTATTTTCTGGGATTTCAAATCCTATGGTTTTGCTTGTGTAATTCTCAATCAATTTTTGGGAGATTATGTATAAGCAAAGAAGTTTTGTTATTTTGGAATTAGGTTAAAGTCTACTGATGATTTGGCGTAAGAACCATATAATCATATTGGAAATATTTTCTTACCTCCTTTTTTTAATACGAAGTGCACAAATTTTTTCTTTTATTATTCATTTCACTTTCCTACATACTATTTGCTTTTGTTTTTGTTTGTTTACAATTGTTTTCTTTTGCAACTAACTTCATTGTGAAACGCTCTGTCAAAATCGGATTTTGCAATAGCAAAGCGTTACCGTTGGCTTGACGCCGCGTTATTTCGGTATGCTCCATACAAAATGTATGGACATGAGAAATTTTGACAGCTAGAAAGCTCTTCCCGCTTTTGTTTAGGGATGGCAGTTAAAATAACTGTGACCACCCAGCAGCTTAAACATTTTTCATTTATCCCGGTCTCTCATTTACATAAAATATTAATAGGTAAATTGCTTTTATGTCGTTTTAAAGGCAGCTTCCAACAATAAATTCGTTTCTTGTTTACTTAAGCCAAACACCATAAAAATGTAAATTTGAATAAGAATCGAAATAGAGTTTTTATTTACTAACCCCCTTATTCATAAAAACTATGAGAGTCTAATAACAACGTAATAAAACAAAATTTCATATGAAATTTGCTCTATTACTCTCTTATAAGCCTCTCATAATTTTTATGAATAAAGGGGTAAATATTTGAAGGGTATTTATTATAATCTAGTAGATAATTTTATGACATTTACTTTTCACATATGGTATCCGGCGTAAGGCCGCTGCGGCTGCATGGTCGGTCCATACGATCAGTTAAATTATTTTCTACTTCTTTTTCCAATAAATCTGGCCATGTGGCCTCCTTAATGTCGCCTTAAATATTGGCGTCCAATGCTTTAAGAGTTGCTGCTTTGTCCACAGATTATTAAGCTTTTCCTTCTTAGCACGCATGTCATATTTGGCAGATATTGTGTAGAATAGTGAATAACGGCCTTAAATGGTAGAAAACACAAATGCACAGCAGTACTGATGATGTAGTTATTTCTGAAAACAACTTCTTTCTGCTCTGCTGTATAAGTTGCAAATTAAAACCGTTCCAAATTCAAATTAGTCACAAAGGAGAAGAAGTACCGTAGATCCTTAACTATTTTTTTGAAAGCAAATTTTATTCGTACATTCGTTTTATTAATATATTTTATTTTTATTAACAAAATATATGGAACAACTCATACAAATTACAAAATTTTACTGCTTATTTAGAAACAACCAATGATTTCTGAACTTTGATCAAATCAAACTCAAAATTTAAATGTAGTTGGCATTTTACACAATTCTCCTTCACTGTAGAAATTCAATGTTAAAAAACCTTGAAGTAAATCCTGTGCTATTTAATGTTTTTACTACCCACTGTGCCGCGTATTCATTTTCATGCGAGAGAATAATAAGTCTGGCAGTTAAAAGAAAAATACAAAACACCAATCAACCCACAATAATTTTTTTTTTTAACTCAACATCAAGAATAACGACACAATTGTCGAGTGAAATGAAACAGACATTCGACATTTCGAAAAGCCAAATTACTCACAGCAGCAAATGGAAAAATGAATTCTACGAATTACACTCTCACAACGAAACAAATGCCACGAATGCGTGGAATCCCATTCAGTTCCATCCACTTTGTTTTAACCTTTTCAAAATAAACGATTTGGTTTTGTTTTTTTTTTTTTTGTACGAGTGGAGCAAAGTGTGTCGTTAACATCTTAATTAATACGATTGCCAAATAAAATGCAATGGGGCAGCAATAAAACTGACATTTTCAAAATGAAAATCTCATGTTCAGTTGGTTTTGCTGCGGCAACAGTTTAAACAAGATGACCCCAAAAAAAATAAAATATAAGTAAAATATTCGATTCATCCATTTTACGATCAATGATCCCTCTTGCATATTTCAACACTTGCTCTGTCTGGCTAAATATGTGTTTCGTAAAATAAAGTTTCTGTGTGTAATTGTTTTGTTACTTTTTTTCTTTATTCCATTTAACGTATTCAGCCATTTTTTTATATATATTTTATATGTTTTCTTTTTTTGAAAATCCATTAAATTGGCAAATGGCTTTGTTAGAGCTTTTAATTTTACTCGTATCTCTACAATACATGCGATAGTGTGTTTGTTTGTGTAGCTGACTATTCTGAACGAGAACCGGTATCTAGAGATATTTATTGTATTGATTGCAGAACATGGCCCCATAAATTCTACTATTTTATTATTGTGAAGTAAAGAAAAAATTCAATGGAAATTATACGACATTTTAATTGCTCAAAGCAAATGATTCCTACTTTCTTTCCTCTTCTGCATTGAAAATACTTGTGATCGTTGTGAAATTTCTTTCCAAGAAATTCAGTCTCATTGGTATTTCTGTTCTTTGAATAAGGCGCCATTTTACATATTGTACTTATTTCATTAACCCTTTCTGCTTCCAACATTTTTTACATGTGAACAAATAATTTAATAGCTGCAGCGAATACTTTAAAATATTATTTAAGGTAGTGTGCCAACCATGGGTATTGTATTCAGCCCAATTATAATCAATCTGCACGGAATTTACCTTTCGCGAGTAAAGAGTCTCCTATTCTAATAAACTGGCAATAAGTAAATTAGGGAAAGGGAAAATCAGTAATAATTGCTTTCTTTCGTTTTTAACAAACTAATTTGTAATTGTGACTTAATTCGTTCAATTAATTTGCAAAAAATTCGTTAACGTTATTTTTATAAAATTATATTTGTGATAAAAGTTGTAAAATAAACCCCACAACTTTCGGTGAACTAGCGGAGAAAAATCGTTGGATTGTTAATCTTTATACCTGTGCGTTTTGACGCCCTTTGGTGTTCTAGAGGATGATAAGGTTTTTCGTTGCCAGACCTAGAGAACTTAATTCGTCTTTTTCTCTTTGCCCGAAACTGTGGATGTCTGGACATTCTCGAGCTATTTCGGGATTACACTTCATCTGGTCTTTGATTGCAATTTTCGACCAAAAAAAAACTTTTTTATATTTATTGCTTATAAATTTTCTGGATTCTTAGATTTTTCTTTATCTTACTTCAAATTTGCCGAGAAAAAAAACTCGACTGAAATACATTTTTTCCCTGTTTAATAGCGTCTGAGAAAAAATAGGGGCATTGTAGTTCCGAATACAAGGAATGGTAAAAGGAAAATTGTCTCTCGTAATTTGTGTTCATAATTAAGCTGATTCTGATATTTCTGGATAGATGCAAGTTTTACAAATGATAAGGAGATAAAATCATTTGATATCAAACAACTAAAAACGTCTAGTCGAATTTTAAATACCCTCCAAATATTTAGTAAGTAAACTTTAAATGTTTATCTTGATGGGACAGAGTTCCTTTAAGGCATCTCTGTAATTAATTATAAATCTCTATTTTGAGAGAGTCATTCAGGGCAGGGCCGTGGGAGAGACTTTTCACCTCAGCTTCTTATATGCTTAAGGAATACAAATTGTTTAATATTTACACTATTTTTGTGTACGTCAATGCCCACTAAAGGATATGCGGTCCAAAAATACACTATATCATGTTTTCCACAGACGAACGGATGGGCATTGCTAGATCGTCTCAGACTTCATCACTGATCAAGAATATATATGCTTTAGGGGGTAAAATTATTTTTGGAAGGCATTAAAACTGTAATTTGTCGGGGACTCTCTGGAAAGGGCCGTGGGGGACACATTTCACCTATGCCATAAAACTTCAAAAATAAATGTTTGGGATAATTAAATACAAAATTTAAAAAAAAATTTATTAATTTTTTTATAGGGTCATTTAGGGGGCAAAGGGGGGAGGAGGGGGTAGGGCAGAGTAGCGCCGGGTTACGTCTCAGCTCCGTCTATTTTTAAGGAATGTAGGCTTAAGTAGAACAATTTGTTAAATTTTTACAATATTTTTGCATATAATAACGCCCACTAAAGGGGCGGGGTCGAAAAAAAATTTTTTTCTGGTTCCAAGTTTAACGCGGTGGACCTTCTTTGACATAAAAATATATCATTTGCTTAGCAAAATTACAAAAAAAAAAATTTAAATTGTGTTCTTTCCCTCTGGCCCGATTTAGCCCATTTACGAACTTGTGCTGTGCTATCCTTAATATTAATATATATTAATGTTAACTTTTAAGGATCTAGCTGTTTTCGTTAGGACTGAATCACGATTTCCACAAACGGATGGACGGACATGCTCAGATCCTCTTAGATTTCATCACTGATCAAGAATATATATACTTTATGGGCTTAAATACACTTCAGCTACGCACTTCCGAATGAGACGAAATTTCGCATGTCGATAGATAATTGAAAAATAAGACGAAAATTTTAAATGGTGAAAGTCTCGGAAATGCATAGTTTTCCCGATATGGGCCTCCGAAATTTTCATATAAAAACGCAGTTTTCCTAAATTTTTTTAATTTATTTAGGTATGTATATGTATGTATGAACACAGGTACATGTATGTATGTATGAACGCAGGTATATGTATGTATGAACACAGAGAAGGTTTAGTTAGCGAAGCCGGTGTATGTTATACCATAGAGGAGAAAATCTTTCATTCCGGCCGAAGGCCGTTTATGCAGAGAAGCTTTAGTTAGCGAAGCCGAATAATTTTTCATAAATTTTGCATACATATATCATAAGATTACTTCAAACCCTTTCAAATGATATCAATATTGTCTAAGTAAATTAAAAAATGTAGGAAAACATTGCATTTTTATACGAAAATTTCGGAAGTCCATAACTCGAAAACTATGGATTTCCGAGACTTTTACCATTTAAAATTTTCGTCTTATTTTTCAATTTTCTATCGATATGCAAAATTTCATCTCAATCGGAAGTGCATAGCTAAAGTGTATTTGTTCCACTTTATGGGGTCTCCGAGGGATATTTTGCTGCGTTACACACGGAATGACAAAGTGTCCTCCAATTCTTTTCTGAAGGGCATAAAAATGACTGCAGATAAAGATTAACCGGATATACGTTGGCGCGTAAGCATGCAGGCATTGAAATCAACTCTATTCTTTTGAACGCATTGAAATATTTTCTCTAGTTAATTTGGAATGCAACTGTTATATTTTGCCTCATTGCCCTGAAGTCCTTCAATGTTGACCTCTAGTGTCAGGAATGTAATTAAAGTAATTTAATTACATTCATTATATTTAACAGAATTAAACTATTTCTAAAAGTAGCAAAAACTTTTGTGCATCATACATTAAAATATACATAAAAAGATAAGCTAATTAAGGTATTGGGTGCATACCCCGTTTATAGAGGTTTTAATCCCTTTCTTTTTAATTTTAAATAATTCATCAAAATTTATATTTTTTTAAATTATTTTAATAATAGGAACGAACCTTGATTTCTATTTCTGCTAATTCATGATTAAGTGCTTGAATAGGATTAGAAATTAATTTATTGTATTTTATCCCCCTAATAAGAGATGATAAATTAATATCTACAGAATCCTCATTAAAGTACTTTCTAACACAAGCATTAGCCTCCTCTATCGCATTATTTTCAGGGCACATGATAGGGTTGGAAATTTCACTTAAAAGGTCGTTACGAAAATTACGTCTACAGAAGAGGGAGACTGACTCATTGGGAACGGTAATAGAACCAACTCTATTGCCTCATTCGAGCCTCTTTGCGAAATTCTATATATTTCGTTCTTGTATCGTGAGTATAACGGGAGGTGCTCTTATGAAGTCAAGAATATTTTTGTTCGTTGCAATCACTCCCAATAAAAATTGTTTAATTCTAAACGCACATCAATGAGTCAATAGTAAAAAGGATTGTATTACCATGACTGTCATTAAAATAAGAATTAAATATATATATAAATTGGTTGTTTATGTCGGAACTATGCCATACTTATATACGATCATGTATGGAATTCTCGATCACATAGAAACTATTTTAGCGCTTGAAAAAACTGAAAAGTTCTATGAAACTATCAATTAAGGAATAAATAAATGAACTGTAGACGCCCAGTAATTAGAAATAGAAAAGAAGAGGTGCCGAAAATTGAATGTCTATCATTGCAAACACTTCAAGCAACTGCAATGCAAGACATGCCACATGCTACAGATGGATGTTCTTAAGGCAGCCCCATCACACCCACCCAACAATCGATCATTTTGTACATAAAAAGACAAACGCTATCAATTTTATATTTCAACGCTTTATAATGTTAAATTTTTTTACAATTTAACATAAAATCTTAAAAAGAAAAGAAGTTTTTGCTGAATCGGTGTTTTATGTTTCTTGGGTAGATTTTCAATTTGTATTTAATATGATTTTCCTAACTCTTTGCTACGATTCTGTGTTATTTTTGAAACTTTTTTTTTTTAATTCGAAAAATACAAAATCATTGAAGTTTGCCGTCGTTGTCAGTCAGTCAGTCAGTCACTATAAAGAATTTAGGGGAAAAAAAGAAAACGTTTATTGGTATCATCATCACCAGCCACTATAGCAGCAGCACAGCTAAAATAACACAAAATCATCATCATGATCATTCGGCTGCGTTCTCAGCATTATCGTATTCATCATATTCAGCGCAGCAAACGTTGGCAATAATACTGTTTATGATAGCGCTCTAAACGATTTAGTTGCCACGAGAATGCATGTAATATGTAAGACAATGTGGTGCATGTAGACTGAAAGCATTGGGATCACTTGACACAGACCACCCATTATGCACAATCAGCTACTCACAAAACACACACACACGCACCCTCTCCTTTACTTATTTATGAATAATTTTTCAGGCACTTTCTGCCAGTGATGCCAGAACTGCAAAAGCTAGAGGTGATATTCAGAAAAAATCCATCAAGATGAGTTTCTCCAAGTAGCAAGAGAACAACACCGAATACAATTTCACCCTGCACCGTAGAACAAAACAACGTTCTATATTACCATCGCTAGGACTGATATATATCACCTTTTATGATCTCTTCTTAAGTTTTTCTTTTTTTTTCAATTCGTACCAGATGACCCCTACATTTGCAGTGCGTGCATTGCCCCGGAACTAGAATGAAGGGGATAGTATTGAGAGGATAGAAGGTAAAGAATGATGAGTAAATAGAGAATTCTTGGTAGCAAAGGTGCTACTCCTTTGCTCTTTGGTACATGATAGCCTTCGTCACTGAAAGAGACAACAACTAACACAACCATGCACTATTTGTTGATCAGAAGAATTCGACACAATATTCACGACTGGGCGCGGAGTCGAACTCGGCCTCTATGCTTCATTGTCTTGTGGCTGGA
Organism: Linnaemya tessellans; assembly: GCA_951800035.1. Classification (NCBI taxonomy): domain Eukaryota; kingdom Metazoa; phylum Arthropoda; class Insecta; order Diptera; family Tachinidae; genus Linnaemya; species Linnaemya tessellans. The sequence goes on from OX637535.1 coordinate 55,049,423, forward strand.
ATGCATGTGACAGCATTTTTTTTTTATTCTACCTGCAGACGAAAATGAGCTCTCCATTAAATTTATGTTGCTTTACCTCAATCCGAGTGCTACTTTGCACAGGTTTTAAACGGTGGTCTCCGCCATTCCCACTGTAATTTAAAAATTCTTCAAGTGGAAAAAATTTACATTTTATTATTTGTTTTTCCAAATTAATTATTTATTTAAATGATCAATAAATACATTTTTGATGCAAAAAACAAATTATTTCTTATTACGGATTAGAGGCTGCTATCAATTATCCGTATTATCAAGGCTTCACTGTACTGCCAGACTTGAAAACGTTCACATGTACTTCAGTATAAAAGAATTCAAACTAAAAAAGTTTGCCTTATAATGGAAAAAAATTCAGAAAAATGGAACATGAAGAAAATAATCAAACGGCAACACGGGTATTAAAACAAAAATGTGTTAACATCAGGTTGATACAGTTCTCGTATGCAATTTCCTCTTAAAATTTGTTTAAATAAGCTTTTTCGGAAGCTTCTTCGCATTTGAAACTCCTTTCAATTCTTAGTTATTAGAAATAAACGCCTTTTGGGCGAAATTAGGTAAAATTGTGTTTGAACCAAAAAATTGATTTTTTGCAGAGTTAAAAAATTGGCCAAATTTTTTTTTGCTTAAATGCACGCGACTTAAGCTTTTTCGGAAGCTTCTTCGCATTTGAAACTCCTTTCAATACTTAGTTATTAGAAATAAACGCCTTTTGGGCGAAATTGGGTAAAACAAATTTTAAGAGGAAATTGAAATTTGTTTAATAAGGCAACTAATAAGTGGTAACAAACACAGTACACATGAGCACTGATGATGAAAGCGTTGCGGCTTTCGAAAACAGCTGTTCTGCTCTGCTGTGTAAGTTAAATAACTAAAAACTGATGTTGACTTTCCATTGTGCCTTGGAATATGTATTTACCATGTCTTTCTGAATTTAAAACAAAAATTTCGAACAATTAGCCTATAAATCTTAATTCAATTTAATAAAAGGTGACTTTTTAAGAAGTTGCGGATTTTATTAAAAATAAGTAAAAACTTTTAATTCGACCGGTTTCGAATCTTAAATACCCTCCAAATATTTATTAAATAAAAACTCTATTTATGTTCTTGTTAAAATTTACATTTTTATGGTATTTGGCTTAAGCGGGCTGGAAAAAAATGTATTCAGCCGTTTACAATGTGTTGGGAGGAGCATGACAGAGACACGTTTCCGTCAGCATAAAAGCAATTTACGTATTAATATTTTATATCAGCGTGCCAAAAAGGGACGCAGATTAAGTTAAAAATATTTAACCTGCTGGTTTAGGGTTCCATTAAGACATTTCTGTGCCCCATTTCAAAACTCTATATAGGGTCACTCCGGGAAGGGCCGTGGGGGAGCCATCTTATCTCTGTCGTATAAGGTTATAAATTTAATTTTTAAAGAATGTAGCCTTAAGAAATACAATTTGTTAAATATTTTCACCTTTTTTTCGTATAAAATGTGAGTTCAACGTCTTCTAAAGGGGCGGGGTACAAAAATAGAATATATCGTGTTTTCCACAGACTATAAATCATAATTGAATTTAATATAGAAATATGGATTAAAAAAAATACTTACATTAAATAGTTTGTTTTAATAAAGGGTCTTCAGACAGGGGCTTCTAAAATTGGGCAGTTGACAACGTTCATCCTGTTCATAGCTGCATCATCTGTCGTCAAATTACTTGTTATTTGTTCATCCTGTATTGCTAAATCACTTGGGACGGATGTAGCACTCAGCAACACTTACAATTAATAAAATTGTTTTATTAAAATGTCTGTTCTGGTCGGGCAAAGTATCGTAGGATTTTCAATTGAAAAGTTATCTTCAGCTATGAGGATTAATGTGAAAGTGAGCAAACAAAATTATGTGATACCAATCAACATGAAATGCAAGACCATCGAATACATCCCGAAAAAGTCAATGGCCTGGCGTCGTCATGGGTACATATTTCTTTGAGAGCGACTTTGGCCAGGTCATCACTGTCAACGGCGAGCACTATAGGCCGATGATTATCAACTTTTTTTGACACGAAATAGATGATTTGGACACCAACGACATGCGGCATCAACTGAACTGGATATTGCATATTCTGCACGAGTGGTTTAAGGGAATGGACGTGAATTGTCTACTGAAATCGTACGATTTGACCCCTTAGACTGTTTCTTGTGGGGGTTTCTTAAGTGACAGGGTATGCGAATAAGACACAAACCACAGCAATCCTCACACCCAACATAACCCAGACCATCGATCGAATTCAGCCTGATTTATGCTCCAGAGTCGTGGAAAATTGGACATTTCGGATGCGCATCACCCAAAGATATCCTGGCGGAAATTTTGAAGACAAGAAGCGCTCAATTAAAGACCCTCTATATAAGAGCACTTTAACTTTTAAGGTAAGCTAAAAATTTGTTTGAGTGCAGTCTTCTTAATTGAGAAAACTGGCCTAATACGATGTTCAGATATGCACCTTAATTGATTTGGTAGCAATCAATACCATTATTAAGCTCAATTAATTGTATCAAAGTCTAGATCATTTAATTAACACTTAATTGTTAATAATTAGGGGTAAAATTACAAATACATCACTGCTAAAAAGTGTGTTTAGTAAGCAAAACACAACACACAAAGTTAGTCGAGACTTAGCACCTAAAATGTGGACAATGCATAATATGCCGAGCCATGTTGAAGGCAATTTTATTGATATTCAATTTATTACTAATTAGAAAATAAAAATTAAAAAAAAAACAAAAAATCAAAGATTCTAGATTTGAAGTGCAGGCCCTCATGAATGCAAGTATAAACAATTTTTTGTTTAAGTTGTCATACGATAATTGAATTGACTAAATTTTGTATATGTGAACAGAAAGATAATTAGGTCAATCAAGTGAATATTGACTCAATTAAAAATACATGTCCGAACACGATATTAAACATCATATTGGCAATAAAGGTACATCCCCGTTGCACGTTGCAAATTTTGACAAAAAAAAAAATTGATATAAATCAGCAATTTCTAAGCGGATTGCTCGATTGCAAATAGATTCATTTATTTGTGAGATCTCCGTAATTCCCAATGAAATTTTACAAATCCCAAGATGGGGATTTTTCAATACTTGTGCCGGGATTTTTATTTTTCGCAAAATAGGCATTATGTTAGTCGCAAGAGCTATCGTCGACCATCCTCTATGGTCTGTTGACTCGGTCCCTTTTGTAAAACCCGGGATCAGTGGACATGCTAATGGTTGTCCCCGTATTATTTCGTTATCTAATACTAAATATATCCCTACTATTCTTAATCTTCTTAATATATAAAAATTATGTCTTACAGTGATATTCTCTTCAGACTTATCTTCAAAAAGTTTTAATAAAAATAAGGCCAAAATGGCAACACTGCTTAGCATTTAAATACAACACCAGCAGAGTACAAATTTTAGTGTCTGTTCCTTTTTTTTTGTGCGCTGCAATTATTGTTTTTTAATTCCCTTAAATGTCTTCTTTACAGAAACCGCAGAAAGCATAATTTGTTTTAAGAAATAAAAGTGCTTTTTACGATTCATTGATATGATCAATTGTAATCGTAAAAACGAAATGATTGTTGTTGCATGTGTAAACATGTGTAAATCATGTTGCCAACCGATCCCCTTTCTGTCAGTCCAACAACATGTTGCCATTATTGTATCATGATGTATGAATGTGCTGTTGATTGTTTGAAACTATTTTTGGAATACGTCAATAGAGTAATTGTTTAGATAAATCTGCAGATAGTTTAAGAATATACTGATGTTTGTTAGATTAAAATAAAAATTTTTTGAATGAGACAGGAGTATAAAAAATACCCCCCTTTTCTCTTAAGGCATAAATTAATAAATGAAGAAACTAAAGCCTCTTTATGGATGTACATACTTTAATAGCTCCAGAAACCCTTTTCACACCTGGGATCTGGTATCGGAATCACAAAATGTGAAAGTTTTCTAATGCGCGTGATTGTTGGGTTTCTCAAAATGATGCGAAGTAAATAATATTTGCAAGGAATCGATTTTAATCCCAGAAAGGCTTTAGCTGCAAACTATGGTGGAAGTGTTAAAAAATTAGTGGAGCCAAAATTCCAAATAAATTTCATCACAAATTTTATTAAATATATTTGCATACAATTCATCGCACCTTTTCTTTCCATTGTTTTGTATTTTAACATTTCCACAATTTATCCGAAACGGTCCACTGTAACAAAACATGAGTTACATCGTGTGAATCCACACATGTGATTCATTTTAAGCAGAGCAAATAAAATCAATTTCGATTTTCGCATAAATGGTGTGAGAAAGAACCAAGAAAACGGGCATTAAAATTGAAACAATATTTGATCAGGTTGCGCTACGCAGATAATATATATCCCTCAAACATACTGCGTTTCCAAAATGTTAAGAAACAAAAATAAAACAACAAACACACATACATCTACACTAAAACTTTAAAACTGAAACACATTGAAGGTCATCATGACCAAATTTGGTAAAAACAAATTAATGCATGAGTGTAAATGAAAATTCCAATTCCAATTTGAGGCTGCTGCAGTTTGTCCATTCACGGGTGCTTTATACATCATTAGATAAGAAATTTGTGTTCTGCTCCAATCTGAACGGCCAACAACAATGAACACATGAGTTTTCACATGAGTTTTTTTCCGAGCAAAATGAACAGACAAAAAGAAAACGCTGCTCATTATCACTTAAAACAGAGAAAAAGATTCCACAAAGACAACGGGAAAGGGTTTCTAAATTAACGTGGGGTTTTCTATACCAAAAATGGGAATTAATTTTAAATTAAATTTATGAAAACGGTGTAAATTTTTGTAATACAATATTCTACGTCACTTGCAAAAAGAAAAAAAATTGTCACAATTAATTTAAAAGTTTTAATTGGTTAAGTTTTTCTTGCGTGCAATAAAAATTAAAAATTTTTTATGTTTTAAAAATCAGTTTCCGGTGGTTTTTGAAATGAAAATTAATTTTCATAATAATATTATATGTACGTTCTTTAGGGCACTGCTACACATTCAATATATATTGAACGCGATCCAGTATCGCGATATTTATTGAACGTGTAGCATGCAGTATTGATGGATCGCGATCCATATCGCCGACTGGCCTAAAATATGAAATCCAGATTGTGGATCGCGGATCGCGTGATAAATATTGAACGTGTAGGATTTTCATGATATTAGATCGCGATACGTTAACCCTTAATAGCCTACTGGTCCCGCTGGGAACCAACCAGGTATTTGTTAAATTTTTCAGGCAAATAGAAATTGCGAAGAAAGTTGTAGAGTAAAATATGTTTAGAATGGCAAGTTTTATAACACTGATTTTTTTCCAGCCAAAAAAAAATATCAGGCTATTAAGGGTTAATAAGATGTGAAATAAAACAAATAAAATAAAAGACGCTGTGCAAAATATTTAACAAATAAAAAGTAAAAAAGTTTATTACATTTAAATTATGTATGAATTTTCATTAGTCGAACTTTCTTATATAAATTGTTAATTTTTTTTTAAATTAACAGTTTATTACATTTGTGTAAAGTTTATTTTAAAAGGGTAATGGCAGAAGATAGCGAAAGCGAGTGGGTTCTGCCGGTGGAATCGGAATTAACGACCGAAAGAATTATTTTGAAAGACTTCATTTTTAATTTGGAGGCATTGCTGGGATTGTGGGACTCGTCGGCTAAAGCTTTTTTTTTGGTTTTCTAGCGAAATTTTTTTTATAAATGATCCGCACAGCACAAAAGTAACGTAAATACTGACGCGATAAATATTGAACATGTAGCATACGCTCGTGATCCATCAATCCATTAAAATGGATGGCGATCCAAATATCACAATGTATATTGAACGTGTAGCAGTGCCCTTAGTTTTATTTTTCGCTTAGAAAGTAAAGCTTTTTTTCGGAGTCTTTCTTCTTCAGAGAATAAAAGTTATTTTATATTTTTCTTTATAGAGATATTTCAGAAAAAAGTAATTTCTTGATTTTTATTTATTGCTCAGAAAATAAAAGTTATTTTTGGATATTTTTTATTTTTCAGAAAATAAAAGTTATTTATGGATTTTTATTTATTCCTCAGAGAATAAAAGTTTTTTTTATTTACATATATACTTATTCCTCAGAAAAAACTTAATCCTTCATTTTTATTTATTCCTCAGAAAATAAAAGTAATTTTTTGGATTTTTATTTATTCCTCTGAAAATACAAGTTATTGTGGTGGTTTTTATTTATTCCTTAGAAAATAAAAGTTATTTCTTGGTTTTATTTATTGCTTAAAAAATAAAAGTTACTTATTAGTTTTTACTTATTTAATAGAAATATTTTTGAAACAATTTGTAAGAACATGAATATTTGCACCTCTTCCATCCTACTGCCTAAAAGCCAATAAAAACATCATTATTATTGTTGCTTTTGTTTTTGTTTTCATATCTGCTAACATTTAATTATATTAATAATTAATATACATACAAAGAGATTAGAAAAAGATAAGGTATCAACTTCGATCAATATCGACCCCTAATCGCCAAAATAACTTAACGTCATCTGGTAAAATATTGAGTGGAAAATAATGATCGTCACATATCAGTATAAACTATTGAAAATTAATTTCTACGTTTCGCACATAATAAATGATTATTAATTGCCTTTTATGGGCAGCATACACGGACCTACTGACCTACAGACTCAAAATTAACCAATAGCAACTTTAGAGCTTCTATAGAGCTGTTATAGGTTTCTGTATACAGGATTATTATCAATTAGTTTGTATGAGGAGTACATCTTCCCCCCCCCCCCCCCCCCCCCTTCCTATTCTGCCAATTTTTTGTCTAACTTCCATGATATTGATCCAAAAAAACAAAACTTTTAAACAGGGAAAGTCGCCTCCAGTTTTGCCACGGAAACCCCCACTGTGCATTGATGTTTAAATTGAAAAAATAAGTTTTGTGTGAGGCACTCAAAAAGAAATGCTTATGTATTATTTGAAATTGCCTGGTAAAGAAGGAATTTGAAATTTTTCAACGCAACTGTTGTCCTGTTTTGCACTGGCTTTAACTTCAGAGAAAAAAAACTCACAAATCCAAGTCGATCACGACGCGTGATAATCACATGACGTTGCATAGGGGACATAGGGCGTTCATGTCATGTCGTAATAAAAAATTATTTTTGGCACCAAATGCTCTTGCTAGACGTGCATAAAATTCTGTCACACGTTTAAATTGAACATTTGTGAGAAAAAACAACTAAGAATGTTATATTCGACCGGGTCGAATTTGCACCAAAGAGAGGCAGCATAGCTGAGACACCATTCCATCAGCATTAAAGCAGTTTACGTTATTTTTGCAATTAATATTTCATATCAACGCGCACAAAAAGGTACGGACATCTGCAAATTAAAAATGTTTAATACGCTGGTACCTTTAAGACGTTTCTGTGTCCAATTTTAAAACTCTATTTTGATGGGGTCACTCCGGGAAGAGCCGTGCGGTAGACTTTTCACTATTCTCATAAAAACTTAAAAAGTAAAATTTAGGGGTAATTAAGTGTAGAAATAAATTTTTTATAGAATCATTTAGGGGGCCACGGTGAGGAGGAAGGAAGGGGCAGGGCAAAGTAAGATCAGAGAATATGTTATCTGCATCATAAAAGCTTAAACATACAATTTTTAGGAACGTAGGAATATAATATCTTACGTCAACGCCCACTAAAGGGGGCGAGGTTCAAAACTGGATTTAGCTAATTATCTGGCTCCAAGTTCAACGCTTTGGGCCTTCTTTGACATAAAAATATATCATTTGCTTAACAAAATTACAAAAAAAAACTGTTTTTGAGAGGTTGGTTCAGTTCTTCTTAGGGGAACTTTTTTGCCTCTAGCCCGATTCAGGCCATTGACGAACTTGACCTGTGTTATCCTTCAAAATGTATTTATACCAAATTTCAAGGGTCTGGCTCTTTTCGTTCCTACTAAATCGTGATTTACAGACAGACGGGCGCACAAAACTGCTACGTCGTCTTAGATTTCAACACTGATCAAGAATATACTTTTTGGGGTCGGTCTTAGGTGGATATTTCACTGCGCTGCACACGAAATGACAAAGTGAATTTAACTCCAATTTTTTTGGGGGGGGGGGGGGGGGGGGGTTATAAAAACTAATTGGTATCGAAATATTTAACCTGCACAGATGCATACAGGCACTAACAGCGCCTTTCTCCTCCTGATCTTTGTGCACTGATCATTACAAGATCATTGGAAAAAAGCATGGCATTGTCGTTGTTTACTAAAATGAAACTATTTTTGGAATCTTTCTTTAATTTTTTTTTTTTTTTTAGTTTTCCATCTAAAATTTTTACTGACGCAATTGATCTTTTAACATTTTATCTTCGTCTTTTCCTTATTACGTTATAAAAAGTAAATGTTGTTGCTGCTGTTGTTGTTATTGCTGTTGTTTTTGTGCGGAGGCAATATGCCTGCCTCCTGATAATTTATGCGTTTCCCAGCTTGAATTTGTTAACTATTACTTTTTTTCTTCTTCAAAATTGTATGCGAGTATTTAAATGAGTGTGTTTGCGTGTTTCCCATTCAATAATGTAAACAAAATTTTGTTAAATTTAGCTGCAAAATTGTACAATTTGGTGTTACGAATAACATATCATGTTTGTACGGGAAATTACCAATAGTTGTGTACATAGAGAAAAAATAGTTTTCAAATTGAAGTAGTAGTCGTTTTTTTAATAAATAATTGCTTTTGGAAATATTGCAATAACATCTGAGTGCGTGGGTAAAATATAAGAACGTCTACCAATTAGCCTGTTCCATCCCACTTTTTCCAAGAATGCCGCAAAGCCCTTGATGAGTTGCAGGAGGTTCATGCATCACTCTAAACTGCGTAACGTAAAGGCGGATGATGTGGCAAAGAGGAGAACTCTACTTCAGGCGCCCCATATCGACCAACTCAATGGATATTCATTCTCATCCTGCTGGCGAAGCTTCGACACTGCAATTCTTTAGGTAGAACAGGACAGAACCACCTGTCTGGGGAATCCATTTACGAAATAGCGATGGGTGTTATGGTCCCGCACAATGGGATTTGTTCATACAATGTTTGGCAAAAAATATAAGGTGCGCTCGTAGAATGTTGAAATTTTGCTGTGAAACTTTGGTTAGCTCAATTAAGAAAAATATTAAGTTTCATTAAAATTGACCACGCCCACTACCCACCGCCCATAGAACCCAAAATTTATTTTTGGCCCAAAGTTTTTGAAATTTGGCACAGAACCTTTATTACCTCAACTAACGCCCACCACTCACCGCCTATATAACCCATATTATATTTTGTCCTACAACCTTTTGTTTCTTTACCAAAACTAATTACTTTTTGTAATATTTTAAAATTAAAAATTTCATGAATTTGGAGACAAATTTTATTGTTAATTTTTTCCACGGGCTTAAGTTCGAATCTGCAATACTGAAAATCATATTTTTTTATTATTTTATTAATAAATGAATTTGTTCAAATTCTATTTATTATTTATATTAAGATTGGAATATTAAAAATATTTTGAATAATCATCAAACCAGCAGAACGGATCAGTACTGATTTCGAGGCCGCTACGCCATCTCATCAGCGTTGTTTGTTCAATTTTTCCACTTTCGCAAGTGGTGCTAGTTAGTAGGAATATCAACTATTTAACGAATGTTATTAACGAAAATTGAATATGAGAAGTTCCCACATTCATATTTTTAAGTTATTACCTTTTTGGTTAGTACGAAATTCCCCAACCCTGACGATTAATATTCCAATCGTAATATAAATATTAAATAGAATTTGAACAAATTCATTTATTAATAAAATAATAAAAAATCATTTGCGGTATTACAATTTGTTAAATTTTTACACTATTTTTGCACATAATATAAACGCCCACTAAAGGGCCGGTGTCCAAAAATAATTTTTATTTTTAATATGATGACTCTAAGTTTAACGCATGGGACCTTTTTTGATATACAAATATACCGTTTGTTGAGCAAAATTACAAAAAAAAAAATCAATGAGTGTTCGAACTCACGGGCGATGTGTTAACACCTTTTTGTTTATTTATTTTATATTAAACCCACAAAAAACAAAGAGAATGCAAAGCAACAGACAAATGTACATACATACATTGTTATGTTTATACATAAGCTACATACGTTGCTGTCTCATTTTTATATACATATATATACGTATAACCACGTCACTATTCTCTTTGCTATGCATAAGACAAACCCGAAGATCAACATAAAACACTTTTTTAATATTACTCCAAATTAATACTCCGAATTAAAACACTTAAATCTCCGCTCGCCGATATCGGATCGCCTTAATTTTTGGCCTAAACTCATCGTCGAAACCCGCACTAGCGTTTTAATCCAAAAATTAATAAAATCGGCTATGAATTTCCGGAGAAAATCGCGTGGGAAAATTATATGAAAGTCGCCCAATAATCACTTTCACTACCGACTGCCAAGCAACAACAACAAACAAACAAACTCTTACACTTACACTTGCGTATGTATTGAAACTGATAGTTTACTGCCCTAGAGGCGCGCGTATATGTAGATGTTAACACATCAAAAACTTTAAAAATCATGTTGTTTTTAGTGGTTTTTTGTAGTTCTTCTTAGATGAACTTTTTTCCCTCCGGCCCGATTAAGCCCATTTATAAACTTGACCTGCGATATCATTCAAGATATATTTATACCTAGCTCTTTTCGTTTTAACTTCCACAGACGGACTGACGGACATGGACAAATTGTCTTTGAATTCATGACTGATCAAGAATATTCGAGGGCTTAATATAAAAAAGGCCTAACTCGGATTTTTTTTGTTACTTTACAGTAAAAGGAAAAAACTTTGTACAATTCGTAAAATTTCTGGCACAAGATATATTTTGATGCAATTTTTAATAAACGGATGCACAACATTTTTATTAAAAAGCCACCAAATCTTTTTTTGTATCATAAATTTTACGTATTTTATTAAGTTTTTTTTTTTCTCATGTAAAGTAACGAAAATCGAGTTTTTTACATTGAGCCATCGATATATACTTTACTTTGTTGGGATGGATATTTCGCTACGTTACACACGGAATGACGAAGTGAATATACCCTCCAAATCTGTTTTGGGGGGTATAAAAAGTCGTAGGTGGAAAAATCGGGTGAATATAATGTCTGAGGCATGATTAGGGTGTTCTTTTTGGCTGAAAAGTTATGAACATCCGCAAGTTGCTTTAATCAAAACTTTGGAAAGAATTTTGCAGCTACAAAAATTTAGCAAGGACCTCGTATGTTCTGAGAGAAAATTCCATTATGGCGGTGTTGAACTCGTTCTAAATGTCCTCTAAATGGTATCCCTCTTATCGTAAGTGATTTAATAATATGTATAAAAGTATATATATTTCGCAAAAGCAAATGTTTATGTTGTTTGAAGTTTCACTGAAAGTTGACTTAGAAACAGTCATTTAATTATCGTCTAGTTTATCCAATTTGTCTTAGTGTCAGTTCCTGCCACTTCTTCCCATTGTAATTGAATGAAACTTATTTCTGCCATATATTTTTGCAACGAACTTCCGTCTTATATTATATAAGATTGACTTAGGTATTATTTTCTTCCAGTGTATTTCCTAGAATATTAAAGAGAAAGAACTAAAAAAAAATCCCACTAAACAAAATTTATGACCTAAAGGCGATGAATTTTATTTTCATTTTTATTATTTTCAAATTGTTGGTGATTTTCTTATATATTCTTTTTTTTAATTTTTAATTACACCAAATTCAAAAGCCTTCAACATTTTAAAATAATTTTAGAAATTATTTCAAAAAGTTCGAGAAAAATACAATAAATTATGGAAAGGAAAACAACGGTTAAAATTTTAAGAAACTTAAGAGGATGCAAATATTGTGCTACAGAAAATCAGTCAATTGCTTTAAATAGCATCAGGGTACAAACAATTTACTTGAGTAAGTGAATATGCCTTAAAACGTTTATTAGAATGAATGATAAATTGGAAAGTTAGACAAATAGGCACAACCCTTAACACATACATGTGCATAAAAAAATGTGAACATATTTATGTATTTGTGTATGTATGCATATTTCCTTTTGATACGATGATCCAACAGTCTGGTACCTTTCGACGTGCTTCCCACCAATTCGTCTGATTGAGTGCCAAAGCGTTCATCGACACAATCCTGCTAGGAAAAAAATATTCAAAATGATTTGATTATTTACATAAAAGACATATTGAAAAATAATAATTTTTCATTCCAAAGGCATAATAAAAAGTAGAGGAAGAAAGAAAAATTTTATTCGATTTAGAATAAATAAACAAAACAGCCAGCAGATCTTCAAATTATATGAAACTATTTCATTGATGAGTAGTGCACGTTGTCGGCGTGCGCTCACACACACGCACACACACACACACACACATATTTTCGAAAAATTTTGTAACAACACATAAGTCACTAGCTGTTTTCATTTGCATACAGTTTTGTAGGAAAAAAAAATAATTATAGCAAAAAGGCTCCGTACTCCAAACAAACAAGTGATATATGATTCTAAAAATGTTTCGCAAAATATTTGAAGTATTTGCAGTTTGCAATATTTCTATTCTGGATTCTTTAGGACATCTTTAAGGACGGGTACAAGACAGGAAATGAACTGAAAACAGCTTCATACAAATCGTCGACAAAATGTTCATACAAATGGCGCTGAAGTCGCTCATCTAGCCGTTGACGACTTTAGGGGCATTATCGTTTAGATGGTCCCCAACAAGTCTTGCTGTTGGCTGAAGTAGTAGAACACGAGACTATGAAGCGGAGGGTCGTGAGTTCGAGCCCGCGCTGAGTCATGAAATATTGTGTTGAATTCTTCTGATCAGCATTAGTGCGTGATTGTGTTAGTTGTTGCCAGCCTGTTTCAATGATGAAGGCATAGTCACTGGTCACTGAACATAATTGGCAGCGACCGACACGATAATGTACTAAAAAGCAGAGTAACAGCACCCACCTTCGTCGGCCCTGTAGCAAAAAATTAGCCGGCGAAGTAAAAAGGTTGAAATAGCTACAAAAAAAAAAAAAAAAAAAAAAAAAAAAAAAACTGTCTATCTTCTCATTTTTCCTAATCTGTCCCCTCAATACTATCTCCTCGTTTTCAGTTCCGGCGCAATGCATTGCATATATAGGGGTCATCCCCTGAGTGCTGGTCCTACTCCTAAAAAAAAAAAAAAAAAAAAAAAAAACAAAACGGGTATTTTGTCGTTCAAAAATATTGGGCCTTATCACAGTTCTCGATTCGACTCGAAAGAATGTAATAAATTAAAGAATTACAAAATTTGTCTCTAATCCATTACAAATAATCGAGTCGATTCGAGATCGGTAATAAGGCAGATTATATTGAAGACAAGAACTATATTGAAGACGAAACGTTGAAAATCCAATCGACAGACAACTTGTCGTGCTTTCATCGTCAAACAAAAATATCGTCTACAACGATTTTGCAAACTGAGGAGATGCTGACATATAGAATTAATGACTTGTTTCTGGCAAAAACGTGCCTTTACAGCAGCCTTATGGGTTTATGCCCATAAGACTGCGACCCCGATCTAATAATTTTCATGGAAACTCGGAATTCGCGCCTCAATTTTTACTTTACGATATTCAATTCGTTTTGGTTCAATATTATCATATACGAGGTGTGTTCAAAGAAAAAGGACAGTTTTTTCAAAAATATTTATTTATTCATAAATTTTTATTTTGTCATCTTAAAAGTAGCCCCCGCAGATATAAATAATTATGCTAAAGATTTTTTTCTAATCCTCGAAGCACTTCTGATTTGCACTTTTGTGGTCTAATAATTTCCATGGAAACTCGGACTTCGCTCGATATAGACTGTAGCCAGAGGCGGACTTACACTTGCCGCTAACCTAGGTCCTGAGTGATGCGCTTCCCATTTTACTTTACGACGTTCCATTCGTTTTGATGCAATATTATCACATACGAGGTGTGTTCAAAAAAGAAAATTTTTTCAATAATATTTATTTATTCAAACATTTTTATATATATTTTTTATTTCGGATCAGCACTCAGGGAATGACCCCCACATATGCAGTGCATTGCGCCAGAGCTAGAAAGGAGCGGATAGTATTGATGAAGAAGGATAAGGAGATGGAGAATTTTTTTGTAGCTCTTAGAACCTTTTTAGTTCGCCGCCTAATTTTTGCTACAGTACCCACGAAGGAGCGCGCTGCTGTTACTCTGCTTATTAGTACATGATTGTGTCAGTTGCTGCCAATTATGTTCAGTGGCCAGTGCTATGCCTTCATCACGGAAACAGGCTGACAACAACTAACACAACCATGCACTATTACTGCTGATCAGAAGAATTCAACAAAATGCTTATGAGTCAGCGCGGGGTTGAACTCAGAACCTCATAGTCTAGTGTTCTACTACTTCAGCCAACAGCACCCTCTTCAAAGTATCCCCGCCTCAGATATAAATACTTATGCTAACATTTTTTTCCAAACCTCGAACCTGCTCTGATTTGCACTTCTTCGCGTGTCCCTGCTCTCTCTCAGTGATTCTGCTTTTATCGACTTGTCATGGCTCTCTTCAGTCTTAGCAACAGGTAAATGTCGTAGGGGGCAAATCTGGTGAAATAAGTGGCATTATTACGATGAAAATTTTTGTCCAAAAAATTTTAGGAAGCACTTCGCTGCCACAATATTCGCTATCACTCAGGCTACCCGATACCTCAACGGTTCTCCAGGCAGAGACTTATGCTATTACCGAGGCAGCATTAAGAATTAATGGGCTCAGTTTAGACGCCAGAACTATTGACATTTGTGCAGATAGTCTGGCAGCAATTAGAGCCCTGGACTCGGATATAATAAAGTCGAGATGTGTACTGGCATGCATTCAATATCTGGCTCGACTTACATGACATCAAGATTTGGGTTTGGGTTCCAGGGCATGAAGGCATTCAGGGGAATGAAATGGCGGACGAATGCGCAAGAGCGGGTTCGGCGTTGGATGAAGCAGTCTCACGTAGGGGTATTGACATTCCCTCAGTTGAGCTTCTGGACAAAATTCAGGAGTGGACAGAGAGGGAGGTGACAGGCAAGTGGTCAAGCATTACCACCTGTAGGGTCTCCAAATCTCTATGGCCCTCGCTTAGCAGACTTAGGACTAGACAGCTTCTGACTTTTGGGAAAAAGTCGTTGGCACTCCTGGTGGGGGCCTTGACGGGACACTGTGCAATTGGGCACATGTCAGAGCGTTTGGGCTTTCCCCCCGGTGGTCGCTGCAGGAGCTGCTTCGACGAAGAGGAGGAGTCAGTACAGCATCTTCTCTGTGACTGTGCGGCCCTGCAGGAGCGTAGGCTAGGCATCTAGGCTCTTGTTTCCCGCGAGATCTGGACTGTCTCAGGGATGCACCGCTGGCGGCCTTGGCGGGTTTTGTCACAAATTCTAGGTGGTTCTCAGGAACCAGTACTTCGTTTTAAAAGGATTGTGTAGGGTGTAGTCCTCTGGGCATCGCAATGGGCCTTTATGGCCTCGGACTGTTTTCTCGCTAACTGCGGGCAACCCCCTTTTAACCTAATCTAACCTCGCTGCCACATTAAATTCAGCAAGAATGTCGAATGGTCCCATGAAATTTGTATTATGGCGAGGTTGAATTCGATCTAAATGTCCTGCAAAGGATTACCCTTCTTATTGTGAGTGATTTAATAATCACAATTATTCATTGTAAAATATTTTCCGATAGATTCATCTTGCTTTTTTATTAGAGGTTTATCGTTAATCCATCTCTGATTGCAGCCTGCTATACATCTAACTATTCAAGGGCGCGATGAAACTCTCAAATGTTTTTCAGTGTAGTAATTTATGCCAGTTATTTATTTTTCGGCTTGAGGTAATTTTTAATGAATATGATAGGATATGATGATTGCAAGCTATGACTGTCACATCGGAAAGAAGTAATTAGATTCTAATCATTAGAAGTACAACCAAACCCTATTTGCAGCATGACCAGATTTAGAAATATGTTGCTGACAAGATGTGTTAAAAAAAAGTACGTATTAAAAATTGGCAAAGCTTAATATAGGGCATAAAAAAGGGTGGCCCAGCCAAAACGCACGATGTTAATTTTAAATGAAACAAAAAGTTTTCAAAGAATTGTCTTAATGCATTTTATTATGATAGAAGAATCTATGACAATTATGTGTGAAACAGAATACGAGTATCATTCAAATGCTCGCCACGGTTTCGGTGGCATCTTTCTACCCGATGCTCCGTATTTTCAGTGACTCTGAGAAACAATTCATTTTCAATGTCGTTAAAGTGTCGTATTACCGCATCCTTTAGCTCTTGAATTGTTCTGGCTTATTGACGTACACTTTTTCTTTTAAATATCCTCAAAGAAAGAAGTTCAACGTCGTCGAGGCACATGATCGCGACGGCCAATTAAAATCATCACGACGATAACACTTCCATTGAATTCCTCGCGCGAAAGAGTCATTGTTTCATTGGTTGTGTGGCAAGTGGTACCATTATGTTGGAACCACGTATCGCACAGTGGGATTTTTTGTGCAATCAGTATTTTTTTCGACACATAAAATTTAAAAATGTAATGATGCAGTTTTGTAGAAAATTGATTCAGTATGAAGAATCCATAAATTGTATCCCAAAAAAAAAACGTTTGTTTGTCTTTGATATAATGAAGTATAGTCACATGCAAATTTTGGTGCAAAATATTGAAAAGGTAGAAAATATTACAAAAGTATGTTCACAAAAGTTGTTTAGCTTTACCGTGGCTACAATTTTCCCAAATATAGTGTACGAAAAGTCAAGATTTCCTAAAAGCTATGATCAAAAAATTAAAAAAAAAAAATTTTTTCTTTAACTTAAAAAAAAAACTATAAGATAAAATAAATTTTTGTCATAAAATTTTAGCCAAAAGTATTCTACCTACTCTTGGCTACATTTTTGCTGAACATAGTTAAGCGATATTTTTAAGTGCTGATTAGATATTTGGCAAAAACTGATGACACATTTTTTTTGGGCATCATGGTAATATTGAGAAACTTTGCAGGCCCATAAAAACAAAACGGTCAGCAAATTGGCCAAACTGAGTATAGGGTTTTAACAATTTGATAGTAGAATCGAACCCATAGAGTCACGACCTTGCACTGTTGCACAGTGTAATTAATAATCTTTTATAAAATCATAACATTTTTCTCCAAATTCATGAAATTTTTATAAAGTAATTAGTTTTGGTAAAGAAACAAAAGGTTGTGGGACAAAATATAATATGGGTTATATGGGCGGTGAGTGGTGGGCGTTAATTGATGTAATAAAAGACTCTGTGACAAATTTCAAAAACTTTGGGCCAAAAATAAATTTTGGTTTCTATGGCCGGTGGGTAGTGGGCGTGGCCAATTTGGATGAAACTTTATTTTATTCTTAATTGAGGTAATAAGAGGTTCTGTGCCAAATTTCAAAAACTTTGGACCAAAAATAAACTTTGGTTTCTATGGGCGGTGGGTAGTGGGCGTGGCCAATTTTGATGAAACTTTATTTTATTCTTAATTTAGTTAATAAAGGCTCTGTGCCAAATTTCAAAAACTTTGGGCCAAAAATAAATGTTGGTTTCTATGGGCGGTTTGTAGAGGGCGTGGCCAATTTTGATGAAACTTTATTTTATTCTTAATTGAGGTAATAAAAGGTTCTGTGCCAAATTTCAAAAACTTTGGGCCAAAAATAAATTTTGGTTTCTATGGCCGGTGGGTAGTGGGCGTGGCCAATTTTAAAGAAATTTAATATTTTTCTTAATTGAGGTAACCAAAGGCTCAGAGCAAAATTTCAACATTCTACGAACACTCCTTATATATTTTGCCAAACATTGTATGAACAAATCCCACTGTGTATCGTCCAGGTTTATATCGTCAATCTCTGACCACAAGAAGTCTGTTATCATCTTGCGATAGCGAACACCATTCATGATAACTGTTTGGCCGACCTTATTTTTGGGCCGATAACGCCGTCAGCACATAAACCTCATCAAATAGTCACTCTTTGTGGATGCATCGGCTTTTCAACAATCAGTCGTGCATTCTAATTTATTAATGAATTCACTGACGTGAAAGTGTGCCGGACTAGAAAATCCTCGAAATACATTTTGATTTGAACATCCATTTTCGTAAAAGGTTTCAACGCTGCACAAACAAATAAAAATCAAAAAATAATTCTTGTTTTCTAAGGAATAAATAAAAATCAAAAAATATCTTTTATTTTCTAAGGAATAAATAAAACTCAACTTTAATATTTAGCAAAATAATGAAATATTTTGTAAGACATTAAAAAAGTTACTAAAATTGCTGAAAATTTTGCTGGGTACTTGTAGCAATTACCCAGCAAAATTAATTATGCATTTTAAAAACAATAGATGCTCTCTTTCGATTTTTTATTAACTTCAAGGTTTTGCTGTGATCTTGATCTCCATTTAACTAAAACAAAAGTAAAGAATACAAAATCAATTTGTATACCATAATTTTGTTTGGTTTGAAAACTACAAACTCATTACGAAAACAAACAAAACGCCCAGTGTTCGCAAGTGTGTGCCAATTTAATATATTTGGAGTTTAATTTATGATCTGGGAATTTCTTTTCCAACAAAACTTATGATATTTTTCGCTTTTAAATGCAAATAAATGATGGGATCTTTTATACAAAAAAAAATCTGCAAACTGCATCATGTCCCAGCAAAAACCCTTAAGATATTTAATAATAAGAAATGGTTTTAAAACAGGACAGAATCTAGTAACTGGTATTTATTTGTCTCACTATTTTCGCAGTTGTCAAATATTTGCTGAAAAAAACGTAACCACTAAATTCTAACGAAAAACATTTTGGTTAAGGTACATTTTTCTTAAGTAAAATAGTTTCATACATAAATAATAACTAGATAGTGTCATAGAATCCCATGTTTTTTGAAATTGTTTAAATTTTTTTATCTTCGACCAGCACTCAAGGGATGACCCCTATATATACAATCCATTGCGCTGGAACTGAAAACGAGGGGATAGTATTGAGGGGACAGATTAGGAAAGATAAGAAGATAGACAGTTTTTTGTAGCTATTTTAACCTTTTACTTCGCCGGCTAATTTTTGCTACAGGGCCGACGAAGGTGGGTGCTGTTACTCTGCTTTTAGTACATGATAGTGTCAGTCGCTGCCAATTATGTTCAATGATCAGTGACTATGCCTTCATCATTAAAACAGGCTGGCAACAACGAAGACAACCACGCACTAATGCTGTTCAAAAGAATTCAACACAATATTTCATGACTCAGCGCGGGCTCGAACTCACGACCCTCCGCTTCATAGTCTCGTGTACTACTACTTCAGCCAACAGCACCCACATGATAAGCACGTTTTCCAATCCCTTAGATATTATTTTTATACCAATTCAAAAAGTTACTAAAGAAAGGCAAAAGAATGGCCGAATTTCCAAGAGTAGTCAAGTTTTAATAGAAATGCCGAAAATAATTAAATATGTTTGAAGAACATAAAGTATGTATGAAACGCCTATTGTCAAATCTGTCTGTCACGAATGTTTAACAGGAAGCTTAAGAGATAAAACTCCTGCTTATCTATTTAATAGCCTGGTAAATAACTTTCCGCGCAACTTTTGAAAATGTACTTCAATTGCTCTTAAATATTTACTCTCATATTCATAAAATTTAAAATAAATTTGAAATTTATTTGATTCAAAATTGTTCGTACAAGTTTTTCTTAAAATAGATTTTTTATATACTTTTATTGTTTGCCAGCGGCAGACTAATTGTATGAAGGTGGAAAAACAAAATAGATTTATATCGAATAAAATTTGTTTGTTGTGTTTTCTGGAATTTCAAATTCTATGGTTTCGCTTGTGCAATTCTCAATTCATTTTTGGGAGTTTATGTATAAGCTGAGAGGTTTTGTTATTTTGGAATTAGTTAAAGTCTACTGATGATTTGGTGTAAGAACCAATGAAATGCAGGCATATAGACATACTTGACAGCATAACAAACAAAAAGCACTAATTTAATTGGGACAATATGTCGAAATATTTTTTATGAATATGTGGATTAACGGTTGACATGTATGTATAACAGGCATATAGCAGATTAAGCAGTACTTTTAATAAGTTTGTATTTAAGTTTGTATAGACTATTTTCAATTATAGATCCTTTTTCCATATGCATACGTTTTTCATTTCCATTAAAATTCAATAAAGATTTGCTTTGTCTGTTGTAGGTTAAGTGCATCTATTCATATGCCTTCATTTCATTTGCATTATTCCAAGCAGAAAGTTTTTTGGCTCTACTAGAAAAATTAAAATGAAAATTCTATGTTGCCATTTCCTTTACACAGTGACCCCACATAAATGCATTTTATGTGCAATTGGCCGCGGTATAAGTAGCCGCGAAAATTTTGGTTTCACAATAAGATAATATATATAAAATAATACATATATATCTTGTTGTATATGTGTACATATGTACATTGTATATGTATGTCAGGGACGAGTATTTTCCAAATTTAAACTAAAACAAGTAAAAACGTTATATTCGACCCTCCAAATATTTAGTAAGTAAATTTAAAAGGTTTAAGTTGGTGGGACAGAGTTCCTTTATATAATATCGTACGTCAACGCCTACTGAAGGGGGCGGGGTTCAAAAATAGACAATATCATGTTTTTCACAGACGAACGTATGGGCATTGCTAGACCGTCTTAGACTTCATCACTGATCAAGAATATATATTCTTTATGGGGCCTAATTGTTTTTGTAGGGTATTAAAACTGTGTTTTATCGAGGTCGCTCTGGCGAGGGCTGTGGGGGAGACATTTCACCTTTGTCATAAAACTCTATAAATAAATGTTTGGAATAATTATGTATGTACAAAATTTAAAAAAAATTCAATTTTTTTCATAGGGTCATTTAGGTCGCAAAGGGGGACGAGAGGGTAGGGCAGAGTAGTACCAGGTTACGTCTCAGCTTCGTCATTAAAGCTTAAAAATGTTATTTTTAAGGAATGTAGGCTTAAGTAAAACAGTTTGTTAAGTTTTTACACTATTTTTGCATATAATAAAAATATATCAACTTTAAAAATTATGTTGTTTTTAGTGGTTTTTTGTAGTTCTTCTTAGGGGAACTTTTTTCCCTCTTTCCCGATTTAGCCCATCTCCGAACTTAACCTGTGCTATCCTTCAAGATATATTTATACCAAATTTCAAGAGCGTGGCTCTTTTGGTTTGGACTAAATCGTGTCTTCCACAGACGGACGGACGGACATGCTCAGATCGTCACTGAAATATATGACAAACGGAATGACAAAGTGAATATACCCTCCATATTCTTTTTAGGAGGGTATAAAAAAACCAAAGGAGAAGTGCTACGTGCACAAGCAATACACAATGGCCCTATTCACAATCTTGTGCAAATGGTGTTGTTGCATGGACTACTTTTAGGGGCATGAATTTTTCTTTGCTTAAGCTTTATTAAAAAACTTCACATTAACGCTTATTTGCCAGAAAATAAGAGCTATTTCATTTTTAATTATTCCTTACTCCCATACCTAAATACGGGCGGCAAGCGTTTTTTAGCTGTCAAAAGTTCTCATGTCCATACATTTTGTATGGAGCATACCGAAATAACGCGGCGGCAACGCTTTGCTATTGGAAAATCCGATTTTGACAGAGCGTTTTCTAATGAAGTTGGTTGCAAAAGAAGAGAATTGTAACCAGAGAAAAAGAGCAAAGATTTACAAAAGTGAAATATATAAAAAAAGAAAAAATTTGTGCACTTCGTATTAGAAAATGGTGGTAAGAAAATATGTACAATATGATATACATAAATATGTATGCACGTTTGTAATTTGTATAAAATTTCAATAACAAAATCACAAATGTCGTCTGTCCAGCTGTTAAAATAGTCAGGGTTGTTTAATTTGTTTGTTTGATAACCCTGTTTTTATTGCTTTTTTACATAACGCTGCCGCTTTTGTTTAGGTATGGCATTTCAGCGTTAACGCTCAGCGGAAAAAACGTTCCGCTTTCCGCCCGTATTTAGCTATGGGTGTTAGAAAATAAAAGTTATTTCTTGATTCTTATTTATTCTTGAAAATAAGGAACTTGATAACGAACGACTTGTCAAAGAAGATATTTAAAAGGCATAGAAATGCCATTAAATTAACAAGATCAACCTAGAAAGGAGGGGATAGTATTGAGGGGACAGATGAAGAAAGATGAGGAGATAGATAATTTATTGTAGCTATTTCAAGCTTTTTACTTCGCCGGCTAATTTTTGCTACAGGACCGACGAAGGACCGTTCTGTTTTCTAAGGAATGAACCAAAATCAAGAAATAACTTTTATGTTGACAGGAATTAATAAAAATCAGTTAATAACTTTATTTTCTGAGGAATAAAGAAAAAAAACAAGTTTTTTCCCCTAAGGAATAAATAAATCTCAGAAAATAACTTTTATTTTCTATGCCAAATATAAAACTGAGAAAATAAGGATCAAAATGTAGATTTTAAAACAAACGATAACTTTTAAAAATAAATGAAAATGTGTAAAAACCGAGAACAACCGAAAATATATATTATAAAAATGAAATTTATTTGTTGGATGGTCAAGCAATGTCTATATGCATTTCATTGGTGCTTTACCAAATCATCAGTAGACTTTAACCACAGTTTTGAAAAGTTAAAAACCTCTTATCTTATGCACATACTTTTGAAAACCATCTGAGAATTCACAATTTGTAAATTACAAATTATTTTCGGAATAAGCATAGTAGGCCTTGAAACTCATACAAATCTAACCCAACAAATAAATTATATTCGATATGAATCTATTTTATTTTTCTACATCTATATACAATTAAAAATCCATTGGATAACAAGAAAAGTAGTTATAAGGCAAAATGAAAAATAAAATCTAAATTAAAGTATTATGAAATTTTTTATTTTTTCCATTATAAAAATGAAATTTATTTGTTAGGTGAACAAGCAATGTCTATATGCAACAAATAAATTTCATTTTTATAATAGAATTGTGACAACAATATGTCAAATAAAAAATTTCATGAAAATATACAGGGCACACTGATACAGGTAGGAGCGATAGCCCATACGGTTATTTTGTTTTTGGGAGAAATTCTAATACAAACGTCAAAATTTCTTTACATATTTACATACATACAAAATTTAAAATCAAATGTAGAAACAAACATGTATATTTTGGTTTTGTACTTTTTCGTTTTGCTTTGCTCTACACAATTAATTGTGACGTTTGAATTAGAATTCACAAAAACAAAATACATGTAGGTTTTTATTTTTGTAAAACCGCTCCTACCTGTATCAGTGTGCCCTGGAAAATATATATATTTTACAGAATTTTCAGGAAAGCCAAATAAATTCTTTTTCCGTAAAAGTTACACGATTTACAATGGCTATTGAAAACTAAAATACTTTAAAACTCTTTTAAAATATATTTCGCCTATCTCCGTTATTCAGTCAATTATTTTTTCCAAATCTTTGATAAATCGTTGTTTTATGCCCAGTTTTTAACTTCAAAATTAATTACTATTTAATTTAATTTTTGTCTATTTAAGTACAAAATTTTGTTTTTCACTGCAAAATTAAATAAGACTTAAATACCCGACATTTAAATTCAATTTAAGTTTTTTAGTATATTTTCCTATTGGTTAGAATAGCTTCATATTAGGTCTGTTCCAAGTAATTTCGGGCAAGTTTGGGCTAATGAGAGTAAAAAGAAAATTAGTCTCTCAAAGTGCAAAATCTACCCAAATTTGCTGGAACGCAAAAAGCCATAATTATATCTTTTGAAAAACTAGTGCTGTTTACTTTTTAAATTATTTTTTATTTTAGTGGTTTTATACACTGAATAAGGCTCAACATCATGAAATGAAAGATTAGCATCATTGTAAATGTAACATGTCGTCTTCATCAGGCTAACTTGATGTGTCCATAAGTTGTTCACTAATCTGAAAAAGCATTTTTGTATACTAAACAAAGGGGCAAATATGCTCAAATGTACTAACAACTTCAAGTTTTTTTGAAAAATCTTCCATTTTACTTTTAACCAATTTTCAATTAACAACTTCTTTCCTTTATTTGTAAAATTTCTTTTTACTTTTTAATTTTCAAATGTAAACAAAAAACAGCTGATAATATAATTCTTGCCCAAACTTACCCAAAGAAATAGTTCGGGCGAGTTTGTACAGGAAATGAAAAAAATTACTCTCTCATTTTCTCTCAAAATTGCACAAAAATTGTTATCTGGAACGCATTTGGGTAACTTTGGGCGAGTTCGGGCTGTTTCGGGCTGCATCTGGAACACAGCTATTATTTTAAATTTAACAGAAATACACACGACACCGACTATGTCTACCGACATATACACATAAATCAAAGTAGTGGTGCAATAGCCAAAAACCCTTGACCCATGTTGTACCAGTGGTCGACATCTCGACTACAAAATTTTGCTGTTTTTCATTAAATAATTAAAAATATTACGTAGTGGATTTAAATAATTTTGTTTAATTCATTCTTGAGTGTGGGGTATTGGCTTTCCTAACTGAAGTTTTTTATCACCCCTCCACCTTTTTAAAGTTCCCCCTGGGAGGACACAAAAATATGTTAAAAATAGCCTATTATTATTCTAGTTGTAACTAAGTGTATAAGAAAGAAAAGCAAAAAATGGTTATGGATTTAAATAGCCAACAGCTCAAATAAATTTTAATGTACACAAACTAGTTATCGCAGCTTCTCCAGTTGATAGCCACACAGCCTTGAACATGGCTGGTCGAGATCTCGACCACTG
The DNA here is from genome assembly GCA_951800035.1 of Linnaemya tessellans. Lineage (NCBI taxonomy): Eukaryota > Metazoa > Arthropoda > Insecta > Diptera > Tachinidae > Linnaemya > Linnaemya tessellans. The sequence goes on from OX637535.1 coordinate 55,074,453, forward strand.
GGATAATTAGCGCACAAAATTCATTATGGAATTGCTATCATAAAACGGGCAATGTCACTCGAAAAGTTCCAAAAACTTAAATCTAACTTCCACACTGCAAATAACGATGAAATCGATAAAAATTACATATTCGCTAAAGTAAGACCACTGTTTGATCTTCTCAATACTCGATTTATGCAGTTCGGTGTTTTTAAACCAAATCTTTCGATTGATAAGCAAATTTTGGCCGTCATAGCTGCAAGATGTTTATCAGGGGAAACCAATTCGCTTCGGATACAAATATTGGTGTTTGTGTTCATCGAAAGGGTATCTGTTTCAATTCCAACCATATGCTGGGGCATATGACAAATAACTTGGCCTTGGTGCTAGCGTGGTTATGCGTCTAATATCGGTTTGTAAGTATCCTAGACAACATACTGTTCATTTCGATAACTTTTTCACCGGATACCATTTGCTCTGCCTTCTAAAAGAAAAAGGTTTTGTGCAGGCCTAAAAACAAAATTACCTCGACATGATATGGATTACTTATTCGACCAAGAGCATAAGATTCCACTGGTTCAATGGAGTGACAATGCAGAAGTCACTTTGGCTACGAACTATGATCAGATCGATCCGATAAGAAGTGTGATGCGATACGATAGAAAACAAAAGAAACGGATCTCTCTACCCCAACCCAACCTTATAGCTAATTACAATAAATATATCGGCGGAGTTGATTTCCATGATAATGTTGTCGCTAATTATCGAATTGGAATCAGAGGGAAGAAGTGGTGGTGGCCACTTTGGGTTACCTGCTTGAACAGTGCTAGTGTCAATGCATGGAAACCAATCAGAAGCCCATGAGTCAAATTGATTTTAAGAATTTCATAACAAATACTTTGTTATTATCCGTCGAACCGGTAACAAACACCGAATTAACTTCGTCCGATGAAAAAAACGAAAGTTACGACGTCTTCATAGATCGACCAACATCATTGCCCAAAATATGTAAAAGGGATGCACATGCCTTTGTGTGTCAAGGGCTGCTATCGCCTGTGCAAAATATGCAAGAAGCATACTGCCTATACTTGCACTAAATGTAATGTAAACTTACATGTGGGCAATTTCTTCAAAGTCTACCACAAAAATTTTTTTATCAATAAACTAAAATGATAACTAAATTCCTTAATTGTTTTTATTTATTTGTAGCTTTAGCACCTATATTTATTTAAAATTTATATTATTATATTTCATGTCACACAAAAAATTAATTGCTCTAATTATCCCAACGGTCGAGATCTCGACCAGCAGTTTTCGCAGGTAGGCACTGGCAGAAAAAAAAATTGTTTTTCAAAAATTATTTTTGATCGATTTCTAACTAGCCCTAAAAATTTCATTAAGATATTAAAACATATATGTATGTAGCGTGGTACAAAATGGATTAAGCACGACCCAAAACCAAAATGCCTTTGATTTGTATGACTATGCCTATGTCAATTGTAAAGAAACACTGTGCTACCCATTGGGCCAATTTGCACTGCACTGCCTGATATTGTTATGTGAGGAGAATTTGGTAATTTATAGAAGGCTATTAAATGGTAAGGCAGGTATAAGTTAAAGGTTGCAGATAAGGCAGTCTACCATAACATCACAGTACCGTTTTACAAATAATATTTTAAAGCAAATGAAATATATGAAATATGAATAAAGTATATGAAATATGTATATATGTACATATTTACATCTGTATGTATGTATGTACAATATACATATGTATATATGTATGTACAGTGTACATCGTACACATACATCATATATAAAGTTAATTAAAATCTCTCGGCAATATACACCTTCACCTCTTAATAAAATCAAACTTATAGATAACATAACACGACGAAAATAATATTGATAAAAGCTGAACAATGAAACTAGAAGTGAGCGAATAAAAGTTCACACATACATATATGAGGCGTAATTCATAAAATATAATATATACTTAATTGACATATTTTCCCTTACACTTTACAAACATTATATACAATTTTTATGATCTAGGCCACTAATTACCTGGTTAATATCAAACCTTTCCATTTTTAAAGATAACGTTTACACTGAACACATCATGAAATATAAATATTTATTGAACAAATTGCACGCCAAACAGGGTTACTTTTAATAAATACAACGCTGCCAGAAATTAAACTCACCTCTAATAATTCAACCAAAAGAGAGATCATTTTTAAAACTTCAACACAAGTTTTCGCCTGCTTTCCTTCGTTGTCGGATTGTAAAAACAAAATTGTGAAAAACAGAAATAGTTTAGCGGCGTTAAAATTGTTTAAACAAAAGTGCTATATAGTGGAAAAAAGAAAATAAATAACAAAATAATTAAATATAAATAAAGAAAAAAGCGCAGACGCAAACGACGCCTGCTAATTGTATGTGACAGTGGTATATAGGTTTTTTTTTTGCAAAAAACAAAGAAAGCGAAATTAAAGTGTAATTTTTACCTATTTGTATTTACGTTTATTTAACAATTAATCAAAAAAATGGGTTGCGCTGTAAGTACCGCGCGAGATAAGGAAGCAATTGAACGTTCCAAAAGCATAGATCGTGCTTTGCGTGAAGAAGGCGAACGTGCCGCATCAGAGGTGAAATTATTACTTTTGGGTGCGTCTACATTTTTCTTATTATCTACTTATTAAGATTATTTATGAAATGCACTACATATGTATGCACGTATATAGTTCGGATAGATATTAAAATAACTACATGTTAAATGCATACTATGCACATACACATACGTTCGTGAGTGTGTGTACATACTCAGTTTGATTAACTTCAGTTATTTACATTTAATATATTTGTGATATTTATGTGTTCATTTGTACACTTTTACTTGGCAAAAATTACTCATCGTCTGATTGACTGGTTGTTTATTAAGGGGGAATTTCTCAGAAACTCATTTTCGCTTCATATTCTTAACGTTTGGTGTTAAATAAAGTTTTGCTTTGTTTGTGCAGCGCCGAAGCGTCTGTCAATAGCAGATTTAATGGCAGCGCTGTGGCAGAGGTGAAGGTTTTGTAAATGTTATTTAATGGTTACAATAGTTGCATTCTTTAGAAGTGATATTTCGATGTTATAGACTTTACAAATACAATGGTTTCATTTAGTGCTGCGTTTGATTTGTTTTTTAATTAAAAACGGTTCAAAAGCTAAAATTGGTTGGAATGGTTTTCATTACTAGTTTTTAATTACAAAAAAAAATCTACCACCTATTACATATAGTACAAATTTCTTATTTTATTTAGAACAAAACTTAGCAATATCCGCTTTGCTTAAAAGGCATATTAAAACAAAAACAGTTTAAAAAAATTAAATTAAACCTAAGTGTTCAAATATTATTGTATATAATCCCCAAATTAGTTTTGTTATACCGCGTTGAGAACTTTTTTTTAAATATAATGCAAACTAATAAATCGATAGTAACGTGCTCTGTGTGGCTTGTGGCACCGTCCTGTTGAAACCAAATGTTGTCCAAGTTCATGTTTTCCCATTCGGGCCAAAAATAGTCGGTAATCAGAACGTTATTGTCGAAGAAAGAATATGCCCCAATGACGCCGCCGGCAAGCAAACCGCACCAAAGAATTTTTTTGTGGATGAAGTGGTGATTCATGAAGCACATGTGGATTTTCAGCAGTCCAATATCGCATATTTTGCTTATTGAGGAACCCATTTAGCCAACAATGAGCTTCGTCACTGAAGATGATGTTACGATGAAATTTATCATCTTGTCGCATTTTCTCCAGAGCCCAATCGTAGAACGTGTACTTCGCCACGATGAAAATGTTGAGTTTACTGGAAAAAAAGGAAAGTAACAGATGATCAGTGAAATAGTCGGTTCACAAATGAAATTCAGAGCTGTCAAGTACCTATTTGAAAACCCTTTATCTATTACTACGTCTTCAAACATCTTTAATGTATTAATTATTAAAATTTTGATTTACATGACGATTTATTTCTTATATGAATTTAATCCTGTTGAACTGCGTGGAAACCATGTAAACCCTATGTAAAGGTTTATCGTGCTAACTAAATGTTAGTTACCTTAAAAATGAATATGTATAAGAAGTTCTCATATTCTATTTTGTTAAAAACATGGGTTAAATAGTTAATATTCATAATGATCAGCACCATCGTGGAAAATTGAACAAAGAACGCCGATAAGATAGCGTAGTGGCCTTAAAGTCAGTACTGATATTTTGATTATTATAAAAAATATTAATGAAATTTATTTGTTGGTGGTCAAGCAATGTCTATATGCATTTCATTGGTGCTTTACCAAATCATCAGTAGACTTTAACCACAGTTTTGAAAAGTTAAAAACCTCTTATCTTATGCATGTACTTCTGAAAAGAAATAAAATGTTTTTAACTTTTCAAAACTGTGGTTAAAGTCTACTGATGATTTGGTAAAGCACCAATGAAATGCATATAGACATTGTTTGACCACCAACAAATAAATTTCATTTAAAGTAGTAGATATTGTGACAACAATATGTCAAATAAAAATTTCATAAAAAATATTATACTTATTATTCAAAAATGTTAATTTAATAGAAATTCCCATGAAGCAAATTTCCAGACTTGCAGATTTCAACTTGAGCATGAATAAAATTCCTTAGGTTAAAAATTAAATTAATAAATTCGTATAATAAAATTTACATTGATTTTTAAAACTTAAGTTAATAAGATTTTGTTTTAAAAAACACAGCATTTTCAGATCAAAAAGCGGCATTTTTGGATTGATTATGATGCATTTTTAGGTTATTACATAATTATCAATCAAAAGTCTGTTTTGTAAGTTACCTCCTTTTAAATGTTAGATTCCATTATGTATGTATGTGTTAATATAAGAAATTAAATTTAATAAGTTTAACGTTAGATCAAACAATTTTCATATCTTTACCATTTATTACCACAATTTTCTATCGACGGACATTATCTCCGATCTAAAATTGAATTTATGTCCATTAACTTTCGCTTTCCTTATAAATGTACTTCTAATAGTGTTCATTAATAATTCCATACAGACATAAGTGGCATTCGGCAAAGTTTTCTATTTTTAGTACGCCGAAGCCCGGCTCTGCTAACTACTGTTGCACAGAAAAATATTCATTAGCATATTTGTGGGTTTCCTCTTTATGTTTATATCTGCAAACACATGCATATTTACATTTGTATACAAGTACATAATATGAACTGTATATGAATCCCCACTTTCAACACATGAAGCGACCTCTAATGATGCAGACAGTCGAAAAACAAAACGACAATATAATAATAGTACAAAATATAACTAAACATTTTGTTTAGTTTATGTGAGCAATAAATAGATAAAATGAAACCATTTTCAGTGTATCAAGTGTGCGCAACTATACGCCAATCAAAAGTAGCCTAATCAAATAGTAGCCCATTACACACTTTTCCTCCGTTTGCTTTCAATGAAACCGAAAATTACGTGCTTTGATACCACATGATTATATTTTGCAATAGCAACAACAAAATACAATTTAATGCAAAAAATTATTTAATTTAGACTGACCTGTACCATCAGTTAAATATTGATTCAACACAATTTCATATTTTATTTAATAATCTACGATTTTTTGTACATATTTTTGTTTGGGTGGTAGGTAGCAATGTTAACCTGATTTTCCAATTCTGGCTGGAAACTCCGAGTGCTTCCCGCAAGCAAGCAAATTCATTTTCTGTTACAAAATACAATATATAATGAGCAAACAAAAAAATCATATATTTATGTATGTATGTACCTATATTATTTTAGAGTTTATTTTTTTTTTATTTGTTTTTATTTTTTAGAAATAAATGTACAATATAAAGCTATACTATTTACATACAAATGTTATATATTGGCTCCAAAAGTTAAACATTTTTTAAGCTAGAATCGGCCAAAAATGTCATTGGAACCATAATACAGTTGTCTGAAGTGATTATTAAGTTGACACCCAACTCGCAGGTACCGGATTCTACACCCGTTCTCAACCAAGTTATGAATATTAGATCAATTTTCATTCCTCTGCATTAGCGCATGCTTATGTTAGATGATGTCGATCACTGAATAATGCTACACATATTGCATTAGTGAGCAACGTAGAGGAAAAAGCAGTCTGCAGAAAAAAATATACCTGATTTTAGGATTTATTTTAATATTTCTTTGCACTAATTCCGATTCTGTTTCTTAAATAATAACTAAACATTTTGAAAACACCTGCAACTAACAATCGTGACTTGAATGTAATTCAAAAGAGTAGTACCCAAAAGACATTTTGAAAACTTTTATGAAAATATGACCAATCCGTTTCTTTGCATAGTGAGCACAGTTAATGTTCTTCGAATGCATGTCCTAGAAAAAATATTTAACAATATTGATATTATAAAACTTTGAATTTGAAAACTCTGTATAAAATATATTTAACATCTTTTGCTTTGAAAAATATTTTATTGGGCTGCAAATAAAAATTTTGTTTTGCTTCCACTCATAATATATGTAACTGATAAGAGTACGTATAAAAAAATTCGTATTTGCTTTACTTATTTGCTTTTGTTTTAATTATAAAAAAATACTAACATACATGAGGTTATAAATTGTTATAATAAAACAAAATCAAAGAAAGCCAAACAAACAGCTTTCTTTAGTAATATCCGAAATTTTTGTTTTTAAGAATTTGTTAAATATGTTAATTTATAAAAACAAATTGATTCATCAGAGTCTTACAAATTACTTTTTTGTTTGAAAATTTCTTTCATTTATTTTTTTTAAATCAGAAAAAAAATTTTAAAAATTAGGCCTATAATAACTGCCGATTTCACAATGTTTTTCTTTCGTATAAATACATTTTTCTTGTATGCCTCAGCATTTTGATTCATCAGCCCAGCCATTAGTTTCTTGTTATCAAAAATTCGTTAACATGTGCTTAATGCTTACTCATTGGTTTCCCTTTATCACTGATTAATCAAAAATAAATACAAAAAGTAAATATATAAAGAACATTTGTTTGTATGTATGTAGATATAAAATTTTGTGTTGTACATTAAAAATTATGAAAATTAAATTTTACTACCTGCAACAATATTAAGAAAATATGATCATGTTTATAGTGTGCAACATATGTACGTATTTTTTCGGAATCTTGTCCGTCATTGTTGTTGTTATTGTTTGTTTACATGGTCGTGAACTAGAAGTATTGCCTACAATGTTTGTGGCTTAAGTAAAACTAAAATAAAAAAATAACTGGCTGATAAAGAAGCAAATAAATTTTATTTCAAGCAAACATTTATTTGCAAATATTGATAATAATAATTATCATTGTATGCACGTATGTACACATTGCATTTTTAAGGAATTCATTTCTTACAAATACAATTTTTAGTTAATACAGAATTAATCGCGTTATGGGTTTTTTTTATATTGTATGTCCCTTGTTTATTTTTTTAAGTCTCGTAAAATTTTTAATTGGATAAATAACTTGCGATCTTATAAATTATATTAGAAATCAATATCAATAAATGCAATATTCCTATGAACGATTCAAAATCATTAAATTCTTCAAAATTCATTTTTAAAACTAAAGTTAAAAAATTTTGGTTAAAAAAACAGGATTGTCAGCTTCTCAGAAGACGGCAAATATTGCCGTTATCGATATATCGGTATCGGTTACATCCTTAATCTAAAATACAAAATGCGTTAACTGATGAAAAAAAATTAAAACAGACTTTGACTGATTATAATGCATTTTTTTTAATTACATCATCAATCAAAAAGTCTGTTCTGAAAATTTTGTCAGTTACCTCCTTTTGGATTTTAGATTCTGTTGTGTATGGGTTAATATAAATTAAATCATTAGAGGTAATAAATTTATTGTTATATCCTGAAAGTTTCATATTTTTAACATTTATTGCCACAATTTACCATCGACGGACATTATCTCCGATCTAAACATAAGTGGGAAACATACACGCATACATATGTGTGCATGTATGAACCAAGCTAGCAATTGGAAGATTGTTTATGATATCAGCAAAATGAGTCTTTTAGGATTCGTTTAGATGATCAAAAACTGATTAATCAGTTTGGCGATCTAAAACAGTTTACAAAAAAATTTCTAGAAACACTTAGAAAGCGACTAGTTTAAAAAACAAAACCAAATCTTGCAAAATGTGTGTAGTCATAATATAATGACGCAAATCATCCTAATATGACCTTTATACGCTGTTTTTTTTCTGTATAAAATCAAAAAACGAGTCAGAAAAGACTTTAGGGAGCGTCGCATGAAGGGTACCATTTTCTCACACAAAAAATTAATTTTTGTCTAAAATTTTTGACCTACAACAAATTTTGTAATGGGTGTCAGCCGTGAAGGTGTAGTACTTTGTTTAATTTTTGATTAAATGAATGAGAATGGATGTTATATTGATAAATGTCGGGAGAATATGAGATATAACATAGATAAAATAAATAACTGGTTAAAAATGAATAAACTTAAACTCAATGAAAATAAAACAAAGATAATTGAAATTAAAATCAATCAATTCGAACCAAAAATTTGAAATAAATAATTCGGTAATAGAAAAAGTAGAGCATATAAAATATCTCGGGTTTATAATTGATAATAAATTAAAATTTAATGAACATATTAATCATATATGCAAAAAAATCGGTAAAAAAATCAGTTTTCTGGGAAGAATCAGAAACAAAATATCGAAAACTACTACAATTAATATATATAATAACATAATAAAACCACACTTCGAGTACGGGTCTACTATATTATATACATGCAGCAACACACTCCACTTAGCACGAATGCAGAAACTTCAAAATAAGGCGATGAGAATAATATTAAAATGTGATAGATATACGAATATATGTAAATACAATGCTGACTACACTGAAATGGTTGAACGTGAAACAAAGCCTTCAATTTAACACGCTCAGATTTATTAAGAAGATGAAACAAGGTGATGCACCTAGATACCTTTGTGAACAAATAAGATATGTAGGAGAAAGTCAACCGTACGGACTAAGGAATGTTAACGATTTTCGAGTAGACATGGTTATGTCAACACAGGTGCAAAGATCACTTTTTTACAAGGGCTTACAACTATATAATTCAATACCAAATAATATGAAAATGATGAGAATGTATTTAGGAAAAAATGTATTAATTTTGTAAGGTTTAATGATAATATATAATGTTAAGAAATTTAAATCATGTATATTGTAAAAGTATTTATAATACTAATAATAATAATAAAAAAAAAAAATGTCGGCAACATTGTTCATTACATTCTCACACATTTCACACGGTACTTCATTAATTTCATCACGAATATTTTGTTTGAGTTGCTCAAGCGTTTCTGGTTTGTATGCATAAAGCTTGCATTTCAAATATCCCCACAAAAAGAAGTCCGGAGCAGTCAAATCAGGCGACCTCCACGGCCAATCAACATCACCATTTCTTGAAATAACTTGTTGTAGAAAGAGGTCTCGCAGTAATTCCATTGTAATCCGATTAAAACACGTTGGTTTATCGAATATTTTTCCATAATAAATTTGCCACGTGTCTACTTCACAGCTGCCAAATATACCTTCCCGGTGGACACCCTGTACTTGTTGCATGTTTCAGAGGGTTGATTCACACACTATAAAGTTCAAGTAAAAATTAGGGATGATATAAAGAAAAACGAAGCGCAATACCTGTGTGGGAAAATGGTTTTCAAGGAATATTATGAAAATGCATTCAAGTGTAGCGGTTAACGTTTTTTATTATTTTCTTAAAAAACTTTAACTAAGAAAAAAGACTCTGAAGACAATATAAAATTGAGAGAAAACTACTTTAAGATATTCATTCATTCACCTGTTATTTATTTTGAAAATATTATATTATTTATTTTTCATATATGTATTTACAAAAATAAGAAACAAAAGATCGTTGCTGTTTGAAATTGTTCTAACAAAATGTAAATAAATAGGAAACAAACACATACCAAAGTCAAATAAAATTACAATTTGTTATTAAACAAAAGAACTGGTAGTCTAAACAAACGTCATCTAAATGAGTAAATAATTGTTTTTCTTGTTTTCCAACCCGCGTTTGCGTTAACTATGCGTTTGCGTTAACTATTTTATTGTCGTCTTTTGTATATAAATTTCAGTTGAGTCATCGCACCAATATTGTATGCATTACATGAATTTATTTTTGTTAATATATCACAGACCTTAGCTTTTATTTATTTTTATTTATTCTATTACAATTACATGTTTGTTATCTATGACTTTCGGAAGTAATGGCGCACTTTGGCATAAAATGCAAATATTACTGAAGTTTCTAAGTTTTCGTGTCGAAAAATCTATTATTTAATAATAGAATTTTTATATGAAGACTAGCCGTACCCTGCGCGCGTTGCTGCCGCACCAAGTAAAATTAATTTGAAGGAAAGACATTACACAAATATCTATGCAGTTAATTTTATTTTTTTGGAATGGGTTATAGCAAGTGTTATTAATGAAATGATAAATCTAAAATGATGAATCCTAAAATGTCTCGTATTTGTCCGATCAACACATGATCAAATGCATAGCTTACGATTCAATACATTTTAATTAATTTTCAGTTGCGCCATCTATACGAAATTAATCGCACCAACTTAGAAACCTCCGTCGACTCATGCGCCAACAACTTTGCTAAAGATCATAACATGATCAAATGCATAGTTTACTATTCTATAAAGGACATACAGACATACAAACATTCATTTTTATGTATGTATATACATAGGTAAATCATTTTGTAAAAGGTGATTATTATAAAAGTATTTGATTCTTGTACATACTTCGATTTTTTATAAGCAATTGATTCAAATGAATATCATTTAAGATAACATGTAGCAAAAATTACTATAAGAGACACTTTTAGATTATTAATACAAGCTGTATTCGGAAATGCTCCAGCTCTGTACCATGTATTTTATGCGGGGTAGAGCTAGAGTATTTCCGAATACGACCACAGATTCGAATTATTCGTATTCAAACTTTCAGTACTCGCAAATATTATATTAGTGTAAAAATAGTTCAAAACAATAAACGAAAGAAATATAACGACAATTGTTTTTGGCCTTGAAACTAAAATACAAATTAAATCACGCTCTATAATTATAACTGAAATAAAAAATAATAATAAAACAAATATGTAATTATTATTATCGCAAATGTGTAGTATCGTTCAGGAGTTTACCAAAAAAAAATTAAAATGAACTGATGAGCATAAAAAATTAACAAAATGACAAACGTTTGCTTTCAGATTACTCTTTGAACTTTATGTTAAAGAAAACTTAAAAAAAAATATTTTATTATAAAGGGTGCGCCACCTAACGTTTTTTTTAAACTACAGCTTATTTCGTGAATGGTATCACTTAGCAAATGTCTAATTTGACAGATAATTATACACTTGAACAACGCTGGGAAATATTGCGGCATTACTTTGAAAATCATGGTAATATTGCAGAATGTGAGAAAATTGCGTACGGATTTTGGAAGAAGAGAAGCACAGTCAGCTCCGTATGTTCGTTATCTTGTGAAAAAAGTGAAAGAAAGTGGCATCCTCATCGATAAACCAAAACGTGAAAAGCCAAAAACAGTGCGTACACCCGAGAATATTGCTGCTGTGGCAGAAAGTGTGCGTGAAGCGCCATCAACAACAATTCACCGTCGTTCTCAACAATTGAACATTTCGGAGACATCATTGTGACGAATTTTGCATAAAGACCTTGGTATGACGCCATACAAAGTCCAATTGGAATGAAATTATTTTCCATTATTAACCGGAAGCATTGTACTTTCAAATAAAAAATAAATTTGAGAAAATATTCAGTAGTTTTTTTCATAGCATTTTCAAAAAAAAAATTTATATGGCGGACCCTGTACATCTTCAGTATATCGTTCAAGATTTGACTAAATAAAATATCAAATTAACCGATGACTAATAATAAATAAAACAAAATGATTTAAAACGTGTAATTTGTATAAACAATTTATGAAAAATCGATCTGTATCATTAATAAAATCAATATTAAAAAAATAATGGATTAAAATAAAAATAGATTCCCTAATACACTCCAATAATGAATATCCGCACGCAATTCGTCTGATTCCACATTTAAATTTTCCCGAAGAAAAAAGTACTCCGATTCCATTAATCTTTAGGGAATAAGCAAATTAGCGAACAATTTTTTTTACAAATTTATTTGTAATTGTGATATATGTAATTTGTAATTTGCATAAACTGCTGAACATTATTATTTATTTTTAATTCTTGTGCTAAAAGGTATAAAATAAAAATCATAGCTTTCGAAGTTCTAGGGAGGAAAATCCGTGCCTTTGGACGTCCCATCGTATTCTAAAGGTTGTTAAAGTTTAGCAGTAGGCTCTTTGCATGAAACTTTGTATTTCTTGATATACTCTTAAAAAATCCACTGACTTTCTCGGATTCTCCTACACCTAAAATACATTTTTTTATATTTATTTCAATACATACATACATATTTCTTTCTTAAAAATTTATTTCATTTGTACTTTTTTCTTCATCAACTTGTAATTTGTTGGTTAAAAACCCGAACGCTTACTTGACGGGAGAAATTATAATTCAAGAATTAGAAAAGGGAGAAAAATCTTGATTTGCATTTATAATTGGGCACTTTTTTTAATAACTAAAACTTTTACTGCCTGGCCCACGATATCACTCGATATCGATATGTCGTATAAATATATTTAAAATAAAAACAAAACTTTGAATTTGTTTTTCATATATGTATATTTACTCGACAGAACAATATCGAGTGACATAGTGGGCCAGGCATGGTATAATAAAACAAGGTACTGCCACTGTGAGCTATTAAATTTAAAATAATTTTCTGACAATTTTAAGGATTCTGACATTCCCATAAAAATTAAGTTACCATATCATTTTAAGTTACCCGTTTCTTTTCTTTTCATTTGAGTTGTTAAAATTTTTAATTGCATCGATGTCATTATTAACAATAATTAAAATCCGTTTGCCAATTAATTTATTATAAAAATCTTGTCGTGATTTTGTTAAATTGCCTTATTGATCAATGTAATAGTTTCAATATTTTTGCTTCAATGCAAAGCAACACAATGACTTTATTTCTTGTGGAAATGCATAGAAACTGGGATTTTTCGTAGTTTTCTATATTCTTTACATTTTATATAGCTTTTATTAAATTATTTAAGCAAAATATTGCAAAATGTTTATGATCAAAACCTCAAAATGAAATTTTTCTCTCGGTCAATATGCAAAAACGATTCACAATGAGATTTTGAGCGGGATATTCTATCAATGTTGTACGTTCAGTATGTTTAAATTTAAAATGAGGTAATACAATGAAATATGTTAAAAGAGAGGGGATAAAATAATAGTTAAATACCATGGTATAATATATTATAATGGTGCTTTGTCCGTGATCTCATGAAAATGTGGCTTGGTACTAAACAGGCCATTATTTTGGAAATTGCTGAACTGGACACCTTGAAATTTAAATAAGTTAGAGATCAAGGAATGAAGTTTAGTATATACAATTTAATTAACGAAATTGCTAGACAAATGGAAAAACTTATATATGCACATATATATGAAATTTTTTATTTGACATATTGTTGTCACAACACTATTTTAAATGGAATTTATTTGTTGGTGGTCAAGCAATGCCTATATGCATTTCGTTGGTGCTTTACCAAATCATGGTTAAAGTCTACTGATGATTTGGTAAAGCACCAATGAAATGCATAGAGACATTGCTTGACCACCAACAAATAAATTTCATTTAAAATACATATATTTATATATATATATATATATATATATGTATATATATATATATATATATATATATATATATATATATATATATATATATATATGTATATATATATATATATATATATATATATATATATATATATATATATATATATATATATATATATATATGTATATATATATATATATATATATATATATATATATATATATAGGTATATATATATATATATATATATATATATATATATATATATATGTATTACAGATTTTATTTAAAAATTTCCAAATAAACAAAATTATTTTTTATAATGTGGCAACGTCATATTCAATATGATGTAGAAAAATAAACTTCAAAAATCCTTATTAAAATTTAATAAAAGCAAGTGGCACTACCTTGTATTTATATACCTTGGGGCCAGGCATTTGATTTTATGTTTTATTTAGTTTTTATTTTATTTATTTATTTTTTTATTTCATTTTTTTTATTTCATTTTTATATTTTTTTTTTTATATAGTATATACATATATATATCGGCCATGTGATGGAAATCGCTTATCGCAAGAAATAAAGCGTTTTCGATTTGAAGGCACAAATTTGGTGTGCTGGAGTTCGCAATCGCTCAAAATCGTTCAAAAGAAACTGGCGTTTTTCAAGTCACATGTGATTCGAAAATCGTGCGATTCACAGCACATACATATGTATATATATATATATATATATATATATATATATATATATATATATATTTTTTTTTTTTTTTTAAATAAGGCTGTGTTGCATTAAAGGAGCCATATCATGTTATACGTGAAATCCACACATTTCAACTGCTCAAATATCTACGCTCAATTGATATTTTGTAGTATAAATATGCCAAAGCCACAAAATATTTATAAATATAAAATAATTTTATTTCATTTAAAAAAGATGAAAACAATATATTCAAGGCCTTGAAACAATGTAGTCGGATGCAAAATTTATTATAACATATACCACAATTGCGAACTTCATTAAAACATATCCACACACACATACATACGAATACGTACATATTGTTTGACAAAGCCATTTCTCGAAAACAATTAATTGTTGAACATAAATAACAAAAGTTGAGCATAACTCCTAAAATGTTTAACATAAAATGACTCTTGCAAGCAAGTATTACAAAATTTCTTCTCATGTGCATTCTAATGATACATTTAGGGTTTAATTGTTTCAACTATTGTGTCAAAATAAAGTTTAAGAACCTCACAAAATATACACGATGAAATATTATGATCACATTTGTATTATAATAGATGTCTACGATGTCAAAGATGATGCCACTGAAGATAATGATTCTTTTTAGAGGAGAAGATAACCTCTCATTATTTCCTTATTATTTGGCTTTTAATTTTTAATATGCAAATATATTGATTCTCAAGTTGGAAATTAATTTCAAACAACTGCTTCTTCATTTACTTTATATCCTTCTTAAAACATATAATCATCCATTATATGTAGTATTCAAATTATCAACAAATTGATAAAACTTGTAATAAATCAAACTGGTAAAAAAAAATTACCGATGATTCATTATAGAGGACAGCGTTCGTCCTTACTTTTCCTTGACAAACACTTAACGGGGCACAGTTACACAAACTATGTTTTGATTATTGTTGTATTTTATTTAAATGGTGATTTTTTAGCGACTTTCTTGTTGGCAAAAACTGTTTTTGTTTAACATGTTACTGTTGAACATGTTCAGTTTGGTGTATAGTTTAACCATGAATTGACTTGCAAACGAACAACACTTGCAGATTATTAAATTTTATTACCAAAATTAAAGCTCCGCCAGTATTGTTGATGACCGTGAATTACCGATTCGAAAATTTTGTCGAAAAGTACACTGTTTGGTATTTTATTTAAATTTAGAAATAAACTTGATAAAGATACCAAGCAGTCGATTTATCATGCCCTATTTTAGAGCCATTTCAGAGCCATTTAACAATGTTATACGGTTATAAGAAAACAAATGAATTTAAAGCACTTCAACGAATGCAAAACAAAGCACTAAAAGTCGTACACAACCTTCCAATTACACATCCAACAATATCGTTATATGCTGATCATTGTCAAACTATTTTGCCTATTTACGGGATCTACAAAATGCAGCTTTTGTTGCATGTGCTCAAGTGCCTGCACAATATTGGCCACCATACGATACATTTCAGGAGGATTAATCATGAAATAATGCGGGAAGTGTTGGAAGTTTAATAGTAGCCTTTTGTAGGCTGGAGACAAGTAAACAGCGTATAGAATTCATTGGTTGTCGTGAGTTTAATAACTTGCCTCATCTCTTAAAAAATGAAAATATAATTTCAGTATAAAAGACTTCTAAAACAACATATTTTGCAACATATCAATGAACTTTTTATGTAATATTCTCTAAAATCTAATATGTACATAGTGTTTTATATTATACAAAATATTTTTATTTCTCTCTTTTGATTGATGTGTCTTATGATATATAAATTTTAAAGAAACTAAAATGTTGCCAACTGGTCTCAACAATTCCTCTTAAGCGCTGAGGCAACACTTGTAAATGAATTATTTTTTAAATAAAATATATATATAAAAAAAGCCGGTGGCATCATTAGATCATACTTTTCCAAAGAAAACGAACGTTAAACAAATTTTTGCTTCCGCTTTGGCTTTTCGATTACCTAAAATGCTCTTCATCACGGAAAAAATAATATATGATAAATAATTAAGCTTTGATATCAATCGTTTGGTCTTATTTAAAAATAGTTTCTTATTTTTTAATTTTGCCTTGTTTTTAAATTTCATTGGTATACATTTTTTGTTGATATCAATTTTTATTTTGTGTAATAAAAAATTTACTGTACTTAATTTTATGCAAATTAATTTTATGCGTGTCGTATCGGCAAAAAGACCTATCGTTACCATCCATAATTTAAGTAAGACGCATGGAAAGATGTAGTCAGTCTTCGCTTTTTTTTTTACTTTCTGTAAAATATATTTTATGTTAATCAATACCTAAGATGAATGCAACGATGTTTTTGTAAAGATAAGATAATTTTGTTAAATACATAGATCTCTTTTTTTCTCGTTTTTGTGGTTGTTTTGTTTATATTCACCTTCTCTTACGATGACTTTCACTTGTTTGTGAAGTCATACTACGAGTACATCTAACAACTTTAAAAACGATTGTAAAATTATTTAAGTTCCAGTTGCAATTGTGTTTTTATTTGCAATTACTAACTGCTACGAATATAAATATCTTTAACTGCGTGTGCATGCGCAAATGTTATTACTGGGGTTTACTGGATTGCGTTCGTTTACACTAAGTCAAATACATGTGCGAGTACAGATAAGAACATAATTAACTAAAATTCAGTAAGAAACTAAATACAAAAGAAAAGAAAACATTTTCCATATATGTATGTAATATATATGATAAATTTAATTTAAAACGTTGGGTCAATCAATAGATATTTTTATCAAAAAGTACTTTTTATTAAAACGAACTTTTTTATTAAAACGTACTTTTTATTAAAAGGTATTTTTTTTTTGTTAAAAAGTACTTTTATTAAAAGGCACTTTCATTATTAAAAATTGCCTTTTATTAAAACGTGCTTTTTATTAAGAGGTACTTTTTATTAAAGGACACTATCAAAATGTACATTTTCTTAAAAGGCAGTTTTTATTACAAGACCCTTATTAATAAGAGTTACATATTATTAATATATATTTTTTATTAAGAATTTTTTTAAATGTATGAGTACTTTCTATTAAAATAAATTTTTTATTAAAATATACTTCTTATTTAAAGGTATTTTTTATTAAAAGGTACAGTTTTCCCAGCATTAAAATTGTTTTTTACCAGTTTCCATATTCTTAATAATGGTTGAGACGCGTTGTGTTCACTGCTAAAACCAAATTGTTGAGGTGGCAAAATGTTTTTTTGATCCAAAAACATGATTATTTTTTCTTTCAATATTTTTTCTAATATTTTACTACTTGATGGTAGAAGACTTAGTGGCCTATACGAAAGGGGAGAGACTGCAGATTTATTTGGTTTGTGTATGGGAATTGTTTTCGAAGTTTTCCAAATGGAAGGGAAATAGTTTAATTTTAAGCAAGAATTAAAAATAGCTGTGAGAAATTTTAAACCTTTATTTGGCAGCATTTTTAAGCATTTATTATTGATTCCATCTGAACCTGGAGATTTTTTGGATTTTAGTTGTTTTATTATAACAGTTATCTTTTCACGGATCGCTTAGATGTGAAGATATGCTGTGGTTTGTTTTAAAACATTTGGTTATTGTGTTTCAGTGACGGAATATTGTAAAATTTTTTCTTCAAGACTTTGTTAGCTTTCCAAAAAGGAGGTGAAGCTTTATCTAATTTTGAAAGCATAGGGTTCCAGGATTTCTTTCTAAAATTCATAATCTCAGTTTTTATCTCTTTATTCAAACGTACCATTGCCCTGTGATCGTTAGTATCTCTAAACCTTTTCCAGTTCCTTCGGAAAATATTTCTCATTTGTATGAGTATTCGTATATTGTTCGGTACAAGATTACACTCAGGGGCTATGACTTTCTTTGGAACTGAATAATCTATAAAAAAATATTTATCGCGTATAGCAAGGATATAAATTCTAGAGAATAATTTTTTTATTCTATGTACATAGCGAAACTGTACTGATTTACTATTGACACAGTCACCAGTACTTTTGAATTATAATATCCTGGACAATGCCATTTACTATCGACATTTAACATGTGCGTGTTATTTAAGAAGCTACTACATACTAATATTGATGCTATTGAGTAGCTACTTCGTTTAGTTCCATATGTAGACATAGGAACCACTGATCCACTACTAAATTTTAGAAATTCTAGTCTACATTTGTGATACTTTTCTGGAATAGATGTCGATAATGAAAATATATAGTTTGATAACCTTTGGAGTTTTATTAAAAGAAAATAAAAGAATTCAATGGTACTAATTGATAAGTCTTTTTTTTATATTAAATATTAGATATTAAAAAACAAATTTACTAATGTATTTCAGTCATCTGTCGCCGTCACAAATTTTTTTTGGTGGAAAACAAATATAAAAATGTAGTTTCTTTATTGACAATTTCGCCATACAGTCACCACACAGTCACCAAAATGGTAGACATAAGTGCTGACTTAGTGACCCTTTCCCATGTTGCTATTGCAAATTATAGTATTTTTCTTCCATCTATAACTGCTTTTGATATATGTCTGTGCCTATTTTCGTTAGTTTATTTGTTGTTGGTGCACTTTATTCCAATTCTTATGATGATATAAAACCTGGTTATATAAATCCTGTTATATACAACTTTTTTCTAACCGTAGAAATTTTTTTCTTTTTTAATGGCAGCTTTTCAACAAGTTCATATCGCCTCTTTAATGCAACATAGTTATATTTTGAAAAATTATAACTTTTAGTTATTAAAACAAAAGTACTCTTTCATCCGCATATGTAAAAAAATCCATCCGCATATGTAAATAAATGTTCAACAATAAATCTCTAGCTACATCGAAATTATAGCAAAATATATTTTGTGAAATCGCACCTGAAAGCGTTCGTTTGAAAAACTTTAATTGCATTTGATCTTAAAAACAAAAAATTTAAATACTACGTGTACATAAATTCTTATCTGTAGGTTTCAATTAATTATACCTTATTTTATCCATTCGCTTCATATATTGATGGACCCAAACTTTTTAACTCCGCTAAGAGATTTCTCCACACATTTTTCTATCTTGTGACTTTACAAAAGTTAATATTACTTAAATATTCTCGTTGATATTTCAATTGACCACTTAAAAAACAGCTTACGTATGACTGTTTTAAAATCAATTTTAAACAGATGTTATCATTTTACATCACATAGCAAAATGATAATTTTCTGTTTGAAACACAATGAAATTTGAAATTAATATGACAAATCGATTCAAACAACCACTTGGCATCTTTTATTGTTTTGATATCGGTTTGGCATCTAAACCAATTTTGATCACATACCCGAATAAATATAAAATTTTTGAATATTAAACCAAACATTTTCTAAAAGAATTTTTGAATGGACGATTTTTCGAGCTTTCATTATGTACTTCCATAAATATCTACTTATATGAGCAAGAGCGTGTATAAAATAACGTAGATATAAAAAAAATTATTGAAAACTGCCTATTTCACAATAACGAAACACTTCTTTCTTTCGTACAATTACATTTGAAACAAAAACAATTTATAAAGGTATATATGTATAAAACTGTGTAATTTGATATCAAATGGTTTGCTTTTTTTCAATTCAACACATCCAAACAAAAATTGCTTGAAAAAAATTAATGGTCAACTATGTATCTACTTCACAGTGACAAAACACTTTCGTACAATTAGATTTGGAACAAAAAATATAAAAACATTATCTTTATTTTATATAAAAAAGTTACCTCAAGCTCAATATTATATATATATATATATATATATATATATACATATATATATATATATATATATATATATACATATATATATATATATATATATATATATATATATATATATGTATATATATATATATATATATATATATGTATATATATATATATATATATGGGCATTTCCAGAAAAAAGTCCACCTTGATCGAAAAATTAAAAGTTAACAAACAGATTTTTTCCTAATGTATTATAAAAGAGAAACTTCTAAAATAAATTAAATTTAGGAGCTCAAAGCTTTCTTTTGTTGGGATGGTGAAATACTGAGCTACAAGTTTGAAGTTCCCGTTTTTGTAAGTGTTTCTTAACTTCAAGGGCATTTTCTCTTTATAATTAACATTCCTAAAAGCAATTTCATAATAATACTCTTAATGCAAAACTGTTGCTACAAACATATTTAATCATAAAACAAATGCAAACAAGTAAAAACGTTATATTCGACCGGGTCGAATCTTAAATACCCTCCAAATATTTAGTAAGTGAATTTGAAATGTTTAACTTGGTGTTACAGAGTTCCTTTATATAATATCGTACGTCAACGCCCACTAAAGGGGGCGGGGTTCAAAAATATACAATATCATGTTTTCCACAGACGAACGTATGGGCATTGCTAGACCGTCTTAGACTTCACCACAATTCTCTTTGGAGGCTATAAAAACTGTATTTTGGCGGGGTCGCTCTGGCAAGGGCTGTGGAGGAAACATTTCACCTTTGTCATAAAACTCTAAAAATAAATGCTTGGGATAATTATATACAAAATTAAAATTTCTTTTTTTTGATAAGGTCATTTAGAGGGCAAAGGGGGAGAGGGGGTAGGGCAGAAACAGATACACATAAAACTGTAAAAATAAATGCTTGGGATGATTATACACAAAATAAAAAAAAATGTATATTTATTTTTAATAGGGTCATTTAACGGGCAAAGGGGGCAGCAACAGGCAGTCATAAAACTCTAAAGATAAATGCTTGGGATGATAATACACAAAACTAAAAAAAAAATTTTATTTTTGGTAGGGTCATTTAGGGGGCAAAGGAAGAAGGGGGGGGGACGGGTAGGGCAGAAATCGGCAGTCATAAAACTCTAAAGATAAATGCTTGGGATGATTATATACAAAATTTAAAAAAAAAATTTTTTTTTGGTAGGGTCATTTAGGGGGCAAAGGAAGAAGGGGGGGGGAGGGGGTAGGGCAGAAATCGGCAGTTATAAAACTCTAAAGATAAATGCTTGGGATGATTATATACAAAATTTAAATTAAAAATTTTTTTTGGTAGGGTCATTTTGGAGGCAAAGGAAGAGGGGGGGGGGGGGGTAGGGCAGAAATCGGCAGTCATAAAACTCTAAAGATAAATGCTTGGGATGATTATATACAAAATTAAAAAAAAAATTTTTTTTTGGTAGGGTCATTTAGGGGGCGAAGGGGAAGGAGGGGGTAGGGCAGAGTAGTACCAGGTTCCGTTTCAGCTTCGTCATTAAAGCTTAAAAGTGTTATTTTTAAGGAATGTAGGCTTAAGTAAAACAATTTGTTAAATTTTTATGCCATTTTTGCCTATAATAACGCCCACTGAAGTGGGCGGGGTCAAAAAATATTTTTATTTTATTTAATGGCTCCAAGTTTAAGGCGTTGGACCGTATTTGACATAAAAATATATCATTTGCTTAATAAAATAACCAAAAAACTTTAAAAATTATGTTGTTTTTTCTGGGTTGGTTTAGTTCTTCTTAGGGGAACTTTTTTCCCCCTTGCCCGATTTAGCCCATCTTCGAACTTAACCTGCTCTAAGTTTTAAAATATATTTATGCCAAATTTCAGGAGTCTAGCTCTTTTCGTTTGGACTGTATCGTGATTTCCACAGACGGACGGACGGACATGCTCAGTTCGTCTTAGATTTCATCACTGATCAAGAATATATATACTTTATGGGGTCTGAGATGGATATTTCGATGCGTTACAAACGGAATGACAAAGTGAATATACCCTCCAAATTCTTTTTTGGAGGGTATAAAAATAAATTTAGTATTTTATAGTTTTTATATAATTTTCTAATATTTATGTCTTTTTCGCATTTTTTTAACATAATAAAATAAAGTGGAAATTTTAGTAATGTAACGCCAGTAACGTAACGCCAGACCAATTTTCATAAAAGAAAAAAAAGGAAAAAAGATTTGTTCAATTTATAACTTGGAAAATAAATGTATATTGGTCCAAAACCTATCAAAAAAAATTTGATTAAAAATACTTGCCCAATTCGCAGAGGTCAACAATTTTGTTATCAAAGTCAAATCGCACTTCCGTTTTTTGTAACGTAACGCCAGGTCACTTTTTGGAGTATATCTTGAAATTCTTAGGCTCAACTATTTCCATTTTTTGGCTGAATATAGAGCTATCCAATCACTTCTCTAATGTGAGAAAAAAACTTTTTTAAATTCTGGTTTTTAACGTCCCAGCCAGCATTTTTGGAAATTTTTAATCGAATTCGAGTCTTTTTTGATTCTTCTGCGCGATTAAAAAGCTAGAATATGCGCTCATTTTCTGATCATAAAAGATACTTTTGTCGGGAGAAAAAAGTGACTACCCGCGACTCCTCTTAAAAAGTCATTTATAAGTCATTTTCTATATTTGTTTAGAGTAATTTTCGACCCTTTTTCTAGTACTTTAATGATCATTTTCGAATCGCTTTCTGATCATTTATTACTCTTAATTAACTTCCTTTATGATTCTTTTTCGAGTCGTTTTTCAGTCATCGTTTAATCGCATACGAGTCTTTTATGAGTAATTTAGAAGTCCTTTTATAGTCATTTATCAGTCATGTTTGTATTATTTTGGACTCCTTTTTACGTCATTTATGATTATAATTTGAGTCATTTATTAGTCGTTGTTCTAATTGTACTTTACTCTCTTCAAATATTTTTTAGTCGGTTTTCAGAGTCCTACGTTTACACTGCCGTTCGTATGAACGTTAAGTATCAAAGAAAGAATATTAAGTTTATATTCGTGATGTATCTACATTAGACATCAAAGTTTATTTAAAAAAAATTTTTTTTTTTCATTAAAAATAGTGTTTAAAATTAAAAGTTCAAATAGTGTTTAAAATTAAAAGTTCAAACTTGTAAATTAAATTAAATTGGATATTTTAACATATAAATTAAATTGAGTAGGTATTTTAACATATAACAAAAAATAACGATAATTCATTTGTATAAAATAATAAAATTGCATTTGTACTTAAGAGTTAAAAACGAACTCTAATCTTTACGCTTTCTTTTTGTCACTCTATCTTTAGCATGCACAAAATGCTTTTGCAGAATGACATTCATGTCTTTATCTGTGCTTTTGTATTTAAGATGACAAATATCTGAAACAAAATATTTTATTTTTTTCTTTTGAAATATTTATATTATCAAATATGAACTTACTTTTAATTAGTGTTATTACATAGCACTTTTCGGCACTAGGCTTAGAGCTAGTCCCCTTCCAGCTGAATAATGTGGCTAATTCATCCGAATAAACTTTTCGAACAGCAGCTCTAAGAAATTGTGGTGGCCCCTCACCGCCGGTTTTTGCAATAAATTCTTTCTGTTAAATGTAATATGTTATAAAGAAATGTATATACTTACATAGTTAATAAGATAATTAGTTATATATTTAATTAGTTAGTTAGTTAGTCAATTAGTAAGTTAGTAAATTAGTTAGCAATTAGCTTGTTTGTTACTTTATTTTGTCATTTTCTACACTCACAAATTGTTTGAGTTTTTCCTCATTCTCCTGTACTAACGAATCAAAATTATTTAAATCATTGACATCATTAAACGGAAGTTTTTGGGTGTCATTAAATTCGTTTATTATTAAGCTTTCACCATTTTGCTTTCGAGCTTCCAGTTTTACAGCAACAACTTCTTCTGTTATTTTTAAAAAATTCCGGTTATTTCCTTCCCCCATCTCCTTTACTGCTTTTTTTAAATTCATAACTTCATTTTTTAAAGAAAAGATTTCATTACGCAAATCCATAATTAAATTCACAACCTTTTCCGATTGGGGGACGTACACGTTTTGCACTGTAAATAAGATCTTCTGAGTAAAGATTAAAACTAATATTGATCAATATTTTACTTACATGTTGTAAGATTGTTTGACGCGTATGGAAAGACTTCTGACTCCAAGAGATTATTTGTTGACATTGCTTATTATTGGTGTAAAACAGTAGCTATTGTCTGAAGAATTACGCAAACATATAATTTTTTTATTAATATTGTTAATGGTAAACTTAGTTGTTTTATCAAAGACGATGTCAGCCGACCAATATATGTTGAAATTTTTCGAGTTGATTGGATGCAAAAAAAGAGACGTTAGATTACTTATTTCTTTGCCAACAAAACATAAAACATTTTCCTCTTTATTAATTTCTTCAATTTTAACAATTTTATCCTGAACTAGGCAAAAGTTGTCAGGTTCTCGTAAGGAAAAAAACAATCCGTTAACAGTTACGTTTAAAATTTTGCCGTTTTTGTATCTTTTTAAAAGTGGTTGCTTTGGTTCTTCTTCCTTTTCCAAGTAAAAGCTGTTTTCTACCTGCCTTTTGTAAATTTGAGCTGCAACGTTTTGCCCCTTTCTTATTTTGCGTTTTATTTTTTGCAAATAGTTCTCAAACTTGAAAGCGCTTATGTCGTCTAAATTTCCATAAAGTTTTGCATCTTCATGAATATGTAACAATGCGTGAAAATTGTACGTTAAAAAGCTGGATTCGTACAATGATGGAATTTCATTCACGAATGATCTTAATAGCTTTTCAGCACAGTTGTTGTTTTTCTTGCAGTCATTGAAATTTAATAAAATTCTTAAAGCCAAGGATAATTTTAAGAAGTGGTTATATCTTTCTGTACATAAAATATTTTTCAATATAAAAGGACCGGTGTAAATCAGGAATTGTCTTAGCTCTGTAGCCTTCCATCTTTCAAGATATTTTAAGCTGCGAGGCTTTCTTTGAAACTCCTTTGTTATATTGTTTAAATTAAAACACAGCTCTTTTGAAATTGTTTCACATTTCCATGACACTAAAGAATAACCTTCACCTTTTTTCTTTACCCAGGCATTTAATAACGTTCGCATTACGCCTAAACATACAACGTGCATATAATCTAGAGAGCACTGTGCAACAATATCTATGTTTAGTTCTTCTAATGGTGAAGTTAACTGCTTCAAGTGATGTTCGGGTTGAAAACGATTTCTGAAGGTGTCGTTGGTTCTTATCGTACACTCGCTTTCGGCCGGAAAAATAAGACGATGCTTGATTATTTGTCCTTTCTGTGTACAGCGAGTACAGGAATAGTAGCCACTATGCCCCTTAGTTCCTAAAACAAAGGATTTTGCTGGGGCATCCATAACAAAACAACGCACTTTAATATTAAAAAACTTGTCAGCAAAAACCAATCCTTCTTCCATCAGAGCATTAAGTTCTTTTATAAATTCTTTTAAAAAATCATTTGCGCTATTGGGTTTTGAAATTCCTTCAAAGACACCAATAAGGAACACAAAGCTTGATCCAACAACACTTCCTAAAATCGGCCAAGCTTGTTTAGAGCTGCTTTTAAATAGCGGCAAGCCGTCAATCCCAAAATCACAAACAATATCCATCAATTTCCACTCGTTTCTTACCAAAAAATCGGTTAATCCGTTTTTTAAACCGTAATGGATATACTTTCCTTCACCAACTTTTCTCTCAACAATTGAAGTAGGCGTTTTTAAAAGTGTCCTAGCGTCTTTTGGAACTTTTATATTGCATTTAACCAACAATAATAATAGTGCATTAATTGCAACAAAGCTCACTTGAAATTGAATTGCCCACTTAGCTAGTCCTTCACACAAATTAAATTCATTTTGTGCACTTTCACTTTCATCATTCGAATTATAAAAAATATCACTATCAACACTGTTTGCATTTGAACATTGACTTAAGTCTTCATGTTCTTGAATGTTTTCTTCAATATGATTGTCTGTTCTTTTTTCAGACTTATGTTTTTTGGCCGAAATTAAATTTTCAGCCTCTTTTCTTGCTAATCTTTTTATTTGTATTTTTGCCAATCTTTTTGTTTGTTTAGCTGACATTGCCTTTTGTATTTACATATGTATATTTATTAACAATATCTTACTTTATTTATTTTTAAGTATTTAATTTATTCACACGTTTTAACTTCTTTTGTTTCACAACTATACGCTTTACACTTTTTTACACTTCAATATAATTTTTTAAATTAATTAAAACTGAATTTTTTGACATTTACTCAAAAAAATGCAAAGTATGTCCCAGCATACTTGAGAAAAAATATGCATAACAAGCAGTGTTTAATCATCTATCTGCGCAAAATATGATAATAAAATATGTAATTACAATCATTTTTCAAACACCTGCATGATCTGTTTTTGATTAAGCGTTTTTCAATCTTCAGTATAAGTAGAATATAATAATAAATAACGGATATAATAGTCACATTTTAAACGTCTGGATGATTTAATTCCGATTGCTATACATTTTGTTATTGTATTTTAAATCAAACTCATTTTACACATTGCCGTGAATAATTTTTGAGTCCTTTTTTAATCGTGTAACTGACTAATAAGTTTTTGGTCACCAAAAGTAATCTAAAAAGACTCAGCAAGGTGATTTTTGTAAAAACAATCTTCCAAATGCTAGCAGGGGTTTTTTTTTCAACATATCGTCGTACAAAAGTAACGTAACGCCAAAATGGAAATGCCCATATATATATATATATATATATATATATATATATATGTGTATATATATATATATATATATATATATATATGTGTGTATATACATATATATATATATATATATATATATATAGATATATACTATATATATATATATATATATATATATAGATATATATATATATGTATATATATATATATATATATATATAGATATATATATATATATATATATATATATATATATATATACATATATATATATATATATATATATATATATGTATGTATATATATATATATATATATATATATATATATATACATATATATGTATATATATATATATATATATATATATATGTATGTATATATATATATATATATATATATATATATGTATATATATGTATGTATATATATATATATATATATATATATATATATATACCCAGTGAGCATTTTATGAAATTAATGATCATATTCGAGTCTTTTTCGAGTCCCCCGCACGATTAAAATAATCATTTATGCGTTTTCGAGTCGAAAATGACTGTTCATTCGGGAGAAAATGGTACCCTAGCCGCGACTCTTCTAAGGGAGTCTTTTATGATTCGCACTTCTGATCAATTTCGACTCATTTTCGAGACAGTTTGTGGTAGTTCTTACAAGCAGTTGCGAATCTTCTTCGAGTCATTTTTCAGTCATATTACTGGTCATTTACGAGTCTTTTTCGAATCATATTAAAAACGAATTTTTAATTGAATTTTTGCTGTATCAATACAACCATTTATTATTGTTTTGTTTTTAATTTAATTTATAAATAACATAACAAAAACTTATTTGCTAAACTTTTCTGGTGCAATTGCATTTTTGTCTTTTTCCGGAACTGTCTATACATGGGAGCCAATTCGGCAATGGTTATCTTCTCCGGCACATATCTGTAAAGAACCAAACAATTAAATTTTTTTGAACTATAACGATATGAAGTCCTTACTTACAATGATTACGTCGTTTGCAGCTCCTGGCGATGTTTCTCGCCTTGTTTCATCACTTATTCATCCTGAATATCTTAATTTTCACGTTCAGTCTCTTGGTTCTGCTTTAGTTTTTTATTTAACTTCTTTATAGCTGACATTACCTTTTTTTCTTTCTAATTTTTATATGAATTCACTGACAAATGTAATATGTACACTTTATATATATTTTTTCTTGCTGTTTGTATTTGTTTTTTTTAAATCACTTTCTAAGTATTTCTGGGAATCATTTTCTAGTCTTATTTTAAGCGCAGAACTGATTAATCAGTTTTTGATCACCTAAGGTACTCGAAAAAGACTCAGTTTGGTGATACAATCTTCCACATGCTGACTGGGTATATATATATATATATATATATATATATATATATATATATATATATATATATTTATATACATATATGTATATGAGTAACATTAGTTGTATCTGCTAAAAGTATTTTTACAAAAGAAAGAATTTTTTGTGAAATAGGAAAAATGTGTATGACATAAAAAATTATTTTTTTTTATAATATGCTTTACTAAATTTTCCACTATAATAGAAATATCGTCAATAGAAATTAAATAAAAATTTGCATCCAACTATAGGTCTGAATGACCAAACTTGGCGATCCTAATAAAACGTTTTTAATTTTTTTATATGTATAGGTATATTAACACACATGTACATATGTATGTACATATGTATAAACATACATATACATATAACAGTCTTATGTGATACGTGCTGCGATTATTATCTTATAATTAATATTCAATTTAAACGAATAAATGTTTAAAACAAAAGTAAAAATACATAAATAGGTATTAACAATTAAATAATTACGTGTGTTTTCTGTTAGATTTTTTATGTTTTACACACGATAAATACAATTTTAATAAAAATTGGAATCATTTGATTAATTAAGCAAGAAATAATTAAATGCAACAGAAAAACAATTGTAATTAAAATTTATTACAATAAATATTTGTTAAATTAGTAATAAGAGTCAGTCATACACAATGTGACATTCGCTGTGCCTTAACAAAATCATTTTTACTTGCTTCTTTTCTTTTAATTTCAACAAGCTGCTAGTACTTTTCTATTCAGTTTAAAAAGTGATCTGTGTTTAAAGAATGACTCGTCATACATGATCATGATCTTTCCACCCAATAGAATAAAACACAATAATTCATTCATTGATGATTTTGAAAAAAATGCATCGTATTTGTTTTATCAATGAATTTAATTTTGTTTTCTTCTTGTTTTTCTTATTATTTTTAGCATGTAGTCGAGCAGAATTGTTTGTGTGCTAAAAGTAATTAAGTTTTTATTCACAACATGGGACAACACTGATACATAATTTTTTCGAGGGGGCTGGGAAACAGTACAAATTATCGAGTTTAAAATTACGATTATCTAAATATTTTTTTAAATGTCTATATGTAATTTATTTGTCTCAGTTAATTTATTAAGCATACATATCCTTTGTTGTGGTTTGCGTACATAATTGGCTGCTCAGTGCGTAACCGAAAAAAAAATCCATTTTGGTTTTATTGGGTTGAGTACAGGGTTGGCTAACCGGTAGATAATCCAAAAAACTCCACACGGGTTTTATTGGGTATTTTGTTTAAAAAATTTTGTAATTTATAAGTTTTATTTACGAAATAGCAATAAAAATAATTATAAAATTTATATAAAAGAATGAAACAAATCACAGACGTGTCCATTCGATCATATCACCATTTAAGCCTAGCGGGTTTTTTGCTATTTATTATTTTAAGGAAATATGTACTGTATAATATACGAGGTCTGATAAAAAAAATAACTGCTATTTTCAAATTTCGTGGGTTACGTATGTTCGATTATCGCATTTTTTTCTATTATGTTGGTAATATCAGCCAATACAGTTTCTTTGATCCAGTTTTTCGAATAGTAAAATATCGAAGTGCACACCAAAACACGACTAACCTTTTTATCTGTCAAAAACAAACTGACAATCCAAAATGGGTGATATTACCAACATACATATATAACAGACATGTGTACCAACATAACAAAAAAATGCGATAATCGAAGATACGTAACTCACAAATTTGAAAATAACAGTTATTTTTTGATCAGACCTCGTATGTTTGTTTATGTAATGCATAATATTAAAGGCGTTATTTATTACTTTTTTTCCTTAATAACAGATTGAAGAAACAACAGTTCGTAAAAAAATTCATTTAATAAGCCTCTTCGGATTAAACATTTTTTTTATACCCTCCAAAAAAGAATTGGAGGGTATATTCATTTGTCATTCTTGATCAGTGATGAAATCTAAGACGATCTAGCCATGTCCGTCCGTCTGTGAAAATCACGATTCAGTCCAAACGAAGAGAGCCAGACCCTTGAAACTTAATATAAATATATCTTGATAGCACAGGTCAAGTTCGTAAATGGGGCGAAGCGGTCCAGAGGGAAAAAGTTTGCATTTATCATTTGTATTTGTATTTATTGTTTCAGTCTATGGTCTCATAAAAACCTTACAGACTAGATTTACATATGTAGGTACTTACAAACTAATGATTCAAATAAGAGTAGTTAAAACAAAGTAGAAATATCACAAATAACATACGCTTATACAAGGAACAAGTTTAAATGATAATAATTAAATTATTTGACTAGAAAGAAGAGTTTTAAACCTCACTTTATCAGTGCTGAATTGAACAAAAGATTTATGCTGTTTCTGTAAACTAAGATTGATTTTATTTAGCTGAAGGTTAAAGCACGAGTTAAAGTGCCATTACACGCATAATTAGTCCGATGAAAAGGTACATCGAAAAGCTTACCTAGCCTAAGATTCCTTGGTGGAATGTAAAACGGAACAGAATTAAGCAAATCAGGGCAATCAATACAGCCATTAATAATGTCATAAATCAGTAAAGCTGATTGGAGTTCCCTACACGATTGCAAAGTACGTAGTCCAGTTAACAAACATTTGGACTCATATGGGACAGTAACTAAATAAGGTAACGAACGACCTTGTAGCAAACTTAACAAACGCGCGCTGCAATCTCTCAATACGATAAATAAGATTAGAAGCGTGAGGATTCCAAATTACAGCCGCATATTCTAATTTAGACCTTATAAAGCATGTAAATATATGCTTTAGTGTATAAGGGTTAGTAAATTCAGAACAACTTCTCTTCAAGAAGCCAAGCATTCTATAAGCTTTTGGAAGCACATACTCAACATGAGCCTCAAACGATAAAGAACTATCAAAAACAACACCAAGATTAAGTTTAGAATCAAACGTGGCCAATACGACTCCATTAATATTAAAAGATACCGCCGTGGGATTTTGACTCCTAAAAAACGAAACGTGCAAACATTTACTAATGTTCAATTGCAAACGAAGAAGGTTGCACCAATTTGTTAAATTATTGAGCTCATTCTGCATTATACGCGCATCATTAATAGAATCCAATTTCATAAAAAAAATTAAGATCATCAGCATATAAAAGATATTTAATAAACAAATTAAACAATAATGTGCTAAGGATGCTACCCTGAGGTACCCCTGACGTTTGCACGTAAGGCCTGGATATATAACCTTCAACATGCACAGCACAAATTCTATTGGATAAATATGATTTAATCCATTTCAGGAAATTCGAATGGAACCCCATTAGCTCCAACTTAGACAGAAGTATAGTATGCGACAGCTTATCAAACGCTTTAGAAAAATCAGTATAAATTACCCCAACTTGACTCCCATGTTCAAGAGCGTTCAAACAAAATTCACTAAAAAGAGTTAGATTTGTTACCGTAGACCTACCCGAATAAAAACCATGTTGATAGAGGGACACCCACGACTTAATTTGAAAAAAAACTTTTTTGTGAATAATGTGCTCGAAAATTTTAGAGACAGACGATAGTTTGGAAATAGGCCTGTAGCATGAGCTATCATCTCTCTTGCCATCCTTGAAAATAGGAGTAACTACTGCAGACTTCCATTTACTAATAAATTCGCCTTCTTGAAGCGATAGATTGAAAATATAGGCAAGCACAGGTCCTAAAGATTTAGAAGTGTTCTTCAGGTAATAAGTACAGAGACCATCAAGATCAGATTTATAACTTTGCTTGCTTTGCGAAATTGCATCTAATACGACTTCCTCAGACATAGTTAAGGACCCAATACTTAATTTGGAAAGCGCAGCCACAGTGGAAATAGAATTGAGAGCGACAGGCTCAAAGTTCGAGCTGAAAAAGGATGCGAACATATTAACCACATCGTCACATGAACAAGAAATGTTGCCGTCAAAACGCATCGTAGAGGGAATGTCCGACGACTGCCTCTTAGATTTCACAAAAGACCAGAAAGATTTTGGGTTGGACATTATCTCTTCTTCCTTATTCAGAAGAAATTGTTCATAGAGGAATTTATTTAGGAAGTTAAACTCACGACTGAAATGAACAAATTTTGCACGGGATTCATTGTCGCCAAAGTTGAGGAATTTTTTATGGAATTTCTTACGCAAGTTTTTGAATTTTTTGAGGTCACTGGTGTACCAAGGAAGCTTGTATGGCTTGAGTCTCTTAGTTGAAACATTAGCAGAACAAATATCAAGAATTTTCTTCAAAAAAAGTTCATAGCACTCAGACGTTCTTAGTCCAGAAAAATTATAAGTCCAATCAAACGAATTAAAAACGGAATTCAGCACATCAAAATTACACAGGTTAAAGTTGAGATCATTAGGAATTGAAGATTGTGAATTATTGAAAAAATTTATATTAGTAATTTCAAACACTAAAGGGTGATGATGAAGGTTTATCGGAAAGATCCACAGTAAAGGGACATAAATTTGACACGTAATGAGCTCAGCCACCAAAAATGAGATTTAAAAATCGATTTAATTTGTTGGGATAATTATTAACTTGACACAAGTTAAGCGACAGAACACTATCAACAAAGTTTATTTCGTGACTTAAATTTACGTTGCATGGCGTTAGAAAAGAGCTGTCTGCAAATCTTGACCACATAATATTTTCCAAATTATAGTCGCCCAAAATACAAATATTGCCATTCACTGTGAAGCTCTCCCCAAACGATAAAATATTAGCAATATGCGCATCATATAATTCATCCAAGCTATTGGGTGGAATGTACGAAGCGCAGAACAGAAATGAATCACTATCCTGAGATATAGAAACGATCAATTGATCCAGCAAGCCATTATGATAATCAATATTGCATATGGAAGATTTGAAACACTTCTTTATAGCAATAACCACTCCACCGCCTAATGATAAACCAGTAGTAGCAGTTTTGGATCAAAAAACTCAGCATCAAAAAAATCCTTGTTCAACCAGGTTTCAACAAATACAATAACATCGAAATCATTTTGCGAAGAAAAATCATAGATGGCAGAAGATTTAGTTCTCATTCCCGAGAGATTTTAGAAATAAACCTTGCTTTCGCTCATGAACTAGGGCTGATTTGCCGGATGTTTCCGCTTTTGAAAATTTACAAATGGGCGCACCCTAATATCAGCTGGCCAGATTTCGGACTTAAGAGGTCATCGTACAGACCATTCGATATACCCATTCCAAAGTTTACCTTCTTTAAGGAACTTAAGTCTGCATTATTTTTAACAAATTTGAAGCATGCCAACTGATTTTTATTTATATTTGCTGTTTTAGCAACGTAAGTGATAATTTGATCTGTCGTTACGTTAGGCTTAAACGAAGATAAATGGATCGATTTCTTCTGCGATATTACATCTAATTCATTAGATGCATTAGCACCATACACAACGGAGACACTTTTATTATTGCGCTTACCAGCAGATGTACGTGCCGGTAATACAGGAAAAGCTGGTTGCTCTTGAATAGATTGACTTGGCACTGAAGGAACAGAGCACGACACTGCACTTTGCTGACCGCTAGTAGTCTCCAAGATATTTGATGCAGACGAATTAATTGACGATTTATACTCGGATAGTCGTTTCTGTTCATCACGAGGTTTCCCAGTAAGGAGTGGTTGTTTACTTACATCTGGTAACGCTTTACTTCTAACCGTTTCAGCGTAAGTTGGTATTTGGCTTGACCGATTTATGGCTTTAGTGATCTCTTTGCACATATTGTCATTTTTTTCCTCCAACGATTGAACAAACTTTTGGCTGTTTCCACAAAACTTTTGTATGTCTTCGACATTCTTATCACAGACTTTTTGAATTTTAATCACTTTATTAATTCTTTCTTCATAACGAGTCTCAATAGCTTCTAATAATTTTTTAATTTCATTTTCATTCTTCTTTAGAGATGTTATAAATTCCTGTTTATATGTAGTCAATTAATTGCTGTTTGTTTTTGATCACCCCGACTTGTACAGGGTGTTTTTTATTGAGGTATAGAACTTCGAATTGAAATAAAACACAAGAAAATCGTTTTAGTGTCCATCAATTTGGCTTTATTGGAAGGATAATTTTATGCCATTAATGTTTAAATATGATTTCCAATTTTCAACCACTTTTTCGAGCATATGGGGCCGTATGTTGGCAATAGCGCCACGAATGTTGGCTTCCAAGTCCCCTAACGTTTCTGGTTTGTTGGCGTAGACGAGCGACTTCACATATCCCCAAAGAAAATAATCCAATGGTGTCAAATCACACGATCTTGGTGGCCAATTGACAGGTCCATTCAGCAAATTATGCTCTCATCGAATGTTTCCTTCAATAAATCGATTGTGACGTGCGCTGTGTGGCATGTAGCGCCGTCTTGTTGGAACCACAACTCATCCACATTCATGCCATCCAATTCGGGAACAAAATAGTCGGTTATCATGGCTCTATATCGGTCTCCATTAGCTCCAATTGCTGTGCACGGTGGCGAATCGATTCATTCGGGTCCTCTTCAACACTTTGCTCTGCAGCGGCAATTGTTTCTTCGGTGCGCACTGTTCGACGTCTCTGCGGATGCGTGTTATCACATAGAGTAAACGTAGTGCGAAAACGATCCATGGTTAACCGAATTAATTGCTCTGATGGACGATTATGTCGACCATAAAATGGACGGAGCTTGCGGTAAACTTCGCGAACTGAACCATTACTTTCGAAATAAATTTGCACGATTTGCAAGCGTTGTTCTTTTGTCAACCTGTTCATGATGAAATGGCAAACCAAACTAAATATTAATCACTTGACAGCTGACAAAATGGCCGCCAGTTAAAAAAGTGATGCCAACTTAAAGTTCTATAACTCAATAAAAAACACCCAATATTTCTTGTACTACCATATCAATGTTTTTTATATATTGCAATCAATCATCACACATGTATCTTATAAATTTATTTTCATCCATAATAGTAACAGAATATTGGTCCAGTCCCGCACATTTTTTCGTTATATGGAAAAATTTGCCACATACACCACTGCAACTTATTCCACTTTCATTTATAGCATTCAGCCATGTTATTGACAAATTTTTTTTTTTTTTTAACTGGGATATGTAGATATATGATGAAAAATTTAACATTGTTCTTGTTTGATACTGTGATATTTGTTATTCTAAATTTACGGACTTTAGCTTGTTTAGTTTTTGCTATTTTTTGTTAAATTAGGCTGTAAATATATAATAAAAAAATAGAACACCCAAATAAAATTTTCTAAATCAAGGAGAAACAACATTAAAATAAAACTAAATTTGTCTTCTTGTTTATTTTAAAAGTTTTCATTCTTATTTTTAAAATTAAAAAAAAAAGAAACGCCGAATAGTTGACAGCACTGCATAGATAAACTATTCCATGAAATTAAAAAGCCCAATAAAACCCAAGAAAAAAACCTCTGGGCTAGGTATCTTTTTTTCAAGCCTGGTTGAGTACATCTAGATGCGTTCATTTCAATGATTCATGCGCCAAATCATCAGTAGACTTCAAACTGATTCGAAAATAACAAAACCTCGTATCTTATACAAGAACACTAAAAAAAGAATTGAGAATTACACAGACACAAAATATGCTTTGCATGCAGATATGTCCACGTAATTTCGACAAAATACCACATAATTTAATATAAAAAGTTTGTTGTTCGCCGAACATAATTTTTGCCGAAGTCCGAAACTGAATCCGAACGTTCGAAGTATTAATTGGTACAAAATTTACTTGTTAGTAATGAAAATAAATAGCTTTATACATGTATAGTTTACTAACTGACTATCAGACAGCAGTTAGTTATATAACCGTTATCTTATTATTATATTTACATACATACATATGTATATTAATAAAGTAAGTAAACAAACAAACTCTAAAACACCTTTTGTAGCTTAAAATAAAAGTCGGGTCTTTAGATCTCTAGTCAGCAAGTATGAAAGAGCATTGGTGTTCATTTTCATGCTGAACCTGAAAAATTAGGTATGAGTGAAACATATGCGTACATACATACATATGTACATATGTAAGCATGTACATGCAATAGGTATGTAAATAAAATATAAATATTTATAAACATAAAATATACCGTATAAACCATAAAAAGTTTTTTTTTTCTTTTATAATTGGTTTATTGGACAAATTTCTATACAAAATTTGTTCAATAAGCCTACAATAAACATAAAATATTTTGTGTGAATTGCCAGTTACAGTTATAGATTTATTTAAATCTTTTTATACCCTTCACAAAAAAGTGAAATGGTATATATAGGTTTGTCATTCCGTGTGTAATTTCTTCGATATCAATATGGGACCCCATAAAGTATATATATATATATATATATATATATATATATATATATATATATATATATAAATATTCTGGATCCTTATGAATAGCGATGACGATTGAGCGATCCGTCCGTCTGTCTGTACATGAAATCGGTTTTCCCAAACCCCCAGAAGAGCTAGAGACTTCGTTCTTGGACCGTTGGATTGGAAATGAACTTAAAAAGAGTGCTATTCTAAATTATATATATAAATTAGATATATAAATTCAGAAAGATCCGATGTACGGTTCCAGAGCTGGGAAGCTTACACCTATTTCTCGACGCAAAGTTTATACCAAAAATAAATTTTTTTTTATAATGTTTGTAAATTAAACCTATTTCGTGCTTTGAGAAGCCTCAATAGTGTATTAAAAACTAACCAAATAAAAAAAAAATTCCAGGGATGGGAAATAAAATTTTTTCGGCCCATTCCTTATTTTGTAGTACATGTAGTAACTAAAATTGTTAAAAATTTCAAGTTTTTCTTTAACAAAACGTCTTTATACGTCATGAAGATTTGCATTGACCAAAAAAAAATTTTTTTAATTCCAATTTTGCTTCCAGGAATGGGAAATTGCATTTTTTTTATAAGTGAAAGTAATCAAACAGGCAACTGATGTATGTTGTTTTATTTTATTTTATTTATATTTTTTTGCTAACTAAAACTGTCTTATAGTTTAGGAAGAACAAAATTGATATCAAAAATAAAAAAAAAATCTAAATTTCGAATCCAGGGGGTCGATTCTGGTTCTGTGAAAACGTGAAATGAAAAGTTTTTTCAGCTTTTCATAGTAATTCTGATTCGCGTACTATGAAAAAACGTAAGGACAATAATGTGTTTTCATAATGTAAAAAACAGGCGGAATGAAACGAAATTTTTTCATATTTGCACATCAATGGTGATTCTGGTTCAATGCAACTGTGTAAACAACTGTCAAAAAGTTTTCATATGAAAAAAAAATTTTCACTTCATTTATTATCGTGATAACAATGGAGAAGATGAAAACGCGCAACAGTTTATGGAAATACTTTTAAAAAAGTGAATTCAACTATTACTACTTTTCATTCAACTTTTAATATTTTTCATTTAACTTTTAATGCTTTTCATTAACTTTTCTATTCTTTTATATGTATGTATATGCATTATATATATATATATATATATATATATATATATATATATATACATATATATATGTATATATATATATATATATATACATATATATGTTTATATATATATATATATATATATATATACATATATATACATATATATATATATATATATATATATATACATTTATATATAAATATATATATATATATATACATATATATATATATATATATATATATATATATACATATATACCAACATATATGCATATATACATATATATATATATATATATATATATATATATACATAAATACACACATATATATATATATATATATATACATATATTTTTTTTTTTTTTTTTTGGACGTAATGATAGCAACTATCAATAGTGGCCCCACGACAACTTCACTAGCACCACCCTGGGACAGCTTTGGCATTTCATCAGGGTGGGTAGTATTATCAGTATTATTCCTACGTCCTCCTTAGTTCCTAGGTAAGGAGGTTCGGAACTGATGCGCATATTTAATCGTCAGTAGCTAACGAATCCTAAGACGTACTAACTCTCCTACGAATCTGTGCTAATCTGCGAAGTTCCATCAGAACAAGCTGTACAAAACTACACACTCTGGTCCAATTCAATAAGGATTCCAGCATGGTCGGAATAATATTCTCCGGGCTGATCGTACGCCCCAAGCCTTCCTCTAAATACGACCTCCAGTTGCTGAATCGTGAGCAGACAAAGACGACATGCTCAGCATCCTCAACCACATTCCCACCACAGTGTGGACAGAACGGAGAGTCGTCGTGCTTAAAACGAAATAGATATGACCTAAAGCAACCATGTCCAGACAAGAACTGTGTTAGGTAATAGTTCAGATCACCATGTTTCCTAGTCAGCCATAATCTGATGTCGGGTATTAATGAATAAGTCCATCTTCCCTTTTCAGTGGTTGACCACCGTTCTTGCCATTTTTGCATACATAAATCAGAGTTATCCCTATTCATGATTTCTAAGTCGATAGGGATCATACCCGCAATGATAAAAGCCGCCTCGTCCGACACTGTCCGAAATGCACTACATACTCTTAAAGCAGCTAGCCTATACACAGGGCATACCAGGCCCACATATGTGGAATATCTAAGTGAGTCTGACCATACCGGGTGTGCATATAGGATAATGCTCCTTACTACTCCAGCGAGCAGTTTCCTCTGAAGATACTTTGGCCCTCTCGTGTTTGGCATGATCCGAGATAGCGCCAAACAGGTCCCTGATGCTTTGGATGCTATATATCGCAAGTGCTCGCGAAAAGATAGCCGTGTGTCAATCATCACACCCAGATATTTCAGAAATGCCTTTGATTCTATGGAACAGGTGCCAACATTGAGGGTAATAGTTTCCCTAGCCTTACGACTACTAATCAAAACCGCTTCGGTTTTATGATCAGCTAGAGTCAATCCCATTGCAGTGATCCAGGACTTTACTAATTGTACGCTGGCATTTGCAATGGTTTCTGCCTCCAGCAATTCCTTAGCTTCACACACTAGCGCTATATCGTCTGCGAATCCCACAATCTGCACTCTCTCAGGTAACCTCAACCTTAGTACTCCATCGTACATTACGTTCCACAACAATGGTCCAAGTATCGATCCTTGGGGAACACCACCACTAATCCTACGTTTCCTTATACCCGCATCTGTACTATAGATCAATTCCCTATACCGGAAATAATCCTGCACTATCCCTATCAGATATTCTGGGATGTCCAATCGAGTTAGAGCATCAACAATATGCACCCAGCTCGCTGTGTTGAACGCGTTCTTCACATCCAGCGTCACAACTACACAGTACTCCTTTGTGCCATTCCTCCAACTCCTGCCATAGATAGTCCGTGCAGCAGTTTCTACTACCACGTTTATAGCATCCACTGTTGACCTCGCCCTCCTGAAGCCAAATTGGTTGTCTGATAGACCATTTCTGTCATCAACGCAATTCCCAAGTCTTCGGCAGATCACACCCTCTAGCAACTTCCCACATGTATCTATCATACACAGTGGCCGATAAGATGAGGGATCATCTAGGGGTTTATTGGCTTTTGGTATTAATACCAACTTCTGCCTCTTCCATCTTGTTGGAAAAATTCCCCTACCTAAGCATGTATTCACCATTCTTAAGAACTGCTCGGGACAAAGCCTGACGGCCTCCTTTAATACTATATTTGGAATGCAGTCGAGTCCCGGTGCCTTCTTGTCTCTAAACCTAGAGACAACGTCCTCAATCTCAGCTATTGTAACCGGGGGAAAATTTAATGTCCCAATTGGAGGGTTGTGCTCCCAAGGTGGTGCGTCCTGCTGGGGAAAGAGATGGTCTACAATTTCCTCCAGGATTGGCCCCTCACTCGGTTGCAACGGGGTCAGGCATTTAAGTTTTTTGGTGACCAGCTTATATGCGAGACCCCAAGGATTATCATCCACCTCATCACAGATATTAAGAAAACACTGCCGCTTGCTCCTACGAATTGCATCCTTTAGGGCCTTCCTCCTATTCCTGTAATTCTCCTGGTATACGCTATTCTCTAACCTACCTCGAGTTCTTGTATACTGCCTTCTGGCACGTATACACTCCGCCCTCAAGCCGGCAATATCATCATTCCACCAATAAACCGTTTACCCCTTTACGGATCCTTTCCGCCTCACCATAGATGCATCGCACGACCGCGTGATATGGTTTACCAATTGTTCTGCCATATCCTCAGCTGAACCATTTAATTCCATACCTTCCATACAGATGGCAAAAATATCCTTATCAAAGGTATTCACTTTCCATCCCGACAAACCTTGTGCACGGGGAGTCACATGCCGTATATCATCCTGTATATCCATAACTATGGCACTGTGATCGCTGTGAGTATAAACATCAGATACTCTCCAGTTTACACGGTTTATAATGGTATCGCTGGCAAACGTAATATCAATAATTGAACCACCATTTCCTCCTCTAAATGTTTCCTCATCTCCAGAATTCAAGAGCACAACATTTAGCGCAGAAAGGGCCTCTAATAGCATCCTTCCCCTTGCATTTGTCAAGGGGCAGCCCCATTCAACAGCCCACGCGTTGAAATCCCCTGCTATTATAACAGGACTCCTGGCTGCAGCGTCCATCACTATGTTGTCTATAATAACACGAAAGTCATCAATAGAATATCTAGGAGGAACATAACAGCTGTACAAACATATGCCGGAAACAGTGGCCCGCGTGTACCCACATTGCGGTGATAACCTCTCCCTCAATATCAAAGAACCGGTAGTCCATATAGCTGCTGTATCTGTATCATCAGTAACCCAATTTGCAGATACAATCTTCTTATATGGCTCGCTGAGTACAGCAACGTCTACCTTTAAGTCTCGTACGGTTTGCCTAAGCAACTCCTGTGCTGCTTGGCAATGATTGAGATTTAGCTGTAATATGCGCATCCTGATTTTTAAGTAGTGTTTAACCTCTAAGCTTTTGTAGCGCCCTCTTGTAGTACGGGCAAACTACGCATCCGGTGACATGGTCACCATTAGTACTTCCAC
The DNA here is from genome assembly GCA_951800035.1 of Linnaemya tessellans. Lineage (NCBI taxonomy): Eukaryota > Metazoa > Arthropoda > Insecta > Diptera > Tachinidae > Linnaemya > Linnaemya tessellans. The sequence goes on from OX637535.1 coordinate 55,116,077, forward strand.
CCTTTCTACAGAGCATGCACGAAGGTCTGTTGGAACATGTTGCAATCTTGTGGCCAGCTTCTCCACAACGCAAGCAATTTCCGGATAGATCCTGGCCGCTACAATTCGTCGCCCTATGTCCAAAATCGAGACAGTTGTAGCACCTCTTCGGTGCTATCTTTTCCCGTATTCGACACACGACCCAGCCGATGCGTATCTTGGACATCTCTAGAAGGCGTCTAGCTAGAGGAGCACTCAGGCCAATCGTGGCAGTTTGTGTTCCCCCATACGCTCTCCTCAGTGATTTAATTGCAGTCAACTGCAGTACCTTAAAATCGTTGGATTTACTAACTATGGCGTCATAGATGTCCTCCTTGGAAGTCACCTCATCTATGTCCCTAATTTCAATCCTAACCTCTTGGGATAGTGCCCGTACTTCGGCAGTCCCACCCAGTACCGCTTCCACCTCCGACCTGAACACACCTATATTCTGGTGAGCGGGTTTAGTGAGCTCCAGTAGCAGCTCACCCTTCCCAGTCTTCCGAATGCCCTTCACATTCTCCCCCAGATTACTAAGTTTAGGGTCCTTCTTCACTTGCTTGAGAATATCAGCATAGGAAGCGTTCCCACATGTTTTAATAACTAGGGCATCCGAACGTGACCCCTGCTTACTCCTAATCCTATTTCTATTCGCTTCCCTGGGACGGACCTTTATCCACCCAGGTTCCTTAGTGCCTGGGTTCGGCAAAGCAGCACCATTCGCTGCCGCCGATCCCACACAGCTACCTTCACTACTCCTGATTGCATCTACTGCATCCTTCCTCTTCTTCTTAGCCCTATTCCCCTTTGGCCCAAGAGTACTTTCATCTCTCCTACGCTTCGGGGTCGCACCTGCAGGGACAGGGGGAGATGGTCTTACCATAACCCCTGTCTGCGTCTGCTTATTGCAGGGCACCTTGAGCTGACCAGTTCCACTGCTCAGCTCATCTGCCACCTGCATATACAATGCCTGTATTTCTCGAGACATCGATACTATATCCTTGTGGACATTCGATCTTGTCTTGAGAAAGTCTAATAGCTTTGCTATCCTCTCTCCTAGTTTTTCAACCTTGCCTTTCGGTTCCTGACCACCGTCTGTGGTGCCAAAACCTACCCTATGCGGCGTGTTCACCGCCGTAGGGGGCGATCTCGCGATCACCGGCCTCTTCAGGAATGGATTCTCAATTTCGCCATTTCCAGAGCCTTCCGCTTTCGCTTCTAAATTATTTTTATTGATCTTCATTCAATTGGGTCCAAACTCGCAGCCGCTGTCTCCGTTCGTTGTGCAGTCACGTTTAGATCCCATGGGTGTCTTTGCAAGCAGTGAGGTCCATGCGAGGGTTGACGAAGAGACCTTATGGATCAATCCGCCAGAGCCAGATCCGTGCTAACCGGGAATCAACATCCGGACCTACACCACCAACTTAATGATGACGAACTTCAAACGTACTTTGAGACTTGCCAAGTTTTAATAGGACGGAGGCAGTTGTGGCATTAGCCTGAGAGCCATTTCTGTACAAATTCACTCATACATACTTAAGTCCCAGAATACCACATCTACCAGCCCAGGGTTCTACCATTTCAAATCGTTTTCCCAGGAATGCCATAATTAAGACCGTACTGGACTTGGTCTTAATGCCAGGGACATCAAAGCCCCATCTCAGTGTGCCAAATAAAGGGCCACACTGAATAACAGGTCTTCTTGGGGCATCTTTGTTCAAGCCCTCCAACCCGTTATAATAACTCAGGGCCGCGGGGTCGTTACTCCCCGTTATCCGTACAAAATATCCTTATGGATTTTATATACGAATATCCTTGCGGATTATATATATACATATATATATATATGGATATATATATATATATATATATATATATATATATATATATATATATACGAATGTGTATATGTATATAAATTACCATTAACTTTTTATTTATAATCTTTATTATTATTTTTTGTACAATTGTTCTGAAAGAAGTGGATATAATTTTTTTATTTTTATTCATTAATGCGTGCGAGTTTGTTTTTATTTTTTTCATTTGACAATTACTCAGAACCCGAAGTAGAGGTTAAGTTAGCATCGGCGGTTACTAACAATTATTTAGCGGCAGCTTACCTAAACTAATTGCCGTACAAACACATATACATATGTATATACATATATATATATATATATATATATATATATATACATGTATATATATATATATATATATATATATATATATATATTTATATATGTATGTGTGTGTACATGAGTGTGTGTGCACATGTATATATATATGCACATATATTTATATATATATATATATATATATATATATATATATATATATATATATATATATATACATATATATATATATATATATATATATATATATATATATATAGATATATATATAATATATGTATATATATATATATATATATATATATATATGTATGTATATATACCTATATATATTTATATATATATATATATATATATATATATATATATTTACATGTACGCGCGTTTGTAACAATGGTTACATATGTTTTATTGTTAAATATGTGTATGAAAATAGCTTCCCTTTGCAATGTATTAATACTAATAGTTGCAATTATACCTAGTGTTTTATATTTTTTTGCTAATATTTGTTTAATAATAACTAAGTTAGACACAAAATGTTTAACATATTCAAAAACTCAACCAACAGTAGATGAACATTAAGGCGGCGGCTCAAGAAATTACAAAATTGTGTATGCGGCCTAACGCCGCACTCGAAACTTTTAAACTTCGCCCTCTGTAAGTGACATTGAAAGTTATATAGCATGGTTACAGTATTTTCATGGATACAACTGGAATGAAACAGTTTTTCATAACATGAACGGGAATCGCATTTTGTGTAAATGTGAAAAGTGTTATGAAAAGTTGTTATGAAAACGAAAATGAAAAGTTTTTTTTCATTTCACGTTTTCACAGAACCAGAATTGACCCTCAGGGTTGGACAAGTGCAATATTTTGTAGTACCTATATGAAAATGGCCAAAATGGTTAAAAAATTTAAATTTTTCTCAAATAAAGCTACTTTATACCTCAAGAAGACTTGCACTGATAAAAAATAATAATAATAATTTCGCTTCCAGGGTTGGGAAAATGAAAGTTTTTTTTGGTACATGCAATATTTTGTAGTACATGTAATAACCAAAATTGTTATAAATTTTAAGTTTTTCGTAAATAAAATCACTTTATACTTCATGAAGCTTTGCATTGATAAAAAATATTTTAAAAATTAAAATTTCCCTTCCAGGGGTGGGAAATTGAAATTTTTTATACATAAAAGTAACCAAAATGGTTAAAAATTTAAAATGTTTCTTCAATAAAACTACTTTATACCTCATGAAGAGTCGCATTTATAAAAATGCAGAAAAAAAATTAAATTTCAATTCCAGGGCAGGGAAATTTAAAGTTTTTTGGTACATGCAGTATATTGTAGAACATGAAAGTGACCAAAATGGTTGCAAATTTTAAGATTTTTGTAAATAAAACTACTTTATAAGTAATGAAAACTAGCATTGGTAAAAAAAGAAGACAAAAAGTAAAATTTCGCTCCCAGGCATGGGAAATTGAAATTTTTTTATACATAAAAGTAACCAAAAAGCCAACTAACTTCGGTTTTTTACTAATTAAAACTATTTTTTAATTCAGGAAAAACAAAATTGGTATCAAATATTAAAACAAATCAAAATTTCGATTCCAGTGTTGGATAACTGCAGTATTTTGTAGTACACGAAAGTGACCAAAATGGTTACAAATTTTAAGTTTTTGTTTAAATAAAACTCATTATTAAGAGTTGCATGAACCTCATTATTAAAAGTTGCATTGGTAAAAAAATAAACAAAAAAATTAAAATTTCGTTTCCACGGTTGGGAAATTGAAATATTCTTTATGCATAAAAGTAACAAAAGAGGCAATTGACGTTGTTGTTTTTGCTAATTAAAACTATTTTATAATTCAGGAAGAACAAATTTGGTATTAAAATCTTAAAAAATAAAAAATTTCGATTCCAGGGTTGGAGAAATGAAATATTTTATGGTACATGAAAGTGACCAAAAAGTTTAAAAATTCACTAAGAATTGCATTGGTAAAAAATAAAAATTCGCTTCCAGAGTTGGAAAATCGGAATATATTTGGTACATGAAGTACCCACGTAAATTCCAAATTTTGTGTTTTTAGTGAATTAAATAAACTATTTTATATATAAGAAAAAAATTAAATTAGTATCAAAAAATTAAAAATTCGGTTCCATTGTTGGAAAATCGAAATTTTTGGTACATACATTTGGTACCCACATAAATTCCCAATTTTGGTTTTTTTCAGTGAATTAAACATATTTTATGTTTCGCTAAGAATTAAATTGGTATTAAACATTTTTTAAACTGAACATTCGGTTTCAGGGTTGGAAATCGACATTTTCTGATTCATTAAAGTGACCACATAATTTGCTATTTTTGATTTTTATGATGAATTATACCTACTTTATATACCAGGAAAAAATTGGTATTAAAAAACAAAAAAATCTAAAAGGCGATTCTACGGTTGGACAATTAGAACATTTTGGGGTACATGAAAAGTATTTTTTTTTTTGTTTGAGGTATTAGAAATAAGAAAAGCCAAATATTTAGCTTCCTAGCCGAAAAATTTAAACGAAAATAATTACATCTATGAAAGGTATTTAAGATTCGGCACAGCCCAATATATAGCACTTTAACTTGTTATATTTGAAATTTAAATATACTTATGCATCTATTAGTGATGTGCCGAATATTAATTTTTGATATTCACGAACACAAATATCTAACACTACGTTCGCGAATACGAATGTGAAATTTAAGGACATTTCATTACCGTATGTGAAGCGAGACATACAAACGCAATGAGAACTTATTGTACATAATAAAAACTTGACATCAATGTAGCCAAGGGGTTGTTCATGCTGTAAGTAACGCTCAATGGGGAGGGGATTCTATTTTTGTTTTGATTTTTTACAGTGGGGGAAGTAAGGACCCCTTCCGTAATGTTACGTAACAGAAAATGTATTACTTTTGTGCAGCAATATTTTATTTTTGCATTTATTTATTATTAATAAATTTATAGAAAAACGTTTACAATTCAAAAAATTTTTAGCTATGTGGATGTATCGTCTTTATTTATTTATATAAATCTTTCCTGAAGTGTGGATTTGAACATGTAATCTTTGTTGTTTTACGAAGAAATCATTTGATTAATAAGTGGTTAAAAAAACAAATCAGAAATTTTTTATAAATTATGCCTTTAATATGTAAACTTCAGGAATGATAAGAGACAACGGCTTGCACCTATTTAACTTATGTATTTTATTTATTTATTTTAGCTTATAATTAAAAATTACAAGATAAATAAAAAATAAGAGCAATATTAACTTATGTAATTTACCAAATCACATATATTTTTTGAATTTAGATACACATGTGTATTCAAAAGGCGAAAAATAATATAAATTTTGTCTTGTACATAGATACAATTCCTTCTTGTGTAGAATATTAAACATAAAAGTCCTAATTCATAAAAAATATTTCATGCTGTAACCTTCTTACTTGACAATTTTACAATAGAAATATATCAAATATCGATGTTATAAGCATCAAATATTTGTTAAGAATTTCGCCTAAAATGTTTACTATCTGCATAATTTATAAAAAATCTTTTTGTTAATAGGTGGCTTGTAAGACAAATTTTTTATGAACATTTTTCCTATTAAGCTGTTTTAAATCAGAATTTTTTTATAAATTAGGCCTTTAGATTTTAGCCGCCTTTTCTGGTCAAATTTTTGTAATTTCCGTTTTATACCAGCGACATATTTAGAAAAAAAAACTTCCCCTACTAAAACTTTTCTTATTATATACATAACCATATATATGTATGTATGTACATATATGTATATAGTGGATTGACGATTATACCATTGGTTTCGAAAAAGTTGAAAAATCGACAAATATACGTTACGTAACATGGGAACAGCCCCCAAGCAATTGTTGGTTATTTCACCATGATATCACCTGTTTGTACGGTCATCAGGCGAATGTAATAAGTACAATAATGCAGAAACAACTGTAGGCTTATGTTTGTATAAAAATACATATAGAAATTTTGACATTCGATTCTCCAATTGTACCAAAAAATACCTTATCATTACGTAAAACTATTCGCCTGGGTTTGAAAATCCAAATACAAAATATGAAGAAGCCAGCTGTCTTCCGGACTTTTTTTGCTGCTTTAACTTCTAGTAAGTTTGGCTGTCAAAACTTTTTTTTTCAATATACTTCCAAACTATTTTGACATTTCAACTTGCATTGAATTCTCCCATGAGCTCACCTGGTATTCGCCTTGCTTTTACACATCAAATAAATACTTTTCATAAGAAAGATTGGCAGATTTTCAAAGTTTGACTTCTAATTCGCCGAGTCTTAGTTGCCTCATTCTACACTAAACTACATTTCGTCTTTAAATTTTATATATATATATATATATATATATATATATATATATATATATGTAAATAAATAACTTGTGTTGATCAAATCGCTTATAAAAAATCACCAGTCAAAAGAATTTCAACACAAGTTCAAAACAACTTATTGTATTGAAAACGATCCAAAGTTTTTGAATTCCATTAGCAGTAATTTTGCGTTAATTTTTGCTTTGGGATATAAGAAACTATTTATTTATATATGTATGTAGTATAACAAAGCATCAGTTCACGTAACTGTCAAATAAGTAAAATTCTTAGCATAACCGTCCCTTATTGTGTAAGGCGTCTACGTTTTTCGTAATAGAAAAAACGTATTCGGCATACACGCCAACTTCTTACTCAATCAGGCTGACTGTTTCATACCATCAATTTATTCTCTACACACTCGTTTAACTCGTCGCTTAAAAATATATGTACATATGTATTTAAATGCATACTCGTATGTCAAATTTTGATGAAAATTAAGAAATAGTCGACTTTGAAAAGTAATATTACGATTTTAGAGTAATCATATCTGGTAACTATGATCATCAAATCAGGGATGTATTTCCACAAAAAAGTAAAGTTGCCACTAGTATAACCCCACATACGGTATGTGACATACCAATGGAATTTCATTTTATTTTCTCTTCGACTCCGCTCACATAAACTGATGTGTGCGCAACAGAGATGACTATAAAGCATACGAACAATAAGAATGAAATACGTAATACTCTTGTAATTATATAAAATACACGCCATTCAGAGCTATGGTAGTTTTCACAAATGTGCTATCTGATGTTTAAAGCAAACACCAAGTTATAAAAAGGCACATTAAAATAATGTGGTCGTCTTTGTTTTACCGAAAACTGTATATTTGTGCATACCACAATATTTGTATATAATAGAAGAGCTCAGGGAGTACCGTCTAAACGTAATATCTTCATATGTTGTATGTACATGTGTACATGAACACACATCTCTAACCTTAGAGCAAATACGGATGAAAATTGACAGTCGCGGCGTTCTCTTTGTTTATTATTTTTTTTTTGAACAAATCAACGTTAGCAAACACCAGTAAAATCGAAGCTATTCAAATAGTTTTTAGTTATTAATATAATGGAAGCGGATGATTCGTATTCACAAAAGGTAAGTAAATGTTGTTGAAATATCTACACTCAATGTATATACGAATGACATTATATCGCTATTCCAAATGAAGTGGAGCCAAGTGGCGGTGTTATCTTTAATAAAACTTTGGAGATTTAAGGATTGTTTGTATAACCCGCAAAATAGGCACTACCATAACAAGCGAGAAAGAGCCGCAGCACTAGAATCAATTGCTAAGAGATTGCAGGACGTAGCACCAAACATCACTCCACTTGAGGTCAAGGTATGTATTTATTGTGTCCTACGTTAGGAGAAGTACACATATTTAGTTAATTACATATTTCATTTCTTCTATTTAGACAAAGATTAATTACCTTCGTTCACAATACGGCCGGGAACTACTTAAAATTCAAGATAGCCAGATAGGTGGAGAGGGAATGGGTGTAGTTCATGTACCAACAGCCTATTGGTTTAACCAACTTCGTTTCTTAAAACCATTTGTAGCTGTTAGGCAAAGGAAATTGGATAGTCGTTATGTAAGTAACTTACTCTGAAATTAAAACCGCTTCACCTACTTAACTCGAAAATAAACTTGCATCCAATTTTAGTAAGTTATTTAACTAGAACAAGAGATGGGATATTGAGTATCTCATGAAAGCAATTCAGATGACTAAAAAGTGTTAAGGATCGAAACAGAATGTGTTCACAACAATAGTCAGCCATTTGGCGAAACTCCTTAATTACTAATATTGATATCCAATATTAATATCCAATCTATCATCTCATCTATTTATTTAGATTTAGAGAGATTAAGTATCAAATAAGTAGGCTTAATTAGTAAAATCGTTGCTTCAATGCAGAATAACGATAAGGATGGCATACAAGACATTGTGTAAAATATTTGCCAATTTGTAATGTCTAAATTCAGAGCGAATTGCTCTTTTGTATATCGATGGTACCTATAGAAAAAAATTGAAACAAAGGTAGTCAGAAATTTAAAATCGGTACTAGAAAACGATGCAGTTAATAAATCTGATGACGGGGATATAAAAGCAAAACTTATTTTCCACGAAACTGATACTATATGTACATGATCATATGTATATAGCAAATATTTTAATACGTATGTATATTGCATAAATGTGTATTTTTTCTATAATTTTTAAGGTTACCGATGATAACTCCGTGTCCGAAATTGACGATCCATTACATTCTTCAAAAAGTAGAAGTGTAAGGAATAAAGAAAACACATTTCTAATAATTAATTTACTATACATATGCAACTAATTTAATCTTCATTACTTAGATTTATGATGAAAGTACGCATTCGGAAGTAAATGAGCCAACATCATCAAAGTTAAAACAGGAGGAGGACGAGGAGGAAATATATTCAGCAGAATATGATTCCGACAATAGCTTATCAACAGCTCCAAAAATGCAAAAAGTAGAACAACGAAGTTATGCAGTACATGATTCCAACAATATCTTAACATCGTCGAAAACAACAAAACCGGAACGAAAAAGTTCAGTATATGATCAGGACAATATTATAACGGTGAATAGAGACTACATTCTTAAACTCAGCGTGGCAGAAAAACCTACAACGGATGAGTTAGAAATTGAAAATTCAATTACATCTTTTTTTCGCACAAATATACGCGAAGTTAAAGATAAAAATTTGCAAGATGAATTGATGTCAAAAATAATGTTATTAATTTTTGAATATAAAAGAAAACAACGAGAACTAGATAGTAAATAATTAGTTTGTTTTTAATTAACATTACCTTATGCTAAGTTTTCTACTTCCATTTATTATTGTTAAACATAAAAGTAACCATGTTTAATGAAACTCAGAAAAATTATAGTTTTGTTCGTATCATATACTAATATCAAAAGTCCGATTGTTTAGTTTTATACTAAGTACACTGTGGAAAAAGGAATAACTGCCTATTTCACGGTGTAGAAAGTATTCTGTCTTTTGTATAATTACATTTAAAACAAAAACAAACTTAAAAAAAATGTTTTTGTTTTAAATGTAATTGTTCGAAAGAAAAAATTCTTTCCATGTCGCGAAATAGGCAGCTTATCTTCAAAAAAAAATCCTTAACTTGAAAAAATCATTAAAAAATGTGTTTATTCATTATTGTCAAGTCTACTGTAACACGATTTTTTTGATGCAAACAAAATATTGAAACGTGAACTTTTCTGTTGCCATTGTATATTCGATGAATGTCATTCGATTTTCAACTTCTTAACAGAATTAGGAAAGAAATGGCTAAGACCCTGCTAAAGACGTGTATACACATATGTACATAAGTCCAATATTATTATTTATATGAAAATTTATTTTAAAAGTGTATCTAATTATGTATGAATAAAATGAGATTTAATTTTTAAAATGTGTTAGAAAATGGTTCAAAAGAATGTTTGACTATTATACCGAAAATAGGTTTCCACAAAAATGTTCAATGATAGAGCAGTTGGTAGAAAAAGGTTGTCGAAATTCAGTGTTCAAAATTCAACCACTTGACTTTATTTTTAAGAAATAAAAAAAATATTTATATTGTGGATATGTACCTAAAAATAGATTTAAAGGGTATATATTTGATCAATATCGGTGGACGATAAGATACTTAAAAATTTGCCGCAAAATATTAATTCCTCGAGGTGATTCGAAATTTCGAAATGGAAAATAATTAGCTGGTTGTATTTCTTTTTAGCATTAAAAACAACAGATCAATCACAATATAATATAATAAAAAATGCTCAATAATTTCTTCGATTTAAAACCCACTTGTGCACACGTTTTTATTTGTGAGCATTCACTCTTGTCAAAGCATGTATACGTTCATACACATTCGTGCATCGTTTCATTCCTTGTGAATAACTTAATTTTTTATAGAAACTTACAATAAACATATTGCATTTAATTAATTGTTTATATATTTTCGACATGATATATCCGTTAATTTAATTGCACCATGCAGAAAAACAATACTTACACACATTTATGATATCCTCATTTTGAGAAAGAGTAGTTCATTAGTATGTGTTATGTTTTGACAGGAATTATTAAAATATATGACTTTTTTTTTAACTAACTTTAAAGTAGCCGCTTTAAAATTTAAACAAAAAAGTGTAATGAAGAAATTAATGTGCCCAGTAGTAGACCTCTTTTACTTAGAAATAGAAATGCATTTATTTTACTTTTGAACTTTTTTCATATAAAATTAAAAACGTTGAAATTCGAGGATTTTGAATAATATCGGAAGTTAATATAAATAAAAGAAAGTAGAAGATACTGAAATTCAACCAACTAATTAAAGTTAAAAGCCTAACGTTTAGAATTTTGAACAGCTAAGCCGAATCGAACGAAACTAGCCGGGTTCTATCAAACTGAGATTTCCTCTGAATTGTAACCGATTGAGGCTTTTAGATTTTATGGAATATAAATAAGCAGCATTTTTTCAAATTAGGTTTTTCAAAGTAACCTGTAAACAGCTCTTTCGGTCGATTCCACAAACTAATCAGCTCTTGACCTTCAAAAACCTCCCCGATTGGCCTTAACTGGGTCAAAACCGGCTAATGCTTTCGTGATTTTTTTTAATAAATTCCGAAATTGTTTATCTGATCGCTTAGTGTGTGTAGCGTTTCAAAGAGTTCTATCAAACTCCTATGAATTGTAAGCGATTCGGACCGGTAGAACGAGAATTTAAAAACAAAAACTAAGAATTTTTTTTTCAAAGCTGGTTTTAAACAACTTTATCGATCGATTCCACAAACTAATCAGGGGGGTTACTCTGTATTGCGATGTGACAGGAATTGTTTTCGCATTTCAATGCAAATAGCAAACAGATGCGTTCAATTTTTCATTTGCATCGCAGTACAGTGTAACCCCCCAGCTCTTGACCTCTAACCGAGTGAAATTTGATATGTATATTCGTGAGATATCGTAAACGAAATAATTCGAAAAAAGTGATTTAAAAAAAACTCTGCATCATAACTCCTCATTATTATCAAATCACTTTACGAAGTGACCTAAGAAGCTAAAATTATTTATTTATTTTTGTGTGAAAATACTGTCTATTTCACAATGTCGAAAAAGTTCTTTCTTTCGTATAAATACATTTCAAACAAAAACAAACAATTTTAAATCGCTTTTAACAATTATTTTATAAAAAAATAAACTGTTATGAAATTTTTATTTGACATATTGTTGTCACAATACTTTTTTAAATGAAATTTTTCAAAACTGGTTAAAGTCTACTGATGATTTGGTAAAGTACCAATGAAATGCATATAGACATTGCTTGACCACCAACAAATAAATTTTATTTAAAATAAAAAAATTAGTATATGTATGTTTCTTTTTAGGCGCCGGCGAATCGGGCAAATCGACAATAGTTAAACAAATGAAAATTATACATGAATCCGGTTATTCACAAGAAGAATGCGAAGAATATCGTCGTGTTGTTTATAGCAATACAATACAATCGCTTATGGCCATTATACGTGCAATGGGTCATTTAAAGATCGATTTTGCCGATTCTTCAAAAACGGAAATAGCCCGACAGTTTTTTACATACGCCTCGGCGGCTGAAGAAGGCATACTGCTACCCGAATTAGTATTATTAATGAAAAAATTATGGTCTGATGCAGGCGTTCAACAGTCGTTTGCCCGTTCTCGAGAATATCAATTAAATGATTCAGCTGCTTATTATTTGAATTCATTAGATCGCATATCACAGCCAAGTTATGTACCAACGCAGCAAGATGTACTACGTACGCGCGTCAAAACGACCGGAATTGTTGAGACACATTTCAAATGCAAAGGTTTATATTTCAAGTATGTACATTATCATAATTTTAACTACACATTTCCTTAATTATATAATAATCGTTCTGTAATTGATTTGCTTTTATATTTTAGAATGTTTGATGTTGGTGGCCAACGCTCGGAACGTAAAAAATGGATACATTGTTTTGAGTGTGTTACAGCGATTATCTTTTGTGTAGCATTATCGGGTAAGTGAGTCATGATGTAGTCAACAATTTCATTTGTTATAGTAGGTAATGGTGAATAATAAATCTATTTGATTGTTATGCAAAAAATAATGTCCGCATATTCATACATATGTACATACGTAATTGCAATTTTTTATATACAATAAATTTTCTCGGTTTTTTTTTCTAATAATTATTCATGAGTAGTGTATTTTACTGTTCTACTAAATTCTAAACTTATTACTTTATCAAGATTTCAATATTGTAATACATATTCTTCTATTTAATAATTCTAGGCTACGATTTAGTTCTAGCTGAGGATGAAGAAATGAACCGTATGATTGAATCATTAAAACTGTTTGATTCCATTTGTAATTCAAAATGGTTTGTAGAGACCTCAATAATATTATTTCTAAACAAAAAGGACTTGTTTGAAGAGAAAATCAAGAGATCTCCATTAACAATATGTTTTCCAGAATACACTGGTGAGTATAATTTTTTTTTTGTATAGCAATTCAACATAATTTTAACATTACAAAATAAATTTTTAGGTTCAAATTCATTTGAGGATGCTGCGTGCTACATTCGTTTGAAATTTGAAAGTCTTAATAAGCGTAAAGATCAAAAAGAAATATATACACATTTTACCTGTGCCACCGATACAAATAATGTACAATTTGTTTTTGATGCTGTCACCGATGTCATAATTAAAAACAATCTGAAAGATTGTGGTTTATTTTAGAAGTGTTGCGAAACAAATTAGTAGTACATTATATTTAACATTTAAGAGTAGTATATTTTCCTTATAAAAGCGCCCACACATTTATAAACACGGACATACAAACATTCATACATAAGTGTAACGAAAATACCGCATATACGGTTATCATTCCCTAGAACTTGTATTTATTTTGTTCGTAAAAAATCGTTGCATTTGACTTATTTCTAGAGAAAAAATAAGGAAAACATACATTTCCATAATAAAAAATGCTTAAGAAAGAAACAAAAATAAATCATGTTCTTGAGCAATTCCATTTTAATTTAATGAAACTATTAAATAAAATTTTTACCAGATTTGTCACAAGAAAACCCAAAAATGTTGTGTTTCTGTGACACACCTGCACATTTTACTAATGCATATTAATAATAAAACAAGCTGTGAAGAATTTAAAAAAAGTTATTTTATTTCGATATCAGTTTAAAGATTTTTAAAAGTTTTCTCTAACTTTTAAATAAAGTACATTTTTATATATATTTTCCTAATATAATACATACATATTTAATTTACATTTCATACTTGTAACCTGCACTTTTCCTACTTCTCTTATAACTATAGCCCTTTATGTGTATTTAGTAATATTTTTTTATTAATATATAATGTTGAAATTATAAACATTATTAATAAATATAATGCATTTTTTTTAAGTTATAATACATAAAATAAAATATACATAATACAGAAAAGAGGATTGACGTGAATGAATTCATTTTGAATGCAAAATATATTTACATATTTTAAGTATTTCATTACAATATTGTTTACAGTTAAACATGCAACTTTGCGGCCAACTTTGAATGTAGGGACAAGTATCAGGACCACAGAAATCTTAGTTGAACGTAATGTAAAAAGTAGTGAAAAAATAATACCTGGAAATATATGATAACCATAATCTCTCTGCAAACTATATTATAGTAAATTGGTCGCTTCGCCACGAATTGCAAATGTAGCTAAAAGTATCAGGAGAATAGAAATCGCTGTTGAATGCGTATGCAAAAGCAAGTCATCTGGATAAATTTATTTTATTAAAAAATATTATTAACAAAAAATATTCTTTTTATAGTTATGCACGCGATGCCAAGAAAATGCGTACTTAATACTCGCAGCGCTATAACTCTCGCAATATGTAACGTAGATCATTCAATTAACCTGCAAATGAATAACAACGTTTCGTTTTACCATCACCAAAAAATTATATGACGTTACCCTTAGAAACTACTGAGATATCCATAAAACTCTTAAGCACTTCTGTGGACAAATCGCTGACTACATGCATGATCCAACTTATGTTCTACTCCCTATATCTCTGGAACCATTCAGGATATTTTGATGAAACTTTTACCGGATGATAGAGCAAAAGTCTAGCTACAACTTCGATGACTTTGTTTTGTTGAAAACGTATTTCTAAAGTATTAAAATAATATAGTTCATACTACCGCCCATTTTAATACCTAGTTAGTGGGCGTGGCAAAATAAAATTTTACATCAAAATATTCTTCATTATTTTTTCTATCAACTCAACAAGTTTTGTTTAATTACCATAATTCATATCGGAGATATTACGCAAACTGTAAAACCTTTTTTTGCGTACAAATTTTTGGTTGAAAAAATCGTAAATTTTTTTGTGAAACACCAGGCGAACAAAATCGTGTAGCAGGTGGATTTTCGATATGAAACTTTTTCAAACGGCTATAACTAATAAACGGCTTGAGATATTTCAATAATTTTTTCAGTATATGGTAGAATGGAACAGTGGCTACAAGGTGAACAACCCTTGGCCCGCCTGAAGAAGCGTCGTGTCGGTCAAAATAAGCAAATAATAGTTCTTAGCTCTATATCTCCGGTTCTGTTCAACGCAGAGCATTCAAATAAGTTGCATACGAATCGCAAGATCCTGTTTTACAATCTCAGAAAATTATAAGTTTGTAGCTTCAACAACTTTTGAGATATTCATAAAATTCTAAAATTCGTTTTGGACAAAACTGTTGACTATTTACATTGTGCAACTATAGTTCTGTCCCCAATATCTCTACGATTATTTATTATATATTCGCGAAACTTCACAGAATAGTAGACCAGGTCCTTAGCTTTCATCTGCATATATTTATTTTATTAAAAAAGATTATTTTTATAGTTATGGACGCGATGCCAAGAAAATGCGTACTTAATACTCGCAGCGCTATAACTCTCGCAATATGTAACGTAGATCATTCAATTAACCTGCAAATGAATAACAACGTTTCGTTTTACCATCACCAAAAAATTATATGACGTTACCCTTAGAAACTACTGAGATATCCATAAAACTCTAAAGCACTTCTGTGAACAAATCGCTGACTACATGAATGATCCAACTTAAGTTCTACTCCCTATATCTCTGGAACCATCCAGGATATTTTGATGAAACTTTTACCGGATGATAGAGCAAAAGTCTAGCTACAACTTCGATGACTTTGTTTTGTTGAAAACGTATTTCTAAAGTATTAAAATAGTATAGTACATATTACCGCCCATTTTAATACCTAGTTAGTGGGCGTGGCAAAATAAAATTTTACATCAAAATATTCTTCATTATTTTTTCTATCAACTCACCAAATTTTATTTAATTACCATAATTCATATCGGAGATATTACGCAAACTGTAAAACCTTTTTTTTGCGTACAAATTTTTGGTTGAAAAATCGTCAATTTTTTTGTGAAACACCAGGCGAACAAAATCGTGTAGCAGGTGGATTTTCGATATGAAACTTTTTCAAACGGCTATAACTAATAAACGGCTTGAGATATTTCAATAATTTTTTCAGTATATGGTAGAATGGAACAGTGGCTACAAGGTGAACAACCCTTGGCCCGCCTGAAGAAGCGTCGTGTCGGTCAAAATAAGCAAATAATAGTTCTTAGCTCGATATCTCCGGTTCTGTTCAACGCAGAGCATTCAAATAAGTTGCATACGAATCGCAAGATCCTGTTTTACAATCTCAGAAAATTATAAGCTTGTATCTTCAACAACTTTTGAGATATTCATAAAATTCTAAAATTCGTTTTGGACAAAACTGTTGACTGTTTACATTGTGCAACTATAGTTCTGTCCCCAATATCTCTACGATTATTTATTATATATTCGCGAAACTTCACAGAATAGTAGACCAGGTCCTTAGCTTTCATCTGCATATATTTATTTTATTAAAAAATATTATTTTTATAGTTATGGACGCGATGCCAAGAAAATGCGTACTTAATACTCGCAGCGCTATAACTCTCGCAATATGTAACGTAGATCATTCAATTAACCTGCAAATGAATAACAACGTTTCGTTTTACCATCACCAAAAGATTATATGACGTTACCCTTAGAAACTACTGAGATATCGATAAAACTCTTAAGCACTTCTGTGGACAAATCGCTGACTACATGCATGTTCCAACTTAAGTTCTACTCCCTATATCTCTGGAACCATTCAGCATATTTTGATGAAACTTTTACCGGATGATAGAGCAAAAGTCTAGCTACAACTTCGATGACTTTGTTTTGTTGAAAACGTATTTCTAAAGTATTAAAATAATATAGTTCATACTACCGCCCATTTTAATACCTAGTTAGTGGGCGTGGCAAAATAAAATTTTACATCAAAATATTCTTCATTATTTTTTCTATCAACTCACCAAATTTTATTTAATTACCTTAATTCATATCGGAGATATTACGCAAACTGTAAAACCTTTTTTTTTGCGTACAAATTTTTGGTTGAAAAATCGTCAATTTTTTTGTGAAACACCAGGCGAACAAAATCGTGTAGCAGGTGGATTTTCGATATGAAACTTTTTCAAACGGCTATAACTAATAAACGGCTTGAGATATTTCAATAATTTTTTCAGTATATGGTAGAATGGAACAGTGGCTACAAGGTAAACAACCCTTGGCCCGCCTGAAGAAGCGTCGTGTCGGTCAAAATAAGCAAATAATAGTTCTTAGCTCTATATCTCCGGTTCTGTTCAACGCAGAGCATTCAAATAAGTTGCATACGAATCGCAAGATCCTGTTTTACAATCTCAGAAAATTATAAGTTTGTAGCTTCAATAACTTTTGAGATATTCATAAAATTCTAATATTCGTTTTGGACAAAACTGTTGACTATTTACATTGTGCAACTATAGTTCTGTCCCCAATATCTCTACGATTATTTATTATATATTCGCGAAACTTCACAGAATAGTAGACCAGGTCCTTAGCTTTCATCTGCATATATTTATTTTATTAAAAAAGATTATTTGTATAGTTATGGACGCGATGCCAAGAAAATGCGTACTTAATACTCGCAGCGCTATAACTCTCGCAATATGTAACGTAGATCATTCAATTAACCTGCAAATGAATAACAACGTTTCGTTTTACCATCACCAAAAAATTATATGACGTTACCCTTAGAAACTACTGAGATATCCATAAAACTCTTAAGCACTTCTGTGAACAAATCGCTGACTACATGAATGATCCAACTTAAGTTCTACTCCCTATATCTCTGGAACCATCCAGGATATTTTGATGAAACTTTTACCGGATGATAGAGCAAAAGTCTAGCTACAACTTCGATGACTTTGTTTTGTTGAAAACGTATTTCTAAAGTATTAAAATAATATAGTTCATACTACCGTCCATTTTAATACCTAGTTAGTGGGCGTGGCAAAATAAAATTTTACATCAAAATATTCTTCATTATTTTTTCTATCAACTCACCAAATTTTATTTAATTAACATAATTCATATCGGAGATATTACGCAAACTGTAAAACCTTTTTTTTGCGTACAAATTTTTGGTTGAAAAATCGTCAATTTTTTTGTGAAACACCAGGCGAACAAAATCGTGTAGCAGGTGGATTTTCGATATGAAACTTTTTCAAACGGCTATAACTAATAAACGGCTTGAGATATTTCAATAATTTTTTCAGTATATGGTAGAATGGAACAGTGGCTACAAGGTGAACAACCCTTGGCCCGCCTGAAGAAGCGTCGTGTCGGTCAAAATAAGCAAATAATAGTTCTTAGCTCGATATCTCCGGTTCTGTTCAACGCAGAGCATTCAAATAAGTTGCATACGAATCGCAAGATCCTGTTTTACAATCTCAGAAAATTATAAGCTTGTAGCTTCAACAGCTTTTGAGATATTCATAAAATTCTAAAATTCGTTTTGGACAAAACTGTTGACTGTTTACATTGTGCAACTATAGTTCTGTCCCCAATATCTCTACGATTATTTATTATATATTCGCGAAACTTCACAGAATAGTAGACCAGGTCCTTAGCTTTCATCTGCATATATTTATTTTATTAAAAAATATTATTTTTATAGTTATGGACGCGATGCCAAGAAAATGCGTACTTAATACTCGCAGCGCTATAACTCTCGCAATATGTAACGTAGATCATTCAATTAACCTGCAAATGAATAACAACATTTCGTTTTACCATCACCAAAAGATTATATGACGTTACCCTTAGAAACTACTGAGATATCCATAAAACTCTTAAGCACTTCTGTGGACAAATCGCTGACTACATGCATGTTCCAACTTAAGTTCTACTCCCTATATCTCTGGAACCATTCAGGATATTTTGATGAAACTTTTACCGGATGATAGAGCAAAAGTCTAGCTACAACTTCGATGACTTTGTTTTGTTGAAAACGTATTTCTAAAGTATTAAAATAATATAGTTCATACTACCGCCCATTTTAATACCTAGTTAGTGGGCGTGGCAAAATAAAATTTTACATCAAAATATTCTTCATTATTTTTTCTATCAACTCACCAAATTTTATTTAATTACCTTAATTCATATCGGAGATATTACGCAAACTGTAAAACCTTTTTTTTTGCGTACAAATTTTTGGTTGAAAAAATCGTCAATTTTTTTGTGAAACACCAGGCGAACAAAATCGTGTAGCAGGTGGATTTTCGATATGAAACTTTTTCAAACGGCTATAACTAATAAACGGCTTGAGATATTTCAATAATGTTTTCAGTATATGGTAGAATAGAACAGTGGCTACAAGGTGAACAACCCTTGGCCCGCCTGAAGAAGCGTCGTGTCGGTCAAAATAAGCAAATAATAGTTCTTAGCTCGATATCTCCGGTTCTGTTCAACGCAGAGCATTCAAATAAGTTGCATACGAATCGCAAGATCCTGTTTTACAATCTCAGAAAATTATAAGCTTGTAGCTTCAACAACTTTTGAGATATTCATAAAATTCTAAAATTCGTTTTGGACAAAACTGTTGACTGTTTACATTGTGCAACTATAGTTCTGTCCCCAATATCTCTACGATTATTTATTATATATTCGCGAAACTTCACAGAATAGTAGACCAGGTCCTTAGCTTTCATCTGCATATATTTATTTTATTAAAAAATATTATTTTTATAGTTATGGACGCGATGCCAAGAAAATGCGTACTTAATACTCGCAGCGCTATAACTCTCGCAATATGTAACGTAGATCATTCAATTAACCTGCAAATGAATAACAACGTTTCGTTTTACCATCACCAAAAGATTATATGACGTTACCCTTAGAAACTACTGAGATATCCATAAAACTCTTAAGCACTTCTGTGGACAAATCGCTGACTACATACATGCATGTTCCAACTTAAGTTCTACTCCCTATATCTCTGGAACCATTCAGGATATTTTGATGAAACTTTTACCGGATGATAGAGCAAAAGTCTAGCTACAACTTCGATGACTTTGTTTTGTTGAAAACGTATTTCTAAAGTATTAAAATAATATAGTTCATACTACCGCCCATTTTAATACCTAGTTAGTGGGCGTGGCAAAATAAAATTTTACATCAAAATATTCTTCATTATTTTTTCTATCAACTCACCAAATTTTATTTAATTACCTTAATTCATATCGGAGATATTACGCAAACTGTAAAACCTTTTTTTTGCCTACAAATTTTTGGTTGAAAAAATCGTAAATTTTTTTGTGAAACACCAGGCGAACAAAATCGTGTAGCAGGTGGATTTTCGATATGAAACTTTTTCAAACGGCTATAACTAATAAACGGCTTGAGATATTTCAATAATTTTTTCAGTATATGGTAGAATGGAACAGTGGCTACAAGGTGAACAACCCTTGGCCCGCCTGAAGAAGCGTCGCGTCGGTCAAAATAAGCAAATAATAGTTATTAGCTCTATATCTCCGGTTCTGTTCAACGCAGAGCATTCAAATAAGTTGCATACGAATCGCAAGATCCTGTTTTACAATCTCAGAAAATTATAAGCTTGTAGCTTCAACAACTTTTGAGATATTCATAAAATTCTAAAATTCGTTTTGGACAAAACTGTTGACTATTTACATTGTGCAACTATACTTCTGTCCCCAATATCTCTACGATTATTTATTATATATTCGCGAAACTTCACAGAATAGTAGACCAGGTCCTTAGCTTTCATCTGCATATATTTATTTTATTAAAAAAGATTATTTGTATAGTTATGGACGCGATGCCAAGAAAATGCGTACTTGATACTCGCAGCGCTATAACTCTCGCAATATGTAACGTAGATCATTCAATTAACCTGCAAATGAATAACAACGTTTCGTTTTACCATCACCAAAAAATTATATGACGTTACCCTTAGAAACTACTGAGATATCCATAAAACTCTTAAGCACTTCTGTGGACAAATCGCTGACTACATGCATGATCCAACTTAAGTTCTACTCCCTATATCTCTGGAACCATTCAGGATATTTTGATGAAACTTTTACCGGATGATAGAGCAAAAGTCTAGCTACAACTTCGATGACTTTGTTTTGTTGAAAACGTATTTCTAAAGTATTAAAATAATATAGTTCATACTACCGCCCATTTTAATACCTAGTTAGTGGGCGTGGCAAAATAAAATTTTACATCAAAATATTCTTCATTATTTTTTCTATCAACTCACCAAATTTTATAAAACCTTTTTTTTGCCTACAAATTTTTGGTTGAAAAAATCGTAAATTTTTTTGTGAAACACCAGGCGAACAAAATCGTGTAGCAGGTGGATTTTCGATATGAAACTTTTTCAAACGGCTATAACTAATAAACGGCTTGAGATATTTCAATAATTTTTTCAGTATATGGTAGAATGGAACAGTGGCTACAAGGTGAACAACCCTTGGCCCGCCTGAAGAAGCGTCGCGTCGGTCAAAATAAGCAAATAATAGTTATTAGCTCTATATCTCCGGTTCTGTTCAACGCAGAGCATTCAAATAAGTTGCATACGAATCGCAAGATCCTGTTTTACAATCTCAGAAAATTATAAGCTTGTAGCTTCAACAACTTTTGAGATATTCATAAAATTCTAAAATTCGTGTTGGACAAAACTGTTGACTATTTACATTGTGCAACTATACTTCTGTCCCCAATATCTCTACGATTATTTATTATATATTCGCGAAACTTCACAGAATAGTAGACCAGGTCCTTGGCTTTCATCTGCATATATTTATTTTATTAAAAAAGATTATTTTTATAGTTATGGACGCGATGCCAAGAAAATGCGTACTTAATACTCGCAGCGCTATAACTCTCGCAATATGTAACGTAGATCATTCAATTAACCTGCAAATGAATAACAACGTTTCGTTTTACCATCACCAAAAAATTATATGACGTTACCCTTAGAAACTACTGAGATATCCATAAAACTCTTAAGCACTTCTGTGGACAAATCGCTGTCTACATGCATGATCCAACTTAAGTTCTACTCCCTATATCTCTGGAACCATGCAGGATATTTTGATGAAACTTTTACCGGATGATAGAGCAAAAGTCTAGCTACAACTTCGATGGCTTTGTTTTGTTGAAAACGTATTTCTAAAGTATTAAAATAATATAGTTCATACTACCGCCCATTTTAATACCTAGTTAGTGGGCGTGGCAAAATAAAATTTTACATCAAAATATTCTTCATTATTTTTTCTATCAACTCACCAAATTTTATTTAATTACCTTAATTCATATCGGAGATATTACGCAAACTGTAAAAACCTTTTTTTTTGCGTACAAATTTTTGGTTGAAAAATCGTCAATTTTTTTGTGAAACACCAGGCGAACAAAATCGTGTAGCAGGTGGATTTTCGATATGAAACTTTTTCAAACGGCTATAACTAATAAACGGCTTGAGATATTTCAATAATTTTTTCAGTATATGGTAGAATGGAACAGTGGCTACAAGGTGAACAACCCTTGGCCCGCCTGAAGAAGCGTCGTGTCGGTCAAAATAAGCAAATAATAGTTCTTAGCTCTATATCTCCGGTTCTGTTCAACGCAGAGCATTCAAATAAGTTGCATACGAATCGCAAGATCCTGTTTTACAATCTCAGAAAATTATAAGCTTGTAGCTTCAACAACTTTTGAGATATTCATAAAATTCTAAAATTCGTTTTGGACAAAACTGTTGACTATTTACATTGTGCAACTATAGTTCTGTCCCCAATATCTCTACGATTATTTATTATATATTCGCGAAACTTCACAGAATAGTAGACCAGGTCCTTAGCTTTCATCTGCATATATTTATTTTATTAAAAAATATTATTTTTATAGTTATGGACGCGATGCCAAGAAAATGCGTACTTAATACTCGCAGCGCTATAACTCTCGCAATATGTAACGTAGATCATTCAATTAACCTACAAATGAATAACAACGTTTCGTTTTACCATCACCAAAAAATTATATGACGTTACCCTTAGAAACTACTGAGATATCCATAAAACTCTTAAGCACTTCTGTGGACAAATCGCTGACTACATGCATGATCCAACTTAAGTTCTACTCCCTATATCTCTGGAACCATTCAGGATATTTTGATGAAACTTTTACCGGATGATAGAGCAAAAGTCTAGCTACAACTTCGATGACTTTGTTTTGTTGAAAACGTATTTCTAAAGTATTAAAATAATATAGTTCATACTACCGCCCATTTTAATACCTAGTTAGTGGGCGTGGCAAAATAAAATTTTACATCAAAATATTCCTCATTATTTTTTCTATCAACTCACCAAATTTTATTTAGTTACCTTAATTCATAGCGGAGATATTACGCAAACTGTAAAACCTTTTTTTTGCCTACAAATTTTTGGTTGAAAAAATCGTAAATTTTTTTGTGAAACACCAGGCGAACAAAATCGTGTAGCAGGTGGATTTTCGATATGAAACTTTTTCAAACGGCTATAACTAATAAACGGCTTGAGATATTTCAATAATTTTTTCAGTATATGGTAGAATGGAACAGTGGCTACAAGGTGAACAACCCTTGGCCCGCCTGAAGAAGCGTCGCGTCGGTCAAAATAAGCAAATAATAGTTATTAGCTCTATATCTCCGGTTCTGTTCAACGCAGAGCATTCAAATAAGTTGCATACGAATCGCAAGATCCTGTTTTACAATCTCAGAAAATTATAAGCTTGTAGCTTCAACAACTTTTGAGATATTCATAAAATTCTAAAATTCGTTTTGGACAAAACTGTTGACTATTTACATTGTGCAACTATAGTTCTGTCCCCAATATCTCTACGATTATTTATTATATATTCGCGAAACTTCACAGAATAGTAGACCAGGTCCTTAGCTTTCATCTGCATATATTTATTTTATTAAAAAAGATTATTTTTATAGTTATGGACGCGATGCCAAGAAAATGCGTACTTAATACTCGCAGCGCTATAACTCTCGCAATATGTAACGTAGATCATTCAATTAACCTGCAAATGAATAACAACGTTTCGTTTTACCATCACCAAAAGATTATATGACGTTACCCTTAGAAACTACTGAGATATCCATAAAACTCTTAAGCACTTCTGTGGACAAATCGCTGACTACATGCATGATCCAACTTAAGTTCTACTCCCTATATCTCTGGAACCTTTCAGGATATTTTGATGAAACTTTTACCGGATGATAGAGCAAAAGTCTAGCTACAACTTCGATGACTTTGTTTTGTTGAAAACGTATTTCTAAAGTATTAAAATAATATAGTTCATACTACCGCCCATTTTAATACCTAGTTAGTGGGCGTGGCAAAATAAAATTTTACATCAAAATATTCTTCATTATTTTTTCTATCAACTCACCAAATTTTATTTAATTACCTTAATTCATATCGGAGATATTACGCAAACTGTAAAACCTTTTTTTGCGTACAAATTTTTGGTTGAAAAAATCGTCAATTTTTTTGTGAAACACCAGGCGAACAAAATCGTGTAGCAGGTGGATTTTCGATATGAAACTTTTTCAAACGGCTATAACTAATAAACGGCTTGAGATATTTCAATAATTTTTTCAGTATATGGTAGAATGGAACAGTGGCTACAAGGTGAACAACCCTTGGCCCGCCTGAAGAAGCGTAGTGTCGGTCAAAATAAGCAAATAATAGTTCTTAGCTCAATATCTCCGGTTCTGTTCAACGCAGAGCATTCAAATAAGTTGCATACGAATCGCAAGATCCTGTTTTACAATCTCAGAAAATTATAAGCTTGTAGCTTCAACAACTTTTGAGATATTCATAAAATTCTAAAATTCGTTTTGGACAAAACTGTTGACTATTTACATTGTGCAACTATAGTTCTGTCCCCAATATCTCTACGATTATTTATTATATATTCGCGAAACTTCACAGAATAGTAGACCAGGTCCTTAGCTTTCATCTGCATATATTTATTTTATTAAAAAAGATTATTTGTATAGTTATGGACGCGATGCCAAGAAAATGCGTACTTAATACTCGCAGCGCTATAACTCTCGCAATATGTAACGTAGATCATTCAATTAACCTGCAAATGAATAACAACGTTTCGTTTTACCATCACCAAAAAATTATATGACGTTACCCTTAGAAACTACTGAGATATCCATAAAACTCTTAAGCACTTCTGTGGACAAATCGCTGACTACATGCATGATGCAACTTAAGTTCTACTCCCTATATCTCTGGAACCATTCAGGATATTTTGATGAAACTTTTACCGGATGATAGAGCAAAAGTCTAGCTACAACTTCGATGGCTTTGTTTTGTTGAAAACGTATTTCTAAAGTATTAAAATAATATAGTTCATACTACCGCCCATTTTAATACCTAGTTAGTGGGCGTGGCAAAATAAAATTTTACATCAAAATATTCTTCATTATTTTTTCTATCAACTCACCAAATTTTATTTAATTACCTTATTTCATATCGGAGATATTACGCAAACTGTAAAACCTTTTTTTTGCCTACAAATTTTTGGTTGAAAAAATCGTAAATTTTTTTGTGAAACACCAGGCGAACAAAATCGTGTAGCAGGTGGATTTTCGATATGAAACTTTTTCAAACGGCTATAACTAATAAACGGCTTGAGATATTTCAATAATTTTTTCAGTATATGGTAGAATGGAACAGTGGCTACAAGGTGAACAACCCTTGGCCCGCCTGAAGAAGCGTCGTGTCGGTCAAAATAAGCAAATAATAGTTCTTAGCTCGATATCTCCGGTTCTGTTCAACGCAGAGCATTCAAATAAGTTGCATACGAATCGCAAGATCCTGTTTTACAATCTCAGAAAATTATAAGCTTGTAGCTTCAACAACTTTTGAGATATTCATAAAATTCTAAAATTCGTTTTGGACAAAACTGTTGACTGTTTACATTGTGCAACTATAGTTCTGTCCCCAATATCTCTACGATTATTTATTATATATTCGCGAAACTTCACAGAATAGTAGACCAGGTCCTTAGCTTTCATCTGCATATATTTATTTTATTAAAAAATATTATTTTTATAGTTATGGACGCGATGCCAAGAAAATGCGTACTTAATACTCGCAGCGCTATAACTCTCGCAATATGTAACGTAGATCATTCAATTAACCTGCAAATGAATAACAACGTTTCGTTTTACCATCACCAAAAGATTATATGACGTTACCCTTAGAAACTACTGAGATATCGATAAAACTCTTAAGCACTTCTGTGGACAAATCGCTGACTACATGCATGATCCAACTTAAGTTCTACTCCCTATATCTCTGGAACCATTCAGCATATTTTGATGAAACTTTTACCGGATGATAGAGCAAAAGTCTAGCTACAACTTCGATGGCTTTGTTTTGTTGAAAACGTATTTCTAAAGTATTAAAATAATATAGTTCATACTACCGCCCATTTTAATACCTAGTTAGTGGGCGTGGCAAAATAAAATTTTACATCAAAATATTCTTCATTATTTTTTCTATCAACTCACCAAATTTTATTTAATTACCTTATTTCATATCGGAGATATTACGCAAACTGTAAAACCTTTTTTTTGCCTACAAATTTTTGGTTGAAAAAATCGTAAATTTTTTTGTGAAACACCAGGCGAACAAAATCGTGTAGCAGGTGGATTTTCGATATGAAACTTTTTCAAACGGCTATAACTAATAAACGGCTTGAGATATTTCAATAATTTTTTCAGTATATGGTAGAATGGAACAGTGGCTACAAGGTGAACAACCCTTGGCCCGCCTGAAGAAGCGTCGTGTCGGTCAAAATAAGCAAATAATAGTTCTTAGCTCGATATCTCCGGTTCTGTTCAACGCAGAGCATTCAAATAAGTTGCATACGAATCGCAAGATCCTGTTTTACAATCTCAGAAAATTATAAGCTTGTAGCTTTAACAACTTTTGAGATATTCATAAAATTCTAAAATTCGTTTTGGACAAAACTGTTGACTGTTTACATTGTGCAACTATAGTTCTGTCCCCAATATCTCTACGATTATTTATTATATATTCGCGAAACTTCACAGAATAGTAGACCAGGTCCTTAGTTTTCATCTGCATATATTTATTTTATTAAAAAATATTATTTGTATAGTTATGGACGCGATGCCAAGAAAATGCGTACTTAATACTCGCAGCGCTATAACTCTCGCAATATGTAACGTAGATCATTCAATTAACCTGCAAATGAATAACAACGTTTCGTTTTACCATCACCAAAAAATTATATGACGTTACCCTTAGAAACTACTGAGATATCCATAAAACTCTTAAGCACTTCTGTGAACAAATCGCTGACTACATGAATGATCCAACTTAAGTTCTACTCCCTATATCTCTGGAACCATCCAGGATATTTTGATGAAACTTTTACCGGATGATAGAGCAAAAGTCTAGCTACAACTTCGATGACTTTGTTTTGTTGAAAACGTATTTCTAAAGTATTAAAATAATATAGTTCATACTACCGCCCATTTTAATACCTAGTTAGTGGGCGTGGCAAAATAAAATTTTACATCAAAATATTCTTCATTATTTTTTCTATCAACTCACCAAATTTTATTTAATTACCTTAATTCATATCGGAGATATTACGCAAACTGTAAAACCTTTTTTTTGCGTACAAATTTTTGGTTGAAAAATCGTCAATTTTTTTGTGAAACACCAGGCGAACAAAATCGTGTAGCAGGTGGATTTTCGATATGAAACTTTTTCAAACGGCTATAACTAATAAACGGCTTGAGATATTTCAATAATTTTTTCAGTATATGGTAGAATGGAACAGTGGCTACAAGGTGAACAACCCTTGGCCCGCCTGAAGAAGCGTCGTGTCGGTCAAAATAAGCAAATAATAGTTCTTAGCTCGATATCTCCGGTTCTGTTCAACGCAGAGCATTCAAATAAGTTGCATACGAATCGCAAGATCCTGTTTTACAATCTCAGAAAATTATAAGCTTGTAGCTTCAACAACTTTTGAGATATTCATAAAATTCTAAAATTCGTTTTGGACAAAACTGTTGACTGTTTACATTGTGCAACTATAGTTCTGTCCCCAATATCTCTACGATTATTTATTATATATTCGCGAAACTTCACAGAATAGTAGACCAGGTCCTTAGCTTTCATCTGCATATATTTATTTTATTAAAAAATATTATTTTTATAGTTATGGACGCGATGCCAAGAAAATGCGTACTTAATACTCGCAGCGCTATAACTCTCGCAATATGTAACGTAGATCATTCAATTAACCTGCAAATGAATAACAACGTTTCGTTTTACCATCACCAAAAGATTATATGACGTTACCCTTAGAAACTACTGAGATATCCATAAAACTCTTAAGCACTTCTGTGGACAAATCGCTGACTACATGCATGTTCCAACTTAAGTTCTACTCCCTATATCTCTGGAACCATTCAGGATATTTTGATGAAACTTTTACCGGATAATAGAGCAAAAGTCTAGCTACAACTTCGATGACTTTGTTTTGTTGAAAACGTATTTCTAAAGTATTAAAGTAATATAGTTCATACTACCACCCATTTTAATACCTAGTTAGTGGGCGTGGCAAAATAAAATTTTACATCAAAATATTCTTCATTATTTTTTCTATCAACTCACCAAATTTTATTTAATTACCTTAATTCATATCGGAGATATTACGCAAACTGTAAAACCTTTTTTTTTGCGTACAAATTTTTGGTTGAAAAATCGTCAATTTTTTTGTGAAACACCAGGCGAACAAAATCGTGTAGCAGGTGGATTTTCGATATGAAACTTTTTCAAACGGCTATAACTAATAAACGGCTTGAGATATTTCAATAATTTTTTCAGTATATGGTAGAATGGAACAGTGGCTACAAGGTGAACAACCCTTGGCCCGCCTGAAGAAGCGTCGTGTCGGTCAAAATAAGCAAATAATAGTTCTTAGCTCTATATCTCCGGTTCTGTTCAACGCAGAGCATTCAAATAAGTTGCATACGAATCGCAAGATCCTGTTTTACAATCTCAGGAAATTATAAGCTTGTAGCTTCAACAACTTTTGAGATATTCATAAAATTCTAAAATGCGTTTTGGACAAAACTGTTGACTATTTACATTGTGCAACTATAGTTCTGTCCCCAATATCTCTACGATTATTTATTATATATTCGCGAAACTTCACAGAATAGTAGACCAGGTCCTTGGCTTTCATCTGCATATATTTATTTTATTAAAAAAGATTATTTTTATAGTTATGGACGCGATGCCAAGAAAATGCGTACTTAATACTCGCAGCGCTATAACTCTCGCAATATGTAACGTAGATCATTCAATTAACCTGCAAATGAATAACAACGTTTCGTTTTACCATCATATATGACGTTACCCTTAGAAACTACTGAGATATCCATAAAACTTTTAAGCACTTCTGTGGACAAATCGCTGACTACATGCATGATCCAACTTAAGTTCTACTCCCTATATCTCTGGAACCATTCAGGATATTTTGATGAAACTTTTACCGGATGATAGAGCAAAAGTCTAGCTACAACTTCGATGGCTTTGTTTTGTTGAAAACGTATTTCTAAAGTATTAAAATAATATAGTTCATACTACCGCCCATTTTAATACCTAGTTAGTGGGCGTGGCAAAATAAAATTTTACATCAAAATATTCTTCATTATTTTTTCTATCAACTCACCAAATTTTATTTAATTACCTTATTTCATATCGGAGATATTACGCAAACTGTAAAACCTTTTTTTTGCCTACAAATTTTTGGTTGAAAAAATCGTAAATTTTTTTGTGAAACACCAGGCGAACAAAATCGTGTAGCAGGTGGATTTTCGATATGAAACTTTTTCAAACGGCTATAACTAATAAACGGCTTGAGATATTTCAATAATTTTTTCAGTATATGGTAGAATGGAACAGTGGCTACAAGGTGAACAACCCTTGGCCCGCCTGAAGAAGCGTCGTGTTGGTCAAAATAA
This sequence comes from Linnaemya tessellans, assembly GCA_951800035.1. Taxonomy (NCBI): domain Eukaryota; kingdom Metazoa; phylum Arthropoda; class Insecta; order Diptera; family Tachinidae; genus Linnaemya; species Linnaemya tessellans. The sequence continues at coordinate 55,146,298 of OX637535.1, forward strand.
GCAAATAATAGTTCTTAGCTCTATATCTCCGGTTCTGTTCAACGCAGAGCACTCAAATAAGTTGCATACGAATCGCAAGATCCTGTTTTACAATCTCAGAAAATAATAAGCTTGTAGCTTCAACAACTTTTGAGATATTCATAAAATTCTAAAATTCGTTTTGGACAAAACTGTTGACTATTTACATTGTGCAACTATACTTCTGTCCCCAATATCTCTACGATTATTTATTATATATTCGCGAAACTTCACAGAATAGTAGACCAGGTCCTTAGCTTTCATCTGCATATATTTATTTTATTAAAAAGTATTATTTTTATAGTTATGGACGCGATGCCAAGAAAATGCGTACTTAATACTCGCAGCGCTATAACTCTCGCAATATGTAACGTAGATCATTCAATTAACCTGCAAATGAATAACAACGTTTCGTTTTACCATCACCAAAAGATTATATGACGTTACCCTAGAAACTACTGAGATATCCATAAAACTCTTAAGCACTTCTGTGGACAAATCGCTGACTACATGCATGTTCCAACTTAAGTTCTACTCCCTATATCTCTGGAACCATTCAGGATATTTTGATGAAACTTTTACCGGATGATAGAGCAAAAGTCTAGCTACAACTTCGATGACTTTGTTTTGTTGAAAACGTATTTCTAAAGTATTAAAATAATATAGTTCATACTACCGCCCATTTTAATACCTAGTTAGTGGGCGTGGCAAAATAAAATTTTACATCAAAATATTCTTCATTATTTTTTCTATCAACTCACCAAATTTTATTTAATTACCATAATTCATATCGGAGATATTACGCCAACTGTAAAACCTTTTTTTTGCGTACAAATTTTTGGTTGAAAAATCGTCAATTTTTTTGTGAAACACCAGGCGAACAAAATCGTGTAGCAGGTGGATTTTCGATATGAAACTTTTTCAAACGGCTATAACTAATAAACGGCTTGAGATATTTCAATAATTTTTTCAGTATATGGTAGAATGGAACAGTGGCTACAAGGTGAACAACCCTTGGCCCGCCTGAAGAAGCGTCGTGTTGGTCAAAATAAGCAAATAATAGTTCTTAGCTCTATATCTCCGGTTCTGTTCAACGCAGAGCACTCAAATAAGTTGCATACGAATCGCAAGATCCTGTTTTACAATCTCAGAAAATTATAAGCTTGTAGCTTTAACAACTTTTGAGATATTCATAAAATTCGTGTTGGACAAAACTGTTGACTATTTACATTGTGCAACTATACTTCTGTCCCCAATATCTCTACGATTATTTATTATATATTCGCGAAACTTCACAGAATAGTAGACCAGGTCCTTAGCTTTCATCTGCATATATTTATTTTATTAAAAAATATTATTTTTATAGTTATAGACGCGATGCCAAGAAAATGCGTACTTAATACTCGCAGCGCTATAACTCTCGCAATATGTAACGTAGATCATTCAATTAACCTGCAAATGAATAACAACGTTTCGTTTTACCATCACCAAAAAATTATATGACGTTACCCTTAGAAACTACTGAGATATCCATAAAACTCTTAAGCACTTCTGTGGACAAATCGCTGACTACATGCATGTTCCAACTTAAGTTCTACTCCCTATATCTCTGGAACCATTCAGGATATTTTGATGAAACTTTTACCGGATGATAGAGCAAAAGTCTAGCTACAACTTCGATGACTTTGTTTTGTTGAAAACGTATTTCTAAAGTATTAAAATAATATAGTACATACTACCGCCCATTTTAATACCTAGTTAGTGGGCGTGGCAAAATAAAATTTTACATCAAAATATTCTTCATTATTTTTTCTATCAACTCACCAAATTTTATTTAATTACCTTAATTCATATCGGAGATATTACGCCAACTGTAAAACCTTTTTTTTGCGTACAAATTTTTGGTTGAAAAATCGTCAATTTTTTTGTGAAACACCAGGCGAACAAAATCGTGTAGCAGGTGGATTTTCGATATGAAACTTTTTCAAACGGCTATAACTAATAAACGGCTTGAGATATTTCAATAATTTTTTCAGTATATGGTAGAATGGAACAGTGGCTACAAGGTGAACAACCCTTGGCCCGCCTGAAGAAGCGTCGTGTTGGTCAAAATAAGCAAATAATAGTTCTTAGCTCTATATCTCCGGTTCTGTTCAACGCAGAGCACTCAAATAAGTTGCATACGAATCGCAAGATCCTGTTTTACAATCTCAGAAAATAATAAGCTTGTAGCTTCAACAACTTTTGAGATATTCATAAAATTCGTGTTGGACAAAACTGTTGACTATTTACATTGTGCAACTATACTTCTGTCCCCAATATCTCTACGATTATTTATTATATATTCGCGAAACTTCACAGAATAGTAGACCAGGTCCTTAGCTTTCATCTGCATATATTTATTTTATTAAAAAATATTATTTTTATAGTTATGGACGCGATGCCAAGAAAATGCGTACTTAATACTCGCAGCGCTATAACTCTCGCAATATGTAACGTAGATCATTCAATTTACCTGTTTTATGGATATCTCAGTAGTTTCTAAGGGTAACGTCATATAATTTTTTGGTGATGGTAAAACGAAACGTTGTTATTCATTTGCAGGTTAATTGAATGATCTACGTTACATATTGCGAGAGTTATAGCGCTGCGAGTATTAAGTACGCATTTTCTTGGCATCGCGTCCATAACTATAAAAATAATCTTTTTTAATAAAATAAATATATGCAGATGAAAGCTAAGGACCTGGTCTACTATTCTGTGAAGTTTCGCGAATATATAATAAATAATCGTAGAGATATTGGGGACAGAACTATAGTTGCACAATGTAAATAGTCAACAGTTTTGTCCAAAACGAATTTTAGAATTTTATGAATATCTCAAAAGTTGTTAAAGCTACAAGCTTATAATTTTCTGAGATTGTAAAACAGGATCTTGCGATTCGTATGCAACTTATTTGAGTGCTCTGCGTTGAACAGAACCGGAGATATATAGCTAATAACTATTATTTGCTTATTTTGACCGACGCGACGCTTCTTCAGGCGGGCCAAGGGTTGTTCACCTTGTAGCCACTGTTCCATTCTACCATATACTGAAAAAATTATTGAAATATCTCAAGCCGTTTATTAGTTATAGCCGTTTGAAAAAGTTTCATATCGAAAATCCACCTGCTACACGATTTTGTTCGCCTGGTGTTTCACAAACAAATTTACGATTTTTTCAACCAAAAATTTGTAGGCAAAAAAAAGGTTTTACAGTTTGCGTAATATCTCCGATATGAAATAAGGTAATTAAATAAAATTTGGTGAGTTGATAGAAAAAATAATGAAGAATATTTTGATGTAAAATTTTATTTTGCCACGCCCACTAACTAGGTATTAAAATGGGCGGTAGTATGAACTATATTGTTTTAATACTTTAGAAATACGTTTTCAACAAAACAAAGTCATCGAAGTTGTAGCTAGACTTTTGCTCTATCATCCGGTAAAAGTTTCATCAAAATATCCTGAATGGTTCCAGAGATATAGGGAGTAGAACTTAAGTTGGATCATGCATGTAGTCAGCGATTTGTCCACAGAAGTGCTTAAGAGTTTTATGGATATCTCAGTAGTTTCTAAGGGTAACGTCATATAATTTTTTGGTGATGGTAAAACGAAACGTTGTTATTCATTTGCAGGTTAATTGAATGATCTACGTTACATATTGCGAGAGTTATAGCGCTGCGAGTATTAAGTACGCATTTTCTTGGCATCGCGTCCATAACTATAAAAATAATACTTTTTAATAAAATAAATATATGCAGATGAAAGCTAAGGACCTGGTCTACTATTCTGTGAAGTTTCGCGAATATATAATAAATAATCGTAGAGATATTGGGGACAGAAGTATAGTTGCACAATGTAAATAGTCAACAGTTTTGTCCAAAACGAATTTTAGAATTTTATGAATATCTCAAAAGTTGTTGAAGCTACAAGCTTATTATTTTCTGAGATTGTAAAACAGGATCTTGCGATTCGTATGCAACTTATTTGAGTGCTCTGCGTTGAACAGAACCGGAGATATAGAGCTAAGAACTATTATTTGCTTATTTTGACCAACACGACGCTTCTTCAGGCGGGCCAAGGGTTGTTCACCTTGTAGCCACTGTTCCATTCTACCATATACTGAAAAAATTATTGAAATATCTCAAGCCGTTTATTAGTTATAGCCGTTTGAAAAAGTTTCATATCGAAAATCCACCTGCTACACGATTTTGTTCGCCTGGTGTTTCACAAAAAAATTGACGATTTTTCAACCAAAAATTTGTACGCAAAAAAAAGGTTTTACAGTTGGCGTAATATCTCCGATATGAATTAAGGTAATTAAATAAAATTTGGTGAGTTGATAGAAAAAATAATGAAGAATATTTTGATGTAAAATTTTATTTTGCCACGCCCACTAACTAGGTATTAAAATGGGCGGTAGTATGTACTATATTATTTTAATACTTTAGAAATACGTTTTCAACAAAACAAAGTCATCGAAGTTGTAGCTAGACTTTTGCTCTATCATCCGGTAAAAGTTTCATCAAAATATCCTGAATGGTTCCAGAGATATAGGGAGTAGAACTTAAGTTGGATCATGCATGTAGTCAGCGATTTGTCCACAGAAGTGCTTAAGAGTTTTATGGATATCTCAGTAGTTTCTAAGGGTAACGTCATATAATTTTTTGGTGATGGTAAAACGAAACGTTGTTATTCATTTGCAGGTTAATTGAATGATCTACGTTACATATTGCGAGAGTTATAGCGCTGCGAGTATTAAGTACGCATTTTCTTGGCATCGCGTCCATAACTATAAAAATAATATTTTTTAATAAAATAAATATATGCAGATGAAAGCTAAGGACCTGGTCTACTATTCTGTGAAGTTTCGCGAATATATAATAAATAATCGTAGAGATATTGGGGACAGAAGTATAGTTGCACAATGTAAATAGTCAACAGTTTTGTCCAACACGAATTTTATGAATATCTCAAAAGTTGTTAAAGCTACAAGCTTATAATTTTCTGAGATTGTAAAACAGGATCTTGCGATTCGTATGCAACTTATTTGAGTGCTCTGCGTTGAACAGAACCGGAGATATATAGCTAATAACTATAATTCGCTTATTTTGACCGACGCGACGCTTCTTCAGGCGGGCCAAGGGTTGTTCACCTTGTAGCCACTGTTCCATTCTACCATATACTGAAAAAATTATTGAAATATCTCAAGCCGTTTATTAGTTATAGCCGTTTGAAAAAGTTTCATATCGAAAATCCACCTGCTACACGATTTTGTTCGCCTGGTGTTTCACAAACAAATTTACGATTTTTTCAACCAAAAATTTGTAGGCAAAAAAAAGGTTTTACAGTTTGCGTAATATCTCCATATGAAATAAGGTAATTAAATTAAATTTGGTGAGTTGATAGAAAAAATAATGAAAAATATTTTGATGTAAAATTTTATTTTGCCACGCCCACTAACTAGGTATTAAAATGGGCGGTAGTATGAACTATATTGTTTTAATACTTTAGAAATACGTTTTCAACAAAACAAAGTCATCGAAGTTGTAGCTAGACTTTTGCTCTATCATCCGGTAAAAGTTTCATCAAAATATCCTGAATGGTTCCAGAGATATAGGGAGTAGAACTTAAGTTGGATCATGCATGTAGTCAGCGATTTGTCCACAGAAGTGCTTAAGAGTTTTATGGATATCTCAGTAGTTTCTAAGGGTAACGTCATATAATTTTTTGGTGATGGTAAAACGAAACGTTGTTATTCATTTGCAGGTTAATTGAATGATCTACGTTACATATTGCGAGAGTTATAGCGCTGCGAGTATTAAGTACGCATTTTCTTGGCATCGCGTCCATAACTATAAAAATAATCTTTTTTAATAAAATATATATATGCAGATGAAAGCTAAGGACCTGGTCTACTATTCTGTGAAGTTTCGCGAATATATAATAAATAATCGTAGAGATATTGGGGACAGAAGTATAGTTGCACAATGTAAATAGTCAACAGTTTTGTCCAAAACGAATTTTAGAATTTTATGAATATCTCAAAAGTTGTTGAAGCTACAAGCTTATTATTTTCTGAGATTGTAAAACAGGATCTTGCGATTCGTATGCAACTTATTTGAATGCTCTGCGTTGAACAGAACCGGAGATATAGAGCTAAGAACTATTATTTGCTTATTTTGACCAACACGACGCTTCTTCAGGCGGGCCAAGGGTTGTTCACCTTGTAGCCACTGTTCCATTCTACCATATACTGAAAAAATTATTGAAATATCTCAAGCCGTTTATTAGTTATAGCCGTTTGAAAAAGTTTCATATCGAAAATCCACCTGCTACACGATTTTGTTCGCCTGGTGTTTCACAAAAAAATTGACGATTTTTCAACCAAAAATTTGTACGCAAAAAAAAGGTTTTACAGTTGGCGTAATATCTCCGATATGAATTAAGGTAATTAAATAAAATTTGGTGAGTTGATAGAAAAAATAATGAAGAATATTTTGATGTAAAATTTTATTTTGCCACGCCCACTAACTAGGTATTAAAATGGGCGGTAGTATGAACTATATTATTTTAATACTTTAGAAATACGTTTTCAACAAAACAAAGTCATCGAAGTTGTAGCTAGACTTTTGCTCTATCATCCGGTAAAAGTTTCATCAAAATATGGAACAGTGGCTACAAGGTGCCACTGTTCCAGTTCTGTCCCCAATATCTCTACGATCATTTAATATATATTCGCGAAACTTCACAGAATAGTAGACCAGGTCCTTAGCTTTCATCTGCATAAATTTATTTTATTAAAAAAGTTTATTTTTATAGTTGTGCACGCGATGCCAAGAAAATGCGTTCTTAATACTCGCAGCGCTATAACAGCGGTTTAATGACTGCGTACGTAAACAAATCCTACTTCTTTAAAAATGTTAGTTACTTTTTTATGAAGACGAATTTTCAATTTCGTGTTAATGAAATATTTTGCATAGGCAAAATATTAATGAGAATATATGCACATGAAAGAGTTCTATTTTATTGATCGAAATCATTATTTTCACCAAGCACGTACATATGTATATTTAATTTTATAAATATAAAGATTTTTAACAAATTTTAAAATAGTAAGAAATGCGTAATGAAATTAGTGAAGAAAACTGATACATTTACTTGTTACCACCCCAGCCAAGGAATCCTTTAACAAAGCCTGATATCCCCTTATTTCCAGTTGACTGAAGCTTATCGTCCAACGATGGAAGCTCGACATAATTTAGTGCCAAATCAAAAAATAATGGTTTACAGGGTATCGGTTCCATTTCGGGTGTCATTTTGAATACATTAGGGTTCTTTGTGTGCAGAGATTGGTCTTCTTTGTATTGAGATAGACGTTCAAACAAGGGCTTAGAGGATTTTTGTGATTTTGAAGTCAAAACCGAATCTTCTGAATTGTCGTCCTCAAGAACGCTGTACGCATGAGCCGAAAACTTGCAACTATCAATAATTGAAACAAGTTTTTTTAAATCACTTTCCATGTTAAATTCTGTACTGGGTTTCCCCTTCAATGCTTCATTTGCATAATTTGATGCTCGTTCGTATAAAGCAACCGCTTCTTTCCACTTCTTCATATCGATTAAAGTTAGTGCAATGTAGTAGCATCTGAATGCCTTAAAAGTCAAAGTTAAATTTTCTACTTCACTTTGGTAGACAGAATCATCTTCCATGCCGTTAATTTGCTGCATTTCAGTTACATTTTGCAATATAATCTCATACAAACGTGTTAAATCTTGAGGACGTACACGCTTTCCCTCAAAAGCGCTGACATCACTTTTTTGATTGGGATCATCAAAATTTGCTTTAGCTTGATCGATGAGGCACAAATTACGCTGCAAAGTGCGACTGTGACGAATATAAGACAGATAAGCTAACAGATATTGTATACCAGACACTGTTTGCCCTGTTGTTAAAGAGCGTAGTTTGGGATCCTGTTTTATTTCTTCTTTAACTGCCTGAATAGCATCCTTGCAATCCATCAGAGTACGTTCTATAAGCTCTATCTTGGATTCGACCTTGGATGCTTTTTCAAGACTTTTGTCCAGTTCTTGTGTGCTCAATAAGAAGAGTCGCACTTTTTCTGGGCGAACAGTAACTTTACGGCTACGCCATTCTATAGTTTGTAAACCTTCACTACTCTCCGTTTTAGTTTTATTGACCAGATCATCAAGGTTTTCAAGCAGACCTTGAGCACGAAACTCTAACAAATCATCCATATTTCGCCCAGCATCTCGTCCGCCACTTATGTTATAAGCACAATAGCGCAAATTAGGTGTAAATTCGTTTACTTTTGCACGATACAACTCCTGTTCATCTTCAGGCAAAGCTTTTGTCAGATTTTCATAGACAATCTGAGCTCTTTTTAAATGTTCACCAGCAGTCTTCCAAAGCTGCAGTTCAAAGTGCAATGTTCCATGCATCCAAGAGACATAAGCTTCACATTCTAACTTTGTACGAGCGTCAAATGAATCCGACTTAAATAAAAGTTATGTGTTACTTTTTGTAAATGCAATCATTAAGCCAATATTTATCGAATTTATCAGTACTCACGTTACATAGTTCCTGCAATTGTAGTGCATATAGACAAGCCTTTCTTAACTTGCTAATTAAATGGAATCTTTTGCGAGGCTCCGTGTTTGACTCTTGTTTCAATTGCATAGCATACGCCCAAGCGCGCTCTGCACTTATCAATGGAATATAGAAAAAGCGTTCATCAGCACGCTTCCCAGTAAGCTGACCCAGAGTCACGTCGCGGCGCTTGAAATGTCTCTTATCTCCTTGGGGATATTTTAAAGCTTTACGAAGGCGGCGAATTCTTCTGGTACAGTATCCACGATACCGTTGATAATCTCCATGTCGCAAACCGTGTTGTTGTTGGGCATCTTTAATCATATGCAAAACTGAAATTTATCATAATCTTAAGGAAAACCATTACTATATCTGAAAGCTAAACTTATTTAAAATTATTGTAGGTTATATTGAAAAACACTGTTTCTTATTGTTAAAAAGGATACTTTCAACTGTAAACACTTTCAAAGCTTCGCCTTGTATTGGAAGGTGTTCTATATCATATTTTTCAACATTTTCAGTATGATAACTTTCTTGAACCATTATGTTTATTAAATTTTTTTATATATATGGTTGGCAAATTTTATATTTCCAGCCTCAATGACGAAAATGCAGTTTTATGAACTGTCAAAACGTCACCAAATTATATGAACATCACCCTGTTGAAACCATATATTTGTCTTCATTGACACAGAGTGGTATCAACGGGCCATTATAAAGATCGTGCTGAAAGCACAGTTGTTGTTGACTGATGTGGTAGAATCTACAATTCAAAGGCTATCATTATTATTAATCAGATCTGTATCGCTTTGATATTCTTAGTGTACTAAAAGTCAATCTACTTCTTCGGTATTATAGCGAAAAATAACACTAGCTATTGCCTCATCTGCCACTGTTTTTTTCACAGTTTACACGCAGTGCAATACGCGGAGATTGAAAATATTTGACAATTATCATCCAGTTGGGTATATATTCTCAAATTACGTACAAATCTATTAACTAATATGTGACTTTCCTTTGAAGTCATTGTGGCTACATAAGAAAACGTTTAAAATAATATGGACCATAATGTTTACAGATAGTTGTAACAATATCTGGTATTAGTTTTTTCATATGCAAAAAAAAAATCACATGGCAGCACTCCGTTTTAAGGAAATTATTTCTTTGTTGTGATTACTATATACGTAAATAAGCGCAAAGTTGCTCATTCTTACTACCAAATTCATAATGGATAGTGTTTTATCAACTGATCAATACTTAAGTGCAAGTCGTGAATTTTGACATTTTCTTTTTAAATATTTGGGGCCACGCAGCTAGGCGTTTGCCAATTTTATTTCAAAGAATTAAATATTTTTCAGGTAAAAATTTCCAAAGTTTCACATACGTGAAAGATTAAAACTTATAAGGGAGCGTAGTATATGAAAAGTAAGGTATATGTGCAGCATATTGGATATAAAAGTTGAGGTTATAGTCATATATTTAGTACGTGAGCATGTTTTCACTAGCTTCAAGTGCAGTGTTTTGATTTAAAAGTGAAATACACATATATATGTATGTACATATGTGGTATTGACCTGAAATGTTAAAGGTTTTGCACTTCTACAAAAAACTTTCTTTCTATTCAATTATTTAGGATGGCTAACCGAAGGGACAATGAGGAGACGGATAAGCAGACACGTATTGCAATTGTCAGCGATGACAAGTGCAAGCCCAAACGCTGCCGCCAAGAGTGCAAGAAATCTTGTCCTGTAGTGCGAATGGGTAAATTATGCATTGAAGTGGGCCCCACTTCAAAAATTGCTTCTTTGTCTGAAGAACTCTGTATAGGATGTGGTATATGCGTCAAGGTATGAAGATTCTTACTGTGCTAATATACTTGATATAAATTTATGTATTTATTTATTTAATTTCTATTATTTTTGCATTTTTAGAAATGCCCCTTTGAGGCCATTACAATTATTAATATTCCAAGTAACCTTGAAAAGCATACTACTCATCGCTACGGCAAGAATTCTTTCAAGTTGCATCGATTACCAATACCTCGTCCTGGAGAAGTGCTAGGTTTAGTAGGACAGAATGGAATTGGGAAGTCTACGGCTCTAAAAATATTGGCGGGCAAGCAAAAGCCTAATTTAGGACGTTATGTTGACCCACCAGACTGGACAGAAATTTTGGCGTATTTTCGCGGATCTGAGTTGCAGAACTACTTTACAAAAATACTTGAAGACAACCTAAGAGCTTTGGTAAAACCGCAATATGTGGATCAAATTCCGAAGGCTGTTCGTGGTGCAGTTTCCGATTTGTTGGATAAAAAGAATGAGCGTGAAAATCAAGTAGAAATTTGCAATATGTTGGATCTTACTCATATTCGCGATCGCAATGTAGGCGAACTGTCCGGCGGGGAATTGCAACGTTTTGCCATTGCTATGGTGTGTATTCAAGATGGAGATATATTTATGTTTGATGAGCCTTCGTCATATCTAGATGTAAAGCAACGTTTAAATGCAGCTCTAACGATAAGAAGTTTATTGCAAGATACTAAGTAAGTTTATATATCAGTTATAATCTTCAATTATCTTATTACTTTTTAATATTTTAAGATTCATCATTGTTGTGGAGCACGATTTGTCTGTTTTGGACTACTTGTCTGATTTTATTTGTTGCTTATATGGCGTTCCTGGCTGCTATGGTGTTGTTACTATGCCCTTCTCAGTGCGTGAAGGTATTAATATATTTTTGGATGGTTTTGTTCCTACAGAAAATATGCGTTTTCGCACAGAATCGTTAACATTTAAGGTAAATTGATATTTAGTGACGTATCATTTGTTTTAGTCTATTGGTTAATTTTGTAGAAAACTTAGAATACCACAATTTGATTTTGAAATTTATACTATAAATATATATATATATATATATATATATATATATATATATATATATATATATATATATGTATATATATATATATATATATATATATATATATATATATATATATATATATATATATATTGCATATATGTATATATATATATATATATATATATATATATATATATATATATATATATATATATATTTTTTTTTTTTGTAATAAGGTATCGGAATCGGCTACTGAAGAAGAAGTCAAGCGTATGAACCACTATGTGTATCCCGCCATGGCGAAAACTTTGGGGAAATTTTCTTTGACCGTTCAAGAAGGTCATTTCAGCGATTCGGAAATTTTAGTTTTGCTTGGTGAGAACGGAACCGGAAAAACAACTTTCATTCGCATGCTGGCCGGTAATTTGCAGCCAGATAGCAACGTAGATTTGCCAGTATTGAATATTTCCTACAAGCCACAAAAAATATCTCCAAAGTATCAAAATCATGTACGCCACTTGTTGCATGATAAGATACGCGATGCTTACGTTCATCCACAATTTATTGCTGATGTCATGAAGCCAATGAAGATAGAAGAGATTATGGATCAGGAGGTGCAAAACTTGTCTGGTGGTGAATTACAACGTGTCGCTTTAGTTTTGTGTTTGGGCAAGCCAGCCGATGTTTATCTTATTGATGAACCTTCCGCCTATTTGGACTCAGAACAGCGCCTGGTTGCTGCAAAAGTTATTAAGCGGTAAGTCCAAAAACAATAAACTCGAAGTTTTATGTAAAATTATTATCTGCTTTTAGCTATATTCTTCATGCCAAACGTACCGGATTTGTAGTAGAGCATGATTTTATTATGGCTACCTACTTAGCCGATCGTGTTATTGTCTTGGAAGGTGAGCCTTCGGTTAAGACAACAGCTTACTCACCACAATCTCTCTTAAATGGCATGAATCGCTTCTTGGAGTTATTAGGTATTACATTCCGACGCGATCCTAATAATTTCAGACCACGCATTAACAAGAATAATTCTGTAAAGGTGAAATATTTTATTAATTTTACCTTAAATTTATACCAATAATAAAATCCTTATCTTTCAGGACACTGAACAAAAACGTTCCGGTCAATTCTTCTTTTTAGAGGACGAAGGTAGATAAGTTTGCTGCCATTTAAAGAAAATTAATCAGGCCGTTATTACAACATCGTTAAATTAATATTTCTTGGTTAACTAAATTTTTTACAAAATCCTACAAATCTACGCTACACAATATTTTGTAATTTTTTATGTAACTAATTTTCATCAAAACTTTTTTTTTTTTTTGCTAAAAACAAAGGCAAAGTTTGAAAATTCAATTCATCAGTAATACATATATGTTGTGTAATAAAAAAATTCGAAAATATGCGCATAACAATAAAACCAAATATGTACATTTCTTTTAATCGCACAAAAGCCACTCAGTCTTTGAAACGATGTTTTTCATGTCACCTGTTCCTAATTTTATCTTTTTTATTAAATTTAGTGGTGAAAGGATATATACAGGTTTGACATTCTGTGTGCATTTTCCACAAGATTCTGGGAAAATTTTTAAAATAAAATTTCAGAGCTGGAACCCAGTTCTTTGTTTTTATATATAATATTTTATAAAAATATTCGGTTAAAGAGCGAATACGAATGTAATAGAGCACTTGCCAAAACATTATTTGGCTTACATTTTTTTATTACATACCCCAAAGTCCTTCATTCTTAGGTATCTGAAGATATTTGAAAAAATATATTTATTCAATTCTATTTACAGTTAGATTAATTGGTTTAAATGAGATTGATAGCTAAAAATAGATTACAAATACGTATTTCTAAAACTGTAGTGTACATACATACGCAAATATAAAGTTACTTGATTCATATTCTAACAGTAACAATAATTTTATCTAACATATGTATATAGTTTTCATCTTGTTTTGATGTACGTATATACATCAAAATATATTTCTTATTATTTATGTATATAAATATATAAGAAATTCTTTACATAAAAAATAAAATAAATAGTTTTCAAACTTACAGAAATGCAAATAGAAAAATTGACATGATTATTTTGGGTAATATTCAGAATTTTGCCCAAAGACTTTTTTATTTTCAATTAGTTGATTTTGTTGAATTAATCACTTCATCTGCTAAATCAAGGGATTGCTTCCGCAATTTAACTGCCTATATAAAGAAGAAGAAATTCATTATTATTAATATAGAAATATGCAAATTATCCAAAAAATATAAATAAATAATGAATAATATAATTCGTTCAATGAAATTTACTTAATATATTGTCTTTGTTAATTTATTAATTTATCCAATTCTATTTTAACCGCTTTTGTTTATTTATAAGAATTTATGCAGTTGCAAAATAATTTTTATCAAATTTTAAAATAATATCGCCAAAACGGTAATAAATGAATTCTTATCGTTAAAAATTGCAGGTTCAACTTTTTAGGTACTCTATTGGATCACCCTTCTCACTGTAAATTTGTTTAGTATTAAAAAAATTTAAAATGGTTTTTAATTAAAATAATTATTATTAAAAAAAAATAGTAATAATTTGCAGATTTGAACTTGAGTCCAATAAAGGAATTCTTATCTTAATAATAAAATTAATAAGTTCGGCAAATAAAATTTACATTCACGTTGGTAAATAATTATAATATATAGAAAAAAAACTTCTAAAAAAATTTAAACCAAATAATCAGCTTTATTGTGTTTAGCGTTTTTCGCCTTCAGGTTCGACATTTTGTAATATATTAAAAAATCACCCTTATTGTGTTTGGCGTTTTACGCCAAACGAATTGTAATAGCTTAAAGACAAAAAACTAAAATTTTCTTTAATCTGTTACAAATTTTCGAATCTGAAGGCGAAAAACGCCAAACACAATAAGGCTGAATATTAGCTTTTTGTCTTTAAGCTATTACAATTTGTCGAATTTACAGGCGCAAAACGCCAAACACAATAAGGGTGAATATTCAATTGCCTAGATTGCCTACATTGTTCATATTTGTATTTGTATGTTGAAATACTTTACAAAGTAAATTTGCAAAGTATTTGGTGCACAGATTCCGACGGGGTGACTCAGACCATATGCCGGCGATGTTATTAACCCGTATTTTCTTCCGTTACTGTGACTGTCTGTACACGACCTATGCCTTCACATAGGAAGTAGCAACGTAGTTAACCACGGAATATTCCTCAGAAGAACTGTAAAACTATACAGTTATCTGAGGTGTTGAAATTAACTAGTGCGAGTGAGACGCAAAACTCTCGAAAGAGAGTAAACAATCATTGTTCATATTTTTTTGAATCTATCAATCGTCGTATGTTTTCAAAAAAGCCCTAAGTTACATTGAACAATTTTTACATGAGAAGCAAAAAGAATCTTTAGTGTGAAAAATTCTCCAAATATTTTCAAACTTTTTCAGTTTAAACTTCTTGATAAGAAAGTTATTTATAATTGTCGGAGTACAAAATGTGGCAGTAACGTGTATTTTGATACAGGATATGGTATTTACAATTTTTTTTACAAAATTTTAACTATTATTTTAAATAGTCTATATATGTATATCACATACACATATAAAAAGGGGTTATTTTTTGTTTTTAAAAATGAGGTTAATGAATACATACATAAAGCTATAATTTTGGTGAAAATTTTATTTCATTATTATGTCAATACAATAGGCCTCATCGTGTTTGGCGTTTTTCAAGGATGATATTTTGTATATAATATTAAAACAAATAATAAAGCGAATAATAATAAAGCAAATAATAAAGCGAAAACGACAAACACAGTAAAAGTGGAAGTCAATTAAATGACGCCTTCTGTCTTGGTCTTTGATCACAATTTGCGCAATTTGACGAATGTTGGTTTTCAAATCTTCCAATGTCTACCCAAGTAGACACGATCCATAAAAAAGCCTAGCGCTGATTGGAATCGACAAAACGTGAAATGTTTGCGTTTAGAAAATTTCTCAAGCAATAACATAAAAACCGGTTGTATTATGTGCCTCGTTTCACCGTCTTGTTGAAATTTTATGTACTCCAACTCATAATCGTCAATTGCAGGCCATAGCGCACAATTGCTGGAAACGCCATTGGATTAATTGCCACACTTCCACTAAGAAGCACAGGCCTGACGATGTCTCTTCAAATGACTTTCTAACTTTGCCACCACCACATCTGCATATGTATATAAATACAAATAAAACGCCCCAAATGTATGTTAGCACATAGCTCCTGATCGACTGCACTAAATTATATAATTCTTTTTTTGGTGTTTGTTATCAGGACAAGGTTTGTATGGAAGGAAATTAACAGAAAAAATTGCTTTCTAGTAAAACCATATTTTTTTTAAATATATTACATATAAACATGCATCTTTGTGTGTTCGATTGCTTAAAACTGTTGATACAAATGTATACTTCTATCTGAGGGGTAGTTCGCAGAGGTTTAGGAAAAAAATAATAGTTGGAAAGAGTACTCCAAACGGAGCGCTGTAGGTTGTTTGATCCTTATAGGGAATCAAACGGTAAGATAGAGTGTGTTGAAAGTTTGAATCTGTCTTACTGCCAATTGCTAGATTCAAATAAACTAATTTATTTTTTTTAACTTTATATCCGCACAATTACATTAGTGAAACTCTCTAAACTGCATGTGTGGCACGCTTAGAATAAAATGCAAAGTTCGAACAAAATCTTGGCAGTTATTAATAATTTTTCTATGTCTGCAGAAATAAATAGTGAGACTCTTTAAATTTGATGTAGGCAACTTTTGAAACAGCAAGGAGATTATTAATTTTTCTCCATATGAAGAAGCACTAAAGCGAGAAATTTCTGTAATTTATATTATCGCCATGGGTGCAGCGAAGCTCAACGGGCCGGCTAGTTTGTAATAAGTTTTAATTATTTTTACAAGTTTTTCGGCCTCTAAACGATTCATAATCGTAAATGACAAACCTTCCAATAAATAAATGAAACAAATGGCAGAATACGCCATACGAAGATACAATTAATTTCATAAACTATCAACGATAGCGTATGTATGATAGTGCATGTTATCATACATACATACACATATTTTTATAGAGCAACATCCGTCAGAAATTAATCAATGTAATGCGTATTATAGGCGCACATGAATATGTATAGCAAACCCACCTTCGTTCGTAACTCCTTCTCTTTTGTTACAAGTTCCTGAATCTGAAGTATAGTATTTTCATTATTTTTTTGATCGACAATCCAACGCAAATATAGTTCTAAAAGTAAAACAATTTCAATGAGGAATAAAAAAGTGAATGACAGCTTTAGCCAGTTACCAGTCCACAACTCCAAACTAATTGGTGCTATTGATGGCCATATGACACTGGGATTCGGTTCGTATAGAGTATTTAGAAAATTTTTTAAAACTTCGGGTCTATTTAGATACGACCATAAACTTGTGGTACGAGTGTGAACGCTTAAATCATAGCGTTCGCTTTCCGAATCGCAAAGAAAAGTTCCGTATTGCGAGTAGTAACTGTGTTCAAAGAGTTGTATTAAAAGCTGCGTACTAAATTCAAAACTGCACGGGAATTGTCTGTACAATTGATGAATACAGTCTAAAAACAGCACAAACGTAGCACCCGAATTCTTTTTTCGATTTTGTGATGGCGTGTAGCATGATTGTCGATGGCGCGATGCAAACGGATGACCAGCTTGTATCCATTCCCGTTCTATTAAAGCCTGCATTCTGGAATATAAATAAGATGGCTAAAACATTATACTAAGACGGCTATTAAATGCTTACCCTCTCACAGTACGACAATCGGGATTAAGTATTATTTGAACTAATGAAGTCACTATTAAAGTAGAATCCAATCCTTTAGCGCCATGTACCAATACCGGACTACCTTCTTGATCCAAACATTGAGCAACTACACATGCGGCATTCAATGAGTTCAGAACTAAATTTAGCCAACAGCTACTTTCTAGGCGAGAAATCCACTTGTCGGATGAACAGGATAAATCATTACAAGCTTAATAAACGATACATTGAATTAAAATTTTTCGATTATAGCTTTTTAAACAACTACCTTCAATAAGTTTGGAAAAACTATCTAAAATGGCGGAAGGCGAAGAAACATTTCCAATAGAACGATTTACTTTTTTCCATTGTGAGTAGTGCTGATCTGTCTCAGTATTTGATTTTCCTTTGCCCCATGTATCAACTATAAAACCTTTTTTACTTCGTCCTAAGACAACATTTAATATGGCTTCATCAGCGCGGCATCTCTTGATTCCCTGAATTGACAATGGTTGAGCACTGCGTAAAAGAGCGGCCTTAAAATATAGGAAAATTTTAGTTATTCTAATTTGTTACATTTACTATTGTTCTGTATTTCAGTGCAAATTCAAATAAAGTCTAATGGCATTTTAATGGCTTCGTTGAAGACATAGCGTGGGATATGGGTACTGTTGATGTTACTATAGCGGTAGTGTTGTTCTCCTCTACTGTGTAAGTTGGATAATTAAATTAATTTTGACTTTGCCTTTTTCCTTGGAGCATTAATCATGTCTAATTCTTGTGTTACGTTTACACCCACTAGAATAAAATCAGCGTCGTTAAGATTTTTCAAAAGCGCAAATTTTTAGCAGCGATTAATAACCGTGGATGAGGCAGGGATCCATCTGAGACTAAGCAGTTGTCAAATCAGTAAAGTGGAATGGGGATAATTGTTTCTAAAGAAGACAAAAACAAGTCATTTGCAGGCAAGGTTGTGCTATCGGTCTTTTAAATGTGCGTTGGGTATTATGCTATTTGCATTTCAATTCGAAAACTTCGATTACATATTCGTATTTGACTTGCTGAAAATTCATCCATTATTAGATATTCATATCCGATATGTAGATGAATATTATGAATGGTTACAAAGCTGATTTTTGCTACTAAATGCCAGAAGTATCAAGTAACCACATTATGCATTATTATTATACTTGGGTGGAACTCCTTATTGCATCGTTTTACACAAGGATCAATCCCATGTAAATTACATTGATTTTATCATGGCTTCTTGTGCAAAACGAGCGAATGAAACAGATCGACTGACTACAATTTGTGGTGTTATGCAACTTTAATGCAAAAAAAAAGATAAAATTTCATGAAGCGTTGTTAAAGAAAATTTTAGTTTTTTGCAGAAACTTTGCATTTGGAAATTTTTAACAGGACTTTTTTATTGTATAAATTATTCGGACGCATACATATATATATATATATATATATATATATATATATATATATATATATATATATATATATATATATATATATATATATATATATATATATATATATTTTTTTTTTTTTTTTTTTTTTTTAAATAAATATATTTTAAATAAATAAATGGTTAAATATAATTTTTTTTAACTAAAGCGGCTTGGCCACACATCAAACTGACGTTTCAAACTCTGCTTTTCTTTGATAGTGTTAGTGAAAAAAACTCACACGTATGGGTTGATGTGAGTTTGAAGAATATCAAACCAATTTAGATTTTCACTGCCAAACAGAATTTTACCAACACATACACAGGTTTGAAGCATCAGTTTGATGTGTGGCCATGCCGGTTAAGTTAATTTTAAGATGTAAACTTTCTCTGCAAAAGTCCGTAACATGATGAAATACTTACCCCATTTTCGTGGCGATAACTAAGAACAGGAAACCGACCACCGTCTCTAAATGCTGCTGATTGTACTATTTGTTCATCACTAATTGTTTTTGGTACTATAAGAACAGATCCATAAGTTGGGCACAGTTTAAAGTCTTTGTTTATATGAGTAATGCGCCATTCACAGCCAACCGTTGTCTCTGCGGCGACTGTTGCCGCAGCAGACGCCGCCGCAAAATCATGCCCATTTGAAAAGTGAAATGTTGAGGGGGAAATTGAACTGTTCAATGCAAAATTAAAATTGCTATTGCCACAACTAGCACTAACTGAACACTCACTATTGGAGGCAGCAACAGAAACAAGTTTTGAAAATTCTAGTTCTGGTCTATAAGGAAAATACTTAAATTATTGTGAGAATTTTAAAGACGCAGAAATAATTTTACTTGAATATTGTATAACCATCCTCTAGTATGGTGTACATAGGACGATAGAAAAAGGGATAATCCAGTTCAGGATTGTTTAAACTACTAAGAGCCTCCAGAGATGATGCGACATTAAAATATTCTTTGGCATTTTGTATTCTTAAAGATAATATGCGCAAATCTTTACATTTTAATGTTATCAGTCCACCTACAACAGCGTTTTGTACCATAAACGGTTTCTTCTCCACGGTGTCAATATTTTTGTGCATAAGCTGCAAATGAAAATGAATATGTTTGTACATACATACATAATATTTAATATAATTTATTTGTGATAGTGTCTCAGTTAATTTGTCAGACATACATATATACATATGTAGACATATGCATATAATATACCATTTGGATAATCGACCAAAGGCAAATAATGAAACAACGAAAAGGTCGGTCTAGACCTTTCTTATAAGAAATTATTGCGTATGGGTTTAAATTATGTAATTAAAACTTAAAGGTTTCATTATTTGCCCTTGGTCGATTTAGACCTGGGGGAGAATTCGTACACTACTAAGTAGTACAGATTTTTATTTCGGTCAATCTGATATCGAACGTTAACTTTATATTATGAGAATTTTTTAACAGAGCTTTCTCTCGACGGTTTCGAAAATTGCTGAGAATAAGTATTTTCGTTTTATTTTTATTTCTTGGAGAGTCAAGAAACCTAGTTTCAACAAGTAAAAGTGCTATATTCGGCTGTGCCGAATTTTAAATACCCTTCGCAGATGTAATTCTTCTTTCTTTCTTTCTTGCTAAAACAGAAAGTAGTTTTAATTAAAAAGTAATGCAAAAAACAAAATGATGTTATCAGTTACTTTTATATTTAAGACAACGTTTAAATTTTTTGGTTAGGAAGCTAAATGTTTGGCTCTTCTTACTTCTAATACATCTGAACGTCTTTCAAAAATATTAAATATGTTGAATTTACAAACAAAAAGGAAAAATCCGTTTCATGTACCCAAAAAGGTTCTAATTGCACAACCGTATAATCAATCGTCTTTTATATTTTTTTGGTTTTTAATACCAATTTATTTCTTCCTGATATATAAAGTAGGTATAATTCATCATAAAAATCGAAAATAACAAATTATGTATATGGTTACTTTTATGAATCAGAAAATGTCGATATTCCAACCCTGAAATTGGATTTTTAATTTTTTTGGTTTTTAATACCAATTTAACTCTTCCCGAAGTATTAAAAAGATTTCATTCACACACAACCAAAATAAGGAACTTACATGGCTACTTTTATGTACTAAAAAATTTCGATTTTCCAACCCTGGAACCGAATTTTTAATACCAAATTAGTTCTTCCTGAAGTATAAAATAGGTTTAATTCACTAAAAAAAACAAAATTTGGAATTTATGTGGGTACTTTTATGTAGCAGAAATATTTCGATTTCCAACTCTGGAAGCGAATTTTTAATTTTTTACCAATGCAATTCTTAGTGAATTTTCTCGGTCTCTTTCATGTACCATAAAATATTTCATTTGTCCAACCCTGGAATCGAAATTTTGATTTTTTAAGATTTTAATACCAATTTTGTTCTTCCTGAATTATAAAATAGTTTTAATTAGTAAAAACAATAACGTCAATTACCTCTTTCGTTACTTTTATGCATAAGGAATATTTCAATTTCCCAACCGTGGAAACGAAATTTTAATTTTTTTTTGTTTTTTTTACTCATTATTAAGAGTTTGAGCAACTCTTAATAATGAGGTTCATCCAACTCTTAATAATGAGGTTTATTTAAGACAAACTTAAAATTTGTAACCATTTTGGTCACTTTCATGTACTACAATATATTGCAGTTATCCAACCCTGGAATCGAAATTTTGATTTGTTTTAATATTTGACACTAATTTTGTTTTTCCTGAATTAAAAAGTAGTTTTAATTAGTAAAAAACCGACGTTAGTTGGCTTTTTTGTTTCATTTATGTATAAAACAATTTCAATTTCCCATCCCTGGGAGCGAAATTTTAATTTTTGTCTTCTTTTTTCACCAATGCTAGTTTTCTTTACTTATAAAATCTTAAAATTTGCAACCATTTTTGTCAATTTCATGTTCTACAATATATTGCATGTACCAAAAAAACTTTAAATTTCCCAACCCTGGAATTGAAAATTAATTTTTTTCTGCTTTTTTATAAATGCGACTCTGCATGAGGTATAAAGTAGTTTTATTGAAGAAACATTTTAAATTTTTAACCATTTTGGTTACTTTTATGTATAAAACAATTTCAATTTCCCAACCCTGGAAGCGAAATTTTAATTTTAAAAATTTTTTTATCAATGCAAATTTTTATGAAGTATAAAGTGATTTTATTTACGAAAAAACTCAAAATTTATAACAATTTTGGTTATTACATGTACCAAAACAACTTTAATTTTCCCAACCTTGGAAGCGAAATTTTATTTTTTTATTTTTTATCAGTGCAAGTCTTCTTGAGGTATAAAGTAGTTTTATTTAAGACAGGGCACACTGATACAGGTAGAAGCGATAGCAAATACGGTTATTTTGTTTTTGGGAGAAATTCTAATACAAACGTCAAAATTTCTTTATATATTTACATACACACAAAACTTGTACTTTTCGTTTGCTTTGCTTGTACTTTTTCGTTTTGCTTTGCTCTACACAATTAATTGTGACGTTTGAATTAGAATTCACAAAAACAAAATACATGTAGGTTTTTATTTTTGTAAAACCGCTCCTACCTGTATCAGTGTGCCCTGATTTAAGAACAATTTAAATTTTTTAACCATTTTGGCCACTTTCATGTACTACAAAATATTGCACTTGTCCAACCCTGGATTCGAAATTTTGATCTTTTTTTTTAATTTTTGATACCAATTTTGTTCTTCCTAAATTATAAGACAGTTTTAGCTAGCAAAAAACAAGTAAAACAACATCAGTTGCCTGTTTGATTACTTACACGTATAAAAAATTCAATTTCCCATCCCTGGAAGCAAAATTTGAATTTAAAAAATTTTTTTGGTCAAAGAAAAACATGAAATTTTTAACAATTTTAGTTACTACATGTACTACAAAATACGGAAATTTTTTATTTCCCATCCCTGGAAAATTTTTTAGTTTTTTTAGTTTTTAATAGACCATTGAGGCTTCAGAAAGCACGAAATAGGTTTAATTTACAAACATTAAAAAAAATAATTGAATTTTGGTATAAATTTTGCGTCGAGAAAAAGGTGTAAGCTTCCCAGCTCTGGAACCGTACATCGGATCTTTCTGAATTTCAATACTACTCTATTTAAGCTCATTTCCAATCCCAGAACGAAGTCTCTATCTCTTCTGGGGGCTTGGGAAAACCCGGACATCGCTCAATCGTCATCGCTATTCATAAGGATCCCGAATATATATACATACGTACGGGGTCCTTATTGGTATCGAAGAAATTACACACGGAATGACAAACCTGTATATACCTTTTCACTTTTTTGTGAAGGGTATAATAATGGATTATTAAATAGGCCCGCGATAATATAAATATTTTAGTTTCTCAATTTACAATTACTAATATTTTGCAAAAAATTCATTTTTGGTGGGAGTTACTGTCCACGAAGTCATGTAAAAATGTAAAATGTATCTTATCCAAATGGTATATTAGGGTCACATATAAACTTAGCACATACGCTTGTTATATCATTTTCTTACCCATAATTCCTGGCTGTTTTCTTGACGAGCACTCAGTAGCAAATGATGTCCAGTAATGCATAAGCGGCCTTCGATTGTTGCATTTTGATAGTCATGGAGAAAGACACCATCCAATTTAGGTGTTTTAATTAGCTCAACGAAATCCATTTTTTTTTTAGTTTTTAGATATAAGGCAACAGGCAGGCGACAGGGGTGATGATCAAAAATAAAATTTCTAAAAGAAATAAAATTAGGTAAGTTAATGTCAGCTAAAACGAAAGACGGCACACATAACATTAAATTCGAAATCTATTTTTTAACGCACTAATAAAAAGGGCATAAAAAGCATCTACATCACAGATGCTGACAGGTGACTGAGACTATATGTCGGTGATGTTATCAACCCGTATGTTATCCGTTACTGTAACTGACTGCACACGACTTATGCCTTCGCACAAGAAGTAGCAACCTAGTTAACCACGGACAATTCGGAGAACATTAAATCTATACAGCTAACTGAGATGTTGAAGTTAACTACTGCGAGGAGTAAGACGAAAAGTTATCGAAACTGAGCAAACGATCAGTGATCTGGCTGCACTAAGTAATAATTGCCAACGAGGCTTGATGTTGACTGACTCAGAGGTGCTTCGCGACTGAAGTCACTATTATATTACTTAATGTTGTTATAAGAAACTTACTGCTGTATTCACAAAAATTAATGTGTACTTCAAGTGTGCTTTAAAGTAAAAATTTCATAGAAAATTTATTTTAAAGTGTTGATCAAGTCTACTTTATTTTTTGTGAATACTGCTGTTACATTATGTACATAGTCCTCTGAGCATCACAATAGACTTTCCTACATCACCACTAAAACGTCACACTTTTCCGAAAAAAGTCGAATTGGCTAAGAAAATCATTTTGCTTTTTGGTTATCTAATTATTTTAACACATATCTATGCGACGAATTTTAAACGGTACTCCTAAAGTCATAACATAATAACACGAAGCAATAGCGTACTATCTTACCTGATGTCTTGAAAATTTCGAAGTGCTATTAAACTCGTTAGTTTTTTAAGTTGCCTTCTCAGACAGGCGTTTTAGGTTTGTTATACGAGAACTGTTGAGAAGCTTTGGAGGCAAAACAATATCCTCGAGTTCGTGGAGATTTTTGACATTTCTCTTATACCTATGTCTAATTTTTTACATCACAATGGGCCTTTATGGCCTCCGAGTGTTTTTCTCGCTTTTGGCGGGCAGCCCTTCTAACCTAACCTAACCTATGTCTAATTTTTACTATATAAAATTAAAATTTTTTTATAATCACTCAAAACTAATTTGCCACATTTTGTTAGTGATGTGGCTCTTTATTCTAGTTTTTTCAACCAATAGAATAGTATACTTATGCTTTTTGTTCTTATGCTAATACAATATTGAATTGATCAAGAAAAATACTATTTTCTGATATTATTGTATTGACTTTGGTGGTGACAAATAGTTTTCTTTTTTGTCTCTACCGAATATATTGAAATATTCCCTTAATTCACTATTGATAAACAAGTTCGATAGGCGAGTTTATTCCTCGACATTTTATATAACTTCAAACTCATCTGTATTTAGAATCCAAATATTAAATAAATTCATACTTCTATACCATATTTGCGTATTTTTGCATCAATGGCTGTTCTAAGCAATCCATATACCAAGGACGATTAATTATATTTTAATTCGAACTCTTTGCAACCAGGTAGTTGCAATAAATGTAATCTGCATTGAAATTTTCAGGCTTCGAAATGCCGAAGGCAGATTAAAATCAATTAATTTATTAATGTTTAGTTTTTAATATTTTATTACCTATGGTCAGCAACGTTTCACTTCCTTCAATTGTAAGAATTCTTGATTCCTGGTGAAGATTTAAACTCTCTAGTATATTGGCCTTATGACATTAGGGGAGTTGGTGGATAGTATTTGACTGCGGTATCTGATACATCTGCCTAAAAACGCAAATTCCAGTCAATCTGCTGACTCCTTAGTTTTCCAGTACAATTATAAAATTTTAATATTTGCCTACATACACATACAATACTTTCTAATCAAACATTTGTAGTTGCATTTGACAAAGTTGTTCTATGGTGACGGCAAATAAATGATTTCATTATTTAATTGTTAATATTAAAATGATTAAGTGATTTGAAATTCGCTTCCACTTATATTACTCCTTTCCATTAAAAACAGCAAGATACACAAACTTCCTTAAAGCAACAAGAACCTTTTATGTCTTTTATTTGCTCTTTATCAAGGCATTCTTCATTCTATCAAGATATTTGTTCGGTGTTGCCAGATGTTAGGGCCGTTGCAACACATAATTGCAGAAAATTTCACAGGTAACACCTGCTGGATATATAATAATAGGTCCGTTTCTTTATTTTTCGTGCAACGCAGTTCCCAAAAGTTTATATATGTACATACTCGTGCATACGTTTTCATCTTAAACCTTTTATATAATAAAGCCTAATACTCTGTTTCAAATTTCATGTGAAATTCTGACAGAATCCATACAAAAAAAATTTTCAATCGAAATATTTGTGGGAAAATGTTGCTAGACTAGTGTTCTGTTTTAATTATGAAAAACATGTGAAATAACATGAATGTTATTTATTTCGTACGATAATTTTTTGAAACTAAAAATTTTCTCATTGAAAATTAAAAACATAATTTCAATTAAAAAGGAAAAAAACTGAAACTGAAATAACTGATGTTGCACAACATATTCCACAAATTCAAACAAAGTACTAGGCTTAATATAAAAAATACTGTTTATCAACATATTTCTGTGTTTATACTAAATAAATACATATATATATAAACCCAGATAGCAGTTTTTTAATCGTCCAGACGATTGTACGTATAACTAGACAAGTTCCGAACCATTGAAAGGCTATTATTTCACCACAATCGAATTTTACTGTTGTAATTAATGCTCCATTTATATCATTAAGCTTATTGTTGGACCAGCATTTTTTACATTACATCTTGTATATAATCTGCCTTATTACCGTTCTCGAATCGAGTGTTTGTAATAGATTAAAGAAAAACCTTGTATTTTTCCTTAATTTATTACATTCTTTCGAGTCGAATCGCGAACCGTAATAAGCCCCAATACTTTTTCCAGCGCTTTGAACGATTGTTGAAAGAGTTTATTAAATTAGTCTGCCGCGATGCTTTTTAGCATAGTGTACAACAATTATTATGGCGATTTTTTTAAAGGTTCGTTTTACGCTTTTGTTTTAGACGCATTACAGTTTTCCTCGTTCTACTGAAGAATATACAAGCAATCAAGAACTTTATTCTGTTCGTATACTTTCTACAGCGTGAAAATATTGCTCGCAATCTACATGATGAAATATCAAAGCACATTAATCTCTATAGAGATAAAATTTAACTCCAAAATAAAATGTTCAGATAAAAATGCTGTTAGAAAAATTATCGGTAATTCGTTTATTTCAAAATATTATTTTTGTACCAAAAATTTATAAACTTAAATGTTAAATAAAGAATACGAAATATATCAAAATATTATTAAAATAAGGTGAATGATTTACAGTAGATATGTACTATATGTAACATGTATGTTTATATTAAATTAATTGATTATTAAATAAATCCAATTGAATATTCCAAACAAAAACATATACATAAATAAATTAATTAAATAATCTTAAGTAAACTTTGCATGATAAATTTTTAGTGTTAAATCTAATTGAAATTAGTTTTTCTAAACAAAATATGTATTATGAAAATATGTTTTGTAAATATTTAGTTAAATTGATTTATTTACAAGTTTTCAAGATTAAAAAAAAACGAAAAAAAAAATTGGTTGAATGGAATGCTAAAACGAAATTCACCAAATTTATGTTTAAAATTCTGTAAAGGGCACCTTAAATCGTCTGATATTCATCAGTAACAACACATTTTATTTATATATAACATATATATATGTATATATATATATATATATATATATATATATATATATATATATATATATAAATGAAATTTATTTGTTGGTGGTTAAGCAATGTCTATATGCATTTCATTGGTGCTTTACCAAATCGTCAGTAGACTTTAACCACAGTTTTGAAAAGTTAAAAACCTCTTATCTTATGCATATACTTCCGAAAACCATCTGAGAATTCACAACTTGTAAATTACAAACTATTTTCAAAAATAACAACAGAACAAGAACATAGGCTTGCAACTCATACAAAACTAAAATGCATATAGACATTGCTTAACCACCAACAAATAAATTTCATTTATATATTAGTATTGTGACAACAATGTGTTAAATAAAAAAACTTAATAACATTTTGATTTAAATTTTATTTTTCATTTTGCCTTATAAATACTTTTCTTGTTATCCAATGGATTTCTGATTGTATGAAGGTGTAGAAAAATAAAATAGATTCGTATCAAACATACTTTATTTGTTGGTTTAGTTTTGTATGAGTTGCAAGCCTATGTTCTTGTTCTGTTGTTATTTTTGAAAATAGTTTGTAATTTACAAGTTGTGAATTCTCAGATGGTTTTCGGAAGTATATGCATAAGATAAGAGGTTTTTAACTTTTCAAAACTGTGGTTAAAGTCTACTGACGATTTGGTAAAGCACCAATGAAATGCATATAGACATTGCTTAACCATTTGTGCAACGCAGTTCCCAAAAGTTTATATATGTACATACTCGTGCATACGTTTTCATCTTAAACCTTTTATATAATAAAGCCTAATACTCTGTTTCAAATTTCATGTGAAATTCTGACAGAATCCATACAAAAAAAATTTTCAATCGAAATATTTGTGGGAAAATGTTGCTAGACTAGTGTTCTGTTTTAATTATGAAAAACATGTGAAATAACATGAATGTTATTTATTTCGTACGATAATTTTTTGAAACTAAAAATTTTCTCATTGAAAATTAAAAACATAATTTCAATTAAAAAGGAAAAAAACTGAAACTGAAATAACTGATGTTGCACAACATATTCCACAAATTCAAACAAAGTACTAGGCTTAATATAAAAAATACTGTTTATCAACATATTTCTGTGTTTATACTAAATAAATACATATATATATAAACCCAGATAGCAGTTTTTTAATCGTCCAGACGATTGTACGTATAACTAGACAAGTTCCGAACCATTGAAAGGCTATTATTTCACCACAATCGAATTTTACTGTTGTAATTAATGCTCCATTTATATCATTAAGCTTATTGTTGGACCAGCATTTTTTACATTACATCTTGTATATAATCTGCCTTATTACCGTTCTCGAATCGAGTGTTTGTAATAGATTAAAGAAAAACCTTGTATTTTTCCTTAATTTATTACATTCTTTCGAGTCGAATCGCGAACCGTAATAAGCCCCAATACTTTTTCCAGCGCTTTGAACGATTGTTGAAAGAGTTTATTAAATTAGTCTGCCGCGATGCTTTTTAGCATAGTGTACAACAATTATTATGGCGATTTTTTTAAAGGTTCGTTTTACGCTTTTGTTTTAGACGCATTACAGTTTTCCTCGTTCTACTGAAGAATATACAAGCAATCAAGAACTTTATTCTGTTCGTATACTTTCTACAGCGTGAAAATATTGCTCGCAATCTACATGATGAAATATCAAAGCACATTAATCTCTATAGAGATAAAATTTAACTCCAAAATAAAATGTTCAGATAAAAATGCTGTTAGAAAAATTATCGGTAATTCGTTTATTTCAAAATATTATTTTTGTACCAAAAATTTATAAACTTAAATGTTAAATAAAGAATACGAAATATATCAAAATATTATTAAAATAAGGTGAATGATTTACAGTAGATATGTACTATATGTAACATGTATGTTTATATTAAATTAATTGATTATTAAATAAATCCAATTGAATATTCCAAACAAAAACATATACATAAATAAATTAATTAAATAATCTTAAGTAAACTTTGCATGATAAATTTTTAGTGTTAAATCTAATTGAAATTAGTTTTTCTAAACAAAATATGTATTATGAAAATATGTTTTGTAAATATTTAGTTAAATTGATTTATTTACAAGTTTTCAAGATTAAAAAAAAACGAAAAAAAAAATTGGTTGAATGGAATGCTAAAACGAAATTCACCAAATTTATGTTTAAAATTCTGTAAAGGGCACCTTAAATCGTCTGATATTCATCAGTAACAACACATTTTATTTATATATAACATATATATATGTATATATATATATATATATATATATATATATATATATATATATATATATAAATGAAATTTATTTGTTGGTGGTTAAGCAATGTCTATATGCATTTCATTGGTGCTTTACCAAATCGTCAGTAGACTTTAACCACAGTTTTGAAAAGTTAAAAACCTCTTATCTTATGCATATACTTCCGAAAACCATCTGAGAATTCACAACTTGTAAATTACAAACTATTTTCAAAAATAACAACAGAACAAGAACATAGGCTTGCAACTCATACAAAACTAAAATGCATATAGACATTGCTTAACCACCAACAAATAAATTTCATTTATATATTAGTATTGTGACAACAATGTGTTAAATAAAAAAACTTAATAACATTTTGATTTAAATTTTATTTTTCATTTTGCCTTATAAATACTTTTCTTGTTATCCAATGGATTTCTGATTGTATGAAGGTGTAGAAAAATAAAATAGATTCGTATCAAACATACTTTATTTGTTGGTTTAGTTTTGTATGAGTTGCAAGCCTATGTTCTTGTTCTGTTGTTATTTTTGAAAATAGTTTGTAATTTACAAGTTGTGAATTCTCAGATGGTTTTCGGAAGTATATGCATAAGATAAGAGGTTTTTAACTTTTCAAAACTGTGGTTAAAGTCTACTGACGATTTGGTAAAGCACCAATGAAATGCATATAGACATTGCTTAACCATTTGTGCAACGCAGTTCCCAAAAGTTTATATATGTACATACTCGTGCATACGTTTTCATCTTAAACCTTTTATATAATAAAGCCTAATACTCTGTTTCAAATTTCATGTGAAATTCTGACAGAATCCATACAAAAAAAATTTTCAATCGAAATATTTGTGGGAAAATGTTGCTAGACTAGTGTTCTGTTTTAATTATGAAAAACATGTGAAATAACATGAATGTTATTTATTTCGTACGATAATTTTTTGAAACTAAAAATTTTCTCATTGAAAATTAAAAACATAATTTCAATTAAAAAGGAAAAAAACTGAAACTGAAATAACTGATGTTGCACAACATATTCCACAAATTCAAACAAAGTACTAGGCTTAATATAAAAAATACTGTTTATCAACATATTTCTGTGTTTATACTAAATAAATACATATATATATAAACCCAGATAGCAGTTTTTTAATCGTCCAGACGATTGTACGTATAACTAGACAAGTTCCGAACCATTGAAAGGCTATTATTTCACCACAATCGAATTTTACTGTTGTAATTAATGCTCCATTTATATCATTAAGCTTATTGTTGGACCAGCATTTTTTACATTACATCTTGTATATAATCTGCCTTATTACCGTTCTCGAATCGAGTGTTTGTAATAGATTAAAGAAAAACCTTGTATTTTTCCTTAATTTATTACATTCTTTCGAGTCGAATCGCGAACCGTAATAAGCCCCAATACTTTTTCCAGCGCTTTGAACGATTGTTGAAAGAGTTTATTAAATTAGTCTGCCGCGATGCTTTTTAGCATAGTGTACAACAATTATTATGGCGATTTTTTTAAAGGTTCGTTTTACGCTTTTGTTTTAGACGCATTACAGTTTTCCTCGTTCTACTGAAGAATATACAAGCAATCAAGAACTTTATTCTGTTCGTATACTTTCTACAGCGTGAAAATATTGCTCGCAATCTACATGATGAAATATCAAAGCACATTAATCTCTATAGAGATAAAATTTAACTCCAAAATAAAATGTTCAGATAAAAATGCTGTTAGAAAAATTATCGGTAATTCGTTTATTTCAAAATATTATTTTTGTACCAAAAATTTATAAACTTAAATGTTAAATAAAGAATACGAAATATATCAAAATATTATTAAAATAAGGTGAATGATTTACAGTAGATATGTACTATATGTAACATGTATGTTTATATTAAATTAATTGATTATTAAATAAATCCAATTGAATATTCCAAACAAAAACATATACATAAATAAATTAATTAAATAATCTTAAGTAAACTTTGCATGATAAATTTTTAGTGTTAAATCTAATTGAAATTAGTTTTTCTAAACAAAATATGTATTATGAAAATATGTTTTGTAAATATTTAGTTAAATTGATTTATTTACAAGTTTTCAAGATTAAAAAAAAACGAAAAAAAAAAATTGGTTGAATGGAATGCTAAAACGAAATTCACCAAATTTATGTTTAAAATTCTGTAAAGGGCACCTTAAATCGTCTGATATTCATCAGTAACAACACATTTTATTTATATATAACATATATATATGTATATATATATATATATATATATATATATATATAAATGAAATTTATTTGTTGGTGGTTAAGCAATGTCTATATGCATTTCATTGGTGCTTTACCAAATCGTCAGTAGACTTTAACCACAGTTTTGAAAAGTTAAAAACCTCTTATCTTATGCATATACTTCCGAAAACCATCTGAGAATTCACAACTTGTAAATTACAAACTATTTTCAAAAATAACAACAGAACAAGAACATAGGCTTGCAACTCATACAAAACTAAAATGCATATAGACATTGCTTAACCACCAACAAATAAATTTCATTTATATATTAGTATTGTGACAACAATGTGTTAAATAAAAAAACTTAATAACATTTTGATTTAAATTTTATTTTTCATTTTGCCTTATAAATACTTTTCTTGTTATCCAATGGATTTCTGATTGTATGAAGGTGTAGAAAAATAAAATAGATTCGTATCAAACATACTTTATTTGTTGGTTTAGTTTTGTATGAGTTGCAAGCCTATGTTCTTGTTCTGTTGTTATTTTTGAAAATAGTTTGTAATTTACAAGTTGTGAATTCTCAGATGGTTTTCGGAAGTATATGCATAAGATAAGAGGTTTTTAACTTTTCAAAACTGTGGTTAAAGTCTACTGACGATTTGGTAAAGCACCAATGAAATGCATATAGACATTGCTTAACCACCAACAAATAAATTTCATTTATATATTAGTATTGTGACAACAATGTGTTAAATAAAAAAACTTAATATATATATATATATATATATATATATATATATATATATATATATATATATTTATATAAATATATATATATATATATATATATATATATAAATATATATATAAATATATATATATATATATATATATATATATATATATATATATATATATACATATATATATTTAGACATATGTACATGTTTCTTTGATCACACATTTTTAATAGTATAAGGGAAGACTAAGAAACTTTTATATTAATATTAGAGTAAAACCCAAAAATTAAAATATATTATATAAGCAATTGTTTTTATGCTTTTATTTCAATTTCAAATGTTTTTGTAATTATGTTTTTAAAACCTGATGTATATCAATGCTTGTCGATTTTCGTATATAGCAATATAGCAAAAATTTCATAAGATTGATTTGGAAGTATTTAGATTATAAAACAAAAATGTTTTTGTTGTTCATTTCCAATTCCATACAATAACAATATAATTCTTTTATAATTAGTTCTTACATTTTGCAAAAGCATTATTTTTGTGTGTTTTTGCACAACTAATAATAACACTTTCGAAAACTTTGTATTTTGTATATGTGAAAAGTAACACAAGTTTCAAATTATTACATATAAAAGGAAATGTCACAGATGTAAAACATACTTCTTAATCCATTGGCCGAATCGTTATTTATTAGAGGCTTAACATTTAATGTTAAGTTTTGCTGCGGATACGTTTACATATCTCTTCACTACTTTTAGTTGCATGTGAAATGTATTCTTTTAATAATTTGATTGTTTTATTTGCTTCAAAAATCGGAACAAATTTTTGCACTGTTATTTTTTGTGTTCTTTTCTAATACAAATATGATTGTAAAAAACAGCACGTTCTTTCTTGACATTTGGCTGAAAGAATTGATATATATGTTTTTTGTTTACAGACTGATTCACAGCTGATTTAGGAATATACTTACATATATATATATATATATATATATATATATATATATATATATATATATATATATATATATATATATATATATATATATTGTCCAATATATTTAGATGCAGCACATGTGTGCACTAATGTTTACATTTGAAAAAAAAAAGATTATATGTGCAACAAATATTTAAAATAAAAAACTTTATTATGTATAAAGGCGTTTGAAAATCATGTAATTTTTTAAATATTTTGCTTTTGCATATATGAAGGATTAGGTCTTGTTAGAAAAATAAGAATTACTTTTTTTCGACCTATGTATGTATCTTAGCAGTTTTTGTTTGCTTTACTTGTTTCAATATTTTATACGACATGCAAAGTCAAATCAATACATACTAAAGTTGTATAGATATTGAGAGTTTTTTTATTCAAACTTGCGTTTTTTAACATACAAGAGATTGTTCATGATATTATTTGTTAATTATTTTCTGTTTTGGGGTTTTATGTATTTTGTTAAATAGTTAGTGGTATATAAAATAAATAGTTTATATGCAAGTGTATTCTTAAAATCTAGGTATTGAATTTAAGTTATTATAAAAATACTAGTTTACAATTAATACCTATAATTAGTTATCATATGTATATAAAATTACATATAATATAGTGAGAGTTATAAATATAATTATAGTGTTACGTATTAGATACATCATATTCTAAATATTAGTTTGTTATTGTATATTTCTTTTCCGTTGAATCATTTATGCACAGATACTTTAAATAAAAAAGCCTACATTCAACATAAAATGCTTTTAAAATTTACATACATATGTATATTTATTAGGAATAACTTTAAAAAACGTGTGGTTCAGTCGTTTTGTGTCATTCTGTGTGCGTTACTAAATAATGCAAATAACACGGAAACGGCTTTTGCAATATAAATATACAAATATGTCCCTGTATGTAAATATATGTATGTATATACATATATACAATTTTGTATATAAATATATGTATACATACACATATACTACATGTCTGTATATACACATCTGTATGCATAAAAAATAAAATATATTAAAAAATTTAAACATAATTTGAACTTTCTAGCTTTTAGAATTTTTATCATTTTAGTTTTGCATTAAAAATAAAATTTCTTGCCTGGTAACATGAACTACACTCTATTGTAAGAAAACCTCAGTAAAATAACTTTATAAAGTGGGCTGTTGTAGTATCCGACGGTAATTGGCATAAATATAAAATTTTCATGAAGGGAAAAATACGCAATACTTATAATACATTAGTATTTAGCACAAACAGAAAAGTGTACAAGGAAGCAATGGGATACACGGGAATATATATTAAATTGTTGTAAAGTTTTGAGATAAATGCACGGAAATGGCAAACATGAATGGCCGTGGATCTTCTCTCTCCAAGAGGAACTTAGTATATATTGACCCAAAGGTTCCTACAAAACAAAGAGCTTAGAGCGAACTATTTTATAATGGAAGATCTAGCAGAACTTGATAAAGTAGTAGTTATAAGATCGACAGATTTCACGAAGTTCAGGTGGAATTCACACGGCAATGGTTCATATTTTTAGCCTAGAAATGCCGCAATTCAATCTATGGTCAGGATTCTGAAGAATGATATACATATTAAAATGTGAATGTTTGTTATTTAAAAAAAATCTCTAATGTAATATAAACTGAAATGTGTCCTTTAACTGCATCAAATACAATAACTGATGGAAGCAGCAATATAAAAAATTGCGATAGAACAGGAAAACATTAACACACCGCACTTGACTTGAGTTTCTGACATCCCATTCACAGGCAAACTAGAAAATGCTCTAAGAGAATCTATCAAATTACTGCCAACGTCTAAAAACATTATTGATGCTTTAAAAAGGATGCGTAAAGTTAATGGGGGAATTATATGGCTGTTACTAAAGTTTTTATGGTTTTGGAACCAGGAATTCGCACCAAAATACATTTCAATCTTCTTTTGTTTGTAGCAGCTGGGCAACTTATCCATTTTAAGTTGTATTACAAACAGAATGGTTCGGAAAACGAGGACAAAATTGTATGAACGTATTCCTGAAACAGAGTATTATAAATTTGATTGGTTTTATCCCTATAATGTACGCATATTTCTCGGATGGTCTGCACTAATATGTATAAGCAATCTCTCTACGATGCAACGGCAGCTAAGTGGCAAAGAGCAAACGAACTTATTCGAAGGGCTTCCTGCATTTCTTAGAACGCGAAATAAGTTTTTTCAAAACATTCAGATCAACACTTACAATAACACTGTCACGGATGAGTTAAGAGAAGATAAATGGAGTGACGTTGGATCGGTCAACTGATGGAAGGTTGGGCAAGGATATATTTTATAAGAGTATACTGTTATACTTAATGGTTCTGTACAAAAAGAGTAACATCGAAATCGAATATTCCCAAAATAATAGTAATCATCGGGAGGGACTTTCGTGAGAATTAATAAATTAATCAAATTCAATTGAACGTTTCAGTGAGCTGAGCGAAATGAGCGCTCACTACAATAGATGATTTTAGCTCAGTACTGAGCGCTTTTGTGTCAGAGCGGTTTTGTTTCAGAACGCTTTTGTTTCAGAGCTCTTTTGTTTCAGAGCGCTTTTGCTTCAGAGCTGAGCGGTTTTGATAATTGCTAACCGATACCACGGGCCAAATTACGGCATTCGATATCGATCGAAATTTGTATATAAATTGTATTGAAATTTCGTTTCGAATCGAATGCCGTAATTTGGACCCACAGTTTCTGCTGCCAGACAAATATAAATATGTCATTGTATATGTTATTGTTGCATGTCTACAGAACCAATCTTTATGTATAGAACATTTTTACAAATTAAACTGGTGCGATGAAACCATGTTTTGGAAAATACCAGTACATGAGAAGGTATTATAAGTGTAATATCCACCAATGTTGTTTAAATATTTTCCACCTCGCTGCCATATATAAATATATATATATATATATATATATATATGTATATATATATATATACATATATATATATATATACATATATATATATATGTATATATATATATATATATATATGTATATATACATATATATATATATATATATATATATATATATATATATATATGTACATATACATATATATATATATATATATATATATATATATATACATATATATATATATATATATATATATATATATATATATATATATATATACTGGGTGCTAAGCTTAGCCTGCATGCAACTTGTAGCTCTTATCCAACTACAGCTTCTTTGACGTGGGCCTCAATTCCCACCAGTCTACCGTTAGTTATAACTAAGGCTGGCAGCAGTGGTGTGGTAGATGAAGATTATAGCTATGTGGGTGGGAAAACTAAAGGAACTTTTTTTAAACTCAAAGAAAGGCTGTTAATGGTACCCAGACTGGCCAAGTCAATAACATATGAAGAAAGGACATCACTAAACTAATCAGGTTTCTTTAACAATGTGCACAAAGGCCTCTTGGAGTTGGTTGCTAACATTTTTGGCTTCATAAAAATTGCTTTGCCTCGGTGGATTGGTTCTCTTTTGGCTATTGTATTAGTTATGTTGCTCATACGATTGATGTCACTGATGACTAGACATCGTCAACACCTGTGACCAAAACAGCTGAAGAAAACATAACCGTTGCAATATGTATGTATATGTGTACATATATATGTGTGAAATTAATGGTCAGACAATAATAGGAAAATACAGTTACATTATATTGGATAAATTGCTTGTGCTTCCGATAAGTTTAAGCAGCTCCTGAAAATTCTAGATTTTACACTTATGCCTCTTTCGGACGCGCTTATAACGTGTGTTATGATTTTACAGGGTGTTTTAAATGCCTAAATTTCAAATGCTTTAAATAAAAATTGATGTAGATACTATGATAGATAAAAAAATATGTGTTTTGATTACCTCAACAATGTGATAACGTCCATGTATGGATTTTATCTGAATGTGTGATGCACATGGGCGAATGAGTAGTAATTTATGTTACAGTTGCAAGACGGTGTATTGTTGGTGGGGTTGGTCATATTGTTTAAAAATATAAAGGTAATTACGAATTTTTAATAAGTACCAAGTATGTTTAGATACACAAATAATTTAGCACATGAGTATATATTTTTAGCACTTATTCGCATAGCGTTCTATTGTAAGGCTATCTCGTAGGTAAATACTAGATGTAGGTGTTAGTGTGGGTGCGACACTTGAAGTTGTTGATGAATTGCTAGATGATGGAGTTGCAGTTGTGTGCGTGTGATGGTGATGCACCATGACAGACGCACGCGTTAAATGTTGATTATTGTTAAGTTGCTGCTGGTGTTGTGTCGATTGCTGTTGGTAGAAAGGCGCTTGATGTGGCTTTTGATGGTGTGCGGATTGTAAATTGTGCATAAAATATGCATTCATATTTCCATGATGCTGAATTAGCTGTTGCTGCTGATGGTACGGATACGCCATAACTAATTGCATCTGCGGTAACACCTGTTGTTGTTGGTGTTGCATTTGCTGATGTTGCTGTTGATTATGTAGGGTCACATGACCTGCTGCGCGCATCATGTGTAAATAGTTATCATCGCCTATCGGTGCCTGCCGACTGCCATATTTTAACTCTCGGGATATTCCCTGCTTATAATTCCGATGATCCTTATCAATCACATATGCCACTTCACGTAATTGCATTATTGTTGCCTTAAATTTCCCATATAAATGTGCTGATTGCTGATGGAAAGTCATTGCCATTGCAATTAATGGATTATGCTGCTGTTGTAAATGATGGAAAGCAACTGATTGGTCAAGAAATGCCTCCAGTTGTGTCATGTGGGACATAATTAACGTATGTATTCGCTGCAAATCCAACGCAGGATCCAATGCTGTTATTAAATCCATTTGAAAATAGTCCATTGCTTCAGGAGAGACGTTTTTACAACCTGGTGCATTTTCATCCGAACGATCACAACAACTGTAGAGTCCATTAACAAAGGCCGATGGATGAAAGTACTGTGATCGTATCGAATTTGTTAAACATATTTTATGTAAGAGATCAATCCATTCCCGTTCTTCCACACAATTAGTTGTTTGTACAATAAGGGAACGATCTTTTCGTACAATCTAAAAAATAAACAATTGTTTTTCAGTTGCATAATATGGTTTAGATAAAACATCGCTAAAAAACTACAATATTACACAATAGTTGAATGTTATTTGAGATATTCAGCATTATCGTGTTTGACGTTATTCGCCTGCAGATTCGACATTTTGTAATAGATTAACCAAAATTTTAGTTTTTTCCCCCGCTGATTGCGTAAGATAATGATGTTTAGGCCAATGGCGTTTTTCGAAGTAGATTAGAGAAAACTGCATGCGTGTTTCTTTAACCTTGTACATAAAACGCCTTCGTCGTAAACGTTAACGCCTTACACAATTAGGCGGTTTGTCTTTGAGCAATTAAAATTTGTCGAATTTGAAACCGCAAAACGCCAAACACAGTAAGAATGATTGTCTCTCGTTAATTTATTAACCATTTGCTTTGTTTCTTGCGTCTTAAGAATCTCTATATGTCTGAATTTCATTGGATCTTAAAATCCACAATCGACGAACAATATTAAATGTTACGGTTTAAATTAAATTATATTTCAGCATTCCTTCTTGTGCCAATAGATGCTTTGTTAACGTATGCTTGTACATTAAATATTTTCTTAGTAGGTATGCTAATGTTAATAATTCCCGGAAAATCATATTCATTTACATACTTAGTTTGATGAATTATTTAAATAGCTTTTGAATATTTTGTTAAAATAAAATTAAGTTGATATTTTATATATTTTTTAACTTTTAGGACTAAGCCAAGTAAATAAATAAATAAATATGTGTGTATATTATACTATGTTCATACATACGTTTTTAATTGAAACAATATTCAGTTAATTGACAATCTTTTTGGTGTTCATACATACTCAATATTGCAACAATTAGCATTTGACAACTAAAAAAAATGATTTCAATTTTCAGATGACTTAGCGCGTAGTTGAACTCATGACCGTCCGCTTCATAGTCTCGTGTTGTACTACCTCAGCCAACAGCCCTAGTCGAATTTCAACAAGG
The DNA here is from genome assembly GCA_951800035.1 of Linnaemya tessellans. Classification (NCBI taxonomy): domain Eukaryota; kingdom Metazoa; phylum Arthropoda; class Insecta; order Diptera; family Tachinidae; genus Linnaemya; species Linnaemya tessellans. Next base: position 55,186,024 of record OX637535.1, read on the forward strand.
TGTATTCAATATGTAATTTCGTTGTAAAAGCTTTCACTTTTGTAAAAGCCTTTCACTGAATACAATTCTGACAGTGTTGCATTAAAAGTTTTACTCATTATTAAAACAATTATCTCCTTATTGCCAATAAGTTAATTGACATTTTTTATATGAACATTTAGTCTCAATAATACCCTTAATTGTTATAATTTGAATATTGCGTTATATGTGAACACCATATTAAACATATTAAAAGAAAACATACCTTAAAACAATTCTGCATTTTAAAACTTTTTTCATTCAACTGTTCGACGCGTTCAATTTCAGCCAGCGGTATATCACAGATTGGGTGCTTGCCTTTAGATTTGGCATAACTTAGAGATTGGGTGGTTAAACGAAAATAGCGTTGCTTGAATGGACGCCGTCCAAAGCGTTTGCGACATTGAGGATACTTAGTCATCATGCTATAGGAAAGTTAATAACATAAGAGATGTTCTCATAAGTTTGGCAAAACATATATTAGAAAATATTGCACAATATATGTATGTATCTAAGTAAATATTTCTTACCCCTCTTATTCGTGAATTGATTTAAAAAATTTTGATGTAACAAAATTTTATGATTGACTAATTTTTAAAAGTAGTTTCATAAAATGATTTTGGTTTATATAATCGCAGTTAGAGGGTGGGATGAAAATATTGGTTCGGAGGTAAATGAATAAGTATGCATGAATGTTGGAGTGTTTAAAAAGAGTTTGAATGTGGAAAGAGGATAAGAGTAAATTAATTAATGAAACCCATACCAAAAGTGAATTGTTCGTAAAATTGTAATAAAACAATGAAAATGTGCAAAATATAAATTAAACATATTTGCTAATACAGCAATTTGAAACTTACCCTTCTTTAAGTAATACTGGCTCTAAATTATTTTCCCCCACCGGAAATAAACTACTAGTTTCATGTGTTGTGCTTACTTCATCGGCACAAGGAGTAGAAATACTTTCAAGAAAAGTTTTAACGGCTTCCACATGTTTTTCTGTACAAAATTTCTTATACAATTGACCGGTATACTCCTCTTTACAGGGTTGCTGTGAGGAACGTGAGCTAACTAAATTCCCCAACGATTGTATTGTTTTGGAAATCAGCGTCAATGTGCGATTTGTCTGGCAGTCCTACAAATAAAAATAAAAATATTATACATGTATAGTATGTATAGTGCAAATATATAAAATACAGTCAAACTTACCAATGGCTCTGTAGTTAAATCAAATAGTTTCGGTCCTAAAATAGCAGGCGCAAAAAAACGCAAGAAAATAAAACCGGATACTACCGAATAACGTACTTCTCGGTTATGCGGAAAATGTCGGCCCGCACATTCGCGTAAGTCGTGAAATATTTGGCACAATACTTTTGGACAACGTACCGCACTTTTTGTTATAGCCTCGAATACTCGCTCCACATAGTCTTGAAGGTGATGTAGATTCGTGTCGACAGCAGAACGGTCTTTTACTTTGGACGGATCAATTTCACATGGTTTTTTCTCAGCGAGAATTTGTGCCAATACAGGTCGCAGGGTTTGGTGTAAATAGTGCAGACCCGAAAGACGCATCGCCTCGTCCATCATTTTAGATACTAAAGTGTTGCCACGAAATATTGTTGTGGCGTCAGTTAAATTAGAGATCTCGTGATCAGCCAATGCTTTAATAATAGGGGCAATACGGCCAGTGTGTGTGAAGAGGCGGACAAGTGGTTGTGAAACATCTGTTTTGCAGGATACCAACTCTCCGAGTATAAAAACAGGCGATAAAGTAATGGGTCGTTGTTCTACCGACTCCAGCAGCAGATTCATAAGGTCATCGTAAGTAGCAAGCGGGAATACATGATCGGCGGTGTACAGTATTTTAAGACGTAACGATCCAATTGTACTGTCTCCGCTAAGGCGCGTTCCTGGCGGCGTGGCACAAGAACGAGTGTTCGTATTTAAAGAACGAGTCGTTGAGCTCAACGATCTGGGTTGAAGATAATACCAGGCGGACGGTTGTATAGCACTCTGTTGCTGTTTGTTTCGCATGGGCAGCTTTACCTCCCCCAAGAAAACCTTGTCTGACATGCCAGATGCATCGTGCCACAATGTCACTGTTATCTCACAAAGATCTGCTCCTCCCAAGGGATATATCGTATAGGCCTTATTAGAATTTATTGTTCCACCACCACTGCTGGAATCGTACTGACTGTGCGATGACTTTGAAGATGCTGATGGCTCGGCATCTATACAAAGATCAAAACTCATCAATTCATCGAATTCCGGATTTACGGTTTTCTTTCGCAACTTGGTCCGTTTGGAGATCTGTCGCTTGTTGGAATATAAAGCGGTACACATGACATACGGATCACAAGTTCCATTCTTTTTTGCCAGACCTAAACATTCAGGTACACGAATTATAATACGTGAATGTTTTCCGCTGGTTATTGACATGGAAGAATTTTTCCAGCTTGTACCATGTTCGCTATTCTGATGTTGATTATTACCGAATAGGCCAGTACTACTACTTCCCACACTAGTGGCTCTAATGCTGCTCTTTTGAATATTACTTCGTTGTATATTACTAAGTTCACTGTTCTCCTTGTAGTCATTTTGTAAAGCTTGATGCTGGACAAGTTCTTCGATCATCTCACTATCATTTCGTTCATATTCACCAGGTCTAAGGAGATTTATTCGTTGTTCGATCATTTGAGATGTTGTTTCTTCGAACTGAACTTCAATATGTGCCATTCCCTGTACTTCGGAGTCCGAATCAACTGGTCTTAATGAAAACCAGTGATCTTTATGATTGTACATGTGTAATTCTTCTCGTTTTATTGCAATTTTTCCAATCGGTTTATCTTGTTTCATATGTCGGTCTCGATCCCATACATAAACAGAAAGGAAACGAAATCGCCGAGGAATTTTGAATTGATATTCTTCGCCAAAAAACGGCGACAGCGTACGTTCTATGGTGGGAGTTCGACAAATTTCTTCCTGATCCAATGCAATTGTACAATACACATCGCGGGTACCTTGTGTGCTACAACTTGTATTGGCCGCATTGCGGCTACTCAAATTTTTAGCTTCTCCTGGAAAATATAAATGGAAAAATTAAAAAAAAAAAAAAATAAAATAAAAGTCTACATTGTGCAATTATCAAGAATGATTTCCTACTTTGCCAAATAATGCAGCAAGGTTAATGGAAATTATTTATGGAATATATATATATCTGATCAAGAAAACATATCTTACTATCAAGATGTCTTCATATACATACATACGTCATCTGTGTAGCCTCAATATACTATTAGGAGGCCACAACAAACCGCAAGGAAGCTGATCAGTTGATCTACCGACGTCCGTACACTTGTATGAAAAATTTTATATGATGTTAAAATAACAAATAATTTAATTTAATTGAATGAGGAAGGCGGTGCAACCAGGAGCCAGAGTTGATATTGCGAAAACGTTTTCTGATCGCTGCCGTTGCCGACTTTTTAATCACACTAAACTTGAAGTCTTGGGTTTATGCTAATATGCCTCAGGCAGTCATATCCCTTAAGGAAAATACTTAATAGGAATATGAACAGTTATCACAATAAATCTTTCAGAGTCATGGAAAATGAGATGGATCTGAGACAAATGTCTAAAAACGCTGGACAGCCACTTGAAGGATATTACATTTTTCACTTAACATAAACAGCAATAAAGGATATAAATAAAGATTTACATAATCGAAAATTTATTACAAATGTGATTCAAAACAATATATGATGATTAATTTTGCGCCCCATAGCAGACATAAAAATGCTAAATTTTATATACACACAAAGAACATTTTTATAAATTTAACTGGGGGGTTACTCTGTAATGCGATGAAAAACTGAACGCATTTGTATGCTATTTACATTGAAATGCGAAAGCAATTCCTTTCGCATCGCGTTAGAAAGTAAACCCTCTGTAGTAAATTCGAAAGATATTTTTGGAAATTTGTTATTTTATAAGCCAAAGATGGTTGCTTTGGGATAAAGAGATACTGCCTGGCCCACGATGTCACTCGATATCGTTTTCTCATATAAATATATTTAAAACAAAAACATTTTGAAATTTGTTTTTGTTTTAAATGTATTTATATGATATCGAGTGACATCGTGGGCCAGGCAGTTTAAGACATATTACCTAATTTTTTTTTTTTTATAAGTCAAATTCTTGGATTTAAAATCTTAAATATTTTTTGCGTACTTTTTCGGTTATAATATTAAGTAACTTTTTGATAGTACATGGTGCCACTGAGCACGGAATTCATTCCGTGTTTGGCAATAGGTGTGGAAAAATGGCAATGAATACTTAAGTGTTCAGCCGAGTGACACTCAATAGTTGCATAACTGTTAAGCCTTGATGAAGGCGTCCAATGTTTACATTAGGAAAAGTTATAGTTTTCCTTCTCTGTGGAACCAAACTATGGAATGAATTCCGTTTCCGAACAGAATTAGACTCCGTGAATTGACCGGGTATATTATATTTATTTTGTAAAGAAATAGGTTACCAATTGAGCGAATATTGCTAAACTATATGAACAGTAGGCATGTAGATACCGTTTAATTGCACTGCCATCAAAATAAACTCTAAGCATTTTTGTGTAAATATTCGTATTTTATTTAGTATATAGTATACATAGTAAGTCAAACACACAATATATTTTATGTATGCAATAGTATGTCAGAACGGAAATCGTTTTCAAAGCACGTATACAAGGTACACATTTTCCAGAACCGCAAAACCAGAGCAAAACACACACAAAAAACATCAACGCTTTCATACATGAATGTATTTATGTACATAAGTATATGCGTATTAGGGATGCAAAACTGCACTGGCTTTAATTCACCGCAATGGGGACAAAGACTATATATATATAAAAAAAAGAGAACAAATACAATAGTCCGATAGCTTTTCAACATTTTTGTTGTTTTGCGGATCTGAAAGCTTTTTGCCAAGTTATTTGAATACACGCAACGGCAGATTGTTTCAAACGAAACAAAATAATTATTTTCCTTAATCAAGGATATTAACGTATTGAACAAATTGATCACAGTCGACTACCGACTATAAATGATGCTAACTGTAATTGTGGTCATTAAGTCAGCTTCTGAATTGTTCCGAAAACCACACCACCAAACAATCGGCAGGATTTTTTCGTCACTTCCTCAAACAAATTTTATAACTCAAACAAAAAAAAAATAAATAGATTTGAAGAAAACAAGTTGAAAGTTATAGATTCACATACACGTGAAACGTGGGGCGAATGTCCCCAAGCCACCACCTTTGCCTTCTATTTTGGTGATTGTTTTGCGACACCGTCAATGAAGCCTTTGATGAGAAAGAAAAATTTGTGGTGGCGGCAGATGATTGAAATGAATTAGTACCATATTTTGGTTTTAGTATAAAACAAATAGTTATTCGAATTGGTCTTTTTATCAAAGTCCTTGTCATAAAACCCCAAAAGTTAACAAACTATGCATTTTCAGTCAGTAGTGGACTTTCATGACTAGCACATGTTAAATGACTTTTTAACAAATAAAATAATTTTTGAAGTCACTAAGTCCCGGTTTACACTATGCAACTTTTGTTGCAGCAATTCTTATTTTGTGTGAGAGTGCTGACATAGGAATATGTATATACTATTTGCATTCCTTTCCCGCTCTTCCTCACTAAGTACTCAAAAATTGCTGCAACAAAAATTGCAAGTGTAAACGGGGACTAATAAATTCAATTATTTTTTTCTTTGTATTGGTAATACTTGGAAATAGTGAATTTATTAGAAATTAATCTACCACGCCTTGCAAAAGTAAATTTTAACTTTTTAGAATAGAAGTGAAAAAATGTTGCATGTTTTCTAGAAAAGAAAACTCTACAAATTGGCAAAACTTGTCTACAACTACAAGTGCAACGATGCTCTTGTAGCCGTGTATATATGTATAATGTTGTCAAAATAATAATATTACATAAATACAAACATATGTATTTGAATTTTAATTTTTATAGTTTGTCGGGACAATGGTATAATAAAATAAGGTATTTATATACCGTGGTCGGGACTGTATAGGCTTCTAAGTGGAAATTTAGTATTCACGTTAAAATGCAAATCTTGAATTTACAAATAATTTTTTTTTAATTTAGAATCTGTATTACAAATTTTGTTTCCTTCAATTAACAATATTATTGCTCTAGATGGGCATTCCAAAAAGTTGGTTATGTCCTTAATATGTATGCGAAGGAATAGTTTTTTTTTGCAGGAATATGTGCACGCTGACAGAAGGGGATGTCAGAAGATTATATTATGAAAACCAGATACAGAATCAATAAACAAGTTTTTAATTTTTTCTGTTTTATGCATTTTAAATGTGGGGATGTAGTATTGCACACTCTTACGTATCAAGAAATAAATAATTTTTTATTTTATTTCGTTGCGGACATTCAATTCACATCAACAATGAAATTGTTCATGCAACAGGCACATACAACTTGTAGTACGTGTTTATATTGATGGGTTAGTTGATGTTTATTAGAATCAATAACCTCGTCTTCTTAGTTTATAATTAACACAGGAGAGATAAAACGCAGATGTACCGATAGCAAAATATTTCCCTTTTCCTCAGTCGCCAACTAACATTTGCCAATAACACGTGTTGGTTATAAAATGATGAAATCAATAAACGGAAGGAAGCGAAAAGAAAATGTGTACTCATCTACATGATACACAAAACTAAAGCAAACAAGAAAGCCGCTACGCTTTTGTTAATATCTAAATGCAAATATTCGAAGTCATCGGTTAATAGCAGAGAGGATTTTTTTTTTGCCAATCCAGCCGTGCATTACTTTTTTAATTTTATATTCCTTATGAAAACTTATTGAGTGCCCCTTAATAGAAAGGGAAAAAAGTTCTCTTTAGAAGAACTAGTCCCACCTCTGGAAAGTTATTATTTTTAAGTTTTCATATGCTTTTGTTTAGCAAATGTAACTTTCAACGTCGACATCATAATGTTTTTTCTCGTCCCGCCCCGTTTTGTATGTATATTTATTTGTATAATTATAATATACAAAAACATTGAAAATTAAAAAATAATAACTAAATAATCTGCCTTAATACCTAAATTTAAATTTTAGAGTATTTATATGCAGGGGGAAGGTTTCCAATTTCTCGCCCGGCACTTCTGTCGAAATATTTCTTTATAATTTACAAAAAGTATTAATTTTTAAGCTTTTATATCAAGGAGAAGCTGTCTTCCTATTACCTAAGTCCAGCTGTAAATGTTTACGTTTCTTAAAATTAAAATTTGGTTCAATATCCGGCTAGATTGGCAAAAATGCTAATATGCATCGCCTGGCTAATAATAAAAAAAACTAATTTTATTAAAAACGGGTTTTTCAAATCCCATAAAAAGAACTTAAATACATACATATATGGATATGTAAAAGAAAACTGACAATAAATATACATTTTGATTGATTACGATGTATTTATGTTCATTAAATCGTAATCAATCAAATATTTGTATTTGCGGTATTTTGAATTGTAGGTGACGATATTTATATATTAACAGATTGGTTCAAAATATTTCCGGAATTACTTTCTTATATAGGAAGGACAATATTGAAGCGAACCATTATTAAGATGTCAGTTGAAAACGGAGCTTTTAATTTTAATATTTAGAGTTTACCTATTTCAGATTTTTATTTTGCATATAAATTCAATTAAATTTAATACAAATACATATAAATTTTTTGTAATTTAAATTACAGTTGTAACAAACAAACTAATACTCTAATATTCACATTAAAATATTTGACAAACTGCTACGCATGAAACAATTGGGGTATTCACACTTCGTGCTACTTAATCATATTGTCATAAAGTCATAATATTTTAGACCAGTTTAAACACGTTGTTGTTGTGCTGCATACAAAAAAGTCATAAAATAATAGCACTCTTTTAGGTATGTTTTTGTGTTGTCATGAAATAGCTCTAGAGATCTGAGTCGAACGGCTGAAAATCTTTAGGCGATACGGCGATAGTATATGTTTGCCGCCGTTACTTATATATGTTTCATGACTGAAAAACGAAAAAAAAAAAAAAATTATTCATACCTATATGTCTGTACACTCGGCTCGAACATGTCTTTCCTGTATTGCAATATAGTCGCATCCAAACAAAATAAAAATTTTAGTTATTTAAACGAAAGTGTTCTCTCATACCATATGCATTTTATAGCAAAAGTTCAGCATTGTAACTCAAACCGAACCTAAGTTATAATAAAATATATTTTGTGCTTTCGTACTTGAAAGCGTGCATTTTAAACTTTAATCGGATTTTTTCAGTTTGATCTTTTTTAAGATATGACTACGTTGCAATAAAGGAATGATGTGTTAAGAGTTTCATATATTGAGAATGTTTAGTTTGTTTGAGAGTCATAAAAATTAGGAAAGTTTGAGTTTCAACGAAAATTTTGCAATTCATTTGCATGCAAATTAGTTCCATCTTATTTAACGGCCGAAAACAATACGTTGGAGTTGGTTGTTATAGGTCTTCCGGTGTGCCGGAAGGCAAAATTCCTGGAACCCTTTTATTACTGATCTACATGAATGATTTAGTAATACGCAATATGAGATCTACCTTTTTGCGGATGACATTAATTTTTTATTTAGTGGGGAGTTATATTTTCTCGACTGCGCTGAGGTTAATTTTAACTACCTTTTATTGCTAGTCTTGTGCTGGACATTTCGGAATAAACTTAACTTTAATCCTTATAACACGAAGCTTTTAGCTTTAGACCGTCAGCCCTACATGATGTAATGTTGTTTTTGATAGTGTTTGTGTGCGTTTTGTTAAGGCCATGAAATGTCTAGGTCAGTAAAATGTCATTTGATACATACATTTCAAAGGTGTCTTCTAGGGTTAGTACCGTATTAAGATCTTTGTATCGTCTTAATCTTCATCTACCGCTGCGAAACAAGATTGAATTAGAGCACATATTGCTTATGTCTGATGTTCGGTACTGTCTTGACATTTATAGGTTTGTTTTTAATATAAGAATATATTATCACGTTTTCGATTACATTAAAATAGTTTTAAAAGTTATTCAGGAGCCACCGATCAACGCATGTTAGCTTATGTAATTCTCAATTGGTTTTTGAAAGTTTTGGATAAGTAAAGCAGAATTGTTATTTTTACAACTAGTCTCATGTTTGCAGATGATTTAGTGTAAGAGGCAATGAAATGCAAACATTAGACCTACTTAGCCCAAAACAAAGAATGCATATGTTTATACATAAATAAAAAGAACATAGAGAAACGACAGGAAGGTAAATCTGTGAAATATACACTACTTGCCAGTAAATTACTTGCTTATGATAATAAGTACATATTAATGTTCACAAATAAGCAAAAGCATTGAATATAAATTGGAGTGAAGACCGAAGGCGATTCAACTCATGCACTCCTCTGATGTACACTGCCTTTCAATGTAGTTACAATATTGCAGTTTGTGTTATGAGAGAGAGCATTCACAGTTGGAGGTAAACACAGCTGAAGAAACAATTATCGGCTGTTTAATCAGACCAGGTGAATGATTGCACCTTGATATCAATCTACGAAAATTGTAATTAATTAATTTTTTAGTTTTTATACTTTATATGGCAACGCCAGTGTCATCACCTAATTGTATAAAATATTGTGCTATAAATGTTTAATTATGTGCAATATATGGCATTTGTATTTGAGGTGAAAATATAATTGTATTTTTATTACAAAATTGCCTTATCTGTCATTTGACCCTAATTATACAGCGTACAAATGAATGCTTCAATAACGCACTTAGCGACACATACTCTATTGTAAACTAACAAACATTTTACTTTCAAGATCTAGAATACAATATACATATGTAAGTATGTGCTTAATATGTATGTATGTATGTATGTACATACATATGCTTGTATTTAAAAAAATTTACGGACGAAGTTTTCTAGCTTACTATAGCAAAATATTGTTGAGAACAGTATATTTTTTGAAGGTTTTCCTCACATTTTTATTTCTGAGTAAGAAATTTCTTTATTACTTACTTTTCTCTGTAAATAACTTTTTATAGGCATAACTTGCTTTCGATAAATATCTTCTAAATACGATCACCTTTCAATACAATAAGATAACTGACGAAATGTTATATGAGATCAGTCTTACCATTTGCCAAGTTCAATTTTTGAAAAAATTTTTGAAATCCATGCAAATTTTTAGGTTTGTTTATTACATCATTATTACTGCAACAGTACTAAATGTATTAATAATACATATAATATATTTTTTATGCATTTTTGTTTTTAAGTTTTCGTTTCAGAATATTTTTAGTTTAAAATAAAGAATTTTTGAAAAATTAATTAATTAGAAATACAGTAGCCGCTCGGTTATATGCACATCCAGAATAGTGAACAACAAAATTTAAACACATGGGGTTCTAAAGAGTGAACACAGCCTATCTCTATTATGTGAACAGCTTTCAACCGTTAATTTTTTTTAAATGTTTGTCTTATTGGAAGTATGATCTTCGCCGAAATAAGTGAAAAACCTCAAACTGTTGATTTTGTTAATGTTTTGAGTGTTGAGTTGTTGAGTGATTATCTTACATATTAAAAATCGTTTCTTCCCCGAGATAAGCGTGTGCGTACGAATACAAAAAAGCTTTTCGAAATCTTTAGTGTTTGTTACATAGTGCATCGAAGATGAAGCGCAAGGTGTTAACGTTATCTGAAAAAAGTGACATTTTGGATAAAGGTGCAAGCGTTACTTCTCTTGCACACAGATATGAAGTGGCCAAGACAACAATTTGTGCTATTAAGAAAAATAAAAATCCGATTTTGGAAGTGACTGCAAAAACTAAAGAAAAAGTTAAAAGGAGAACATTCAGAGAAGCTGAAATGTCGTTGGAGGAGGCGAAGCTATATCATTGGTTCAATCAACAAAAGCAAAATATTTAAACGACCAATTGAAAGAAAAAAGTTCTATTACTGCAAGTGATGGGTGGCTGCAGAAATTTAAGCTACGATTTGGTACATATACGGTTTTTATAGATATCCGGTGAAAAATTATCGTCGGGAGTTTGTAGAACCTTTTAAAAAAGAACTCCATTCTTTAATAGTAGAGCACAGTTTAATGCATGATGATATTTACAAAGCGGACGAAACTGCCCTATTTTGGAAACTGCTTCCAGACAAAACATACATTTTAAGAAGTGAAAAAAGTGCACCTAGAAGAAAAACCGAAAAAGCACGTCTTACATTCCTGTCCTGTACAAATGCTTCTGGTGATAGGGAAGGCAAAACGGAGGCAATCGAAACATTCAATAAAGTTATTGCTTGGAGTGAAAATATTATAATATTATAAATAAATATTAATGATATTTTGGTATTGCGCAAATGCAGGGACAAGGCAAAATCTCTTGAAGCAAAAAAAGTACAAAAAAATATAACCGACTTCTTTCATGTTTCTTAATTATTAAAAACATTAAAAATAAAAACTTAATTTAATAAAAGTCATATGAATTACTTATTTTTTATTCTCTCGATTTAGTGAACTTCTCCATTTAGTGAACAGGCTCTGTTTGAATTAGTTCATATAACCGAGCGACTACTGACTAACTTTATGTGGTATTTTAAAACCAAACGACTTTTTTAAAAAAATGAGGTTAATAATACAAACTTTAATTCATCTATAGAAAATTTTAAGACACTGTTAAAAGTAATTAAATGCCGAGGAAAAATAGTATGCAGAATTTTTAGGTTTTATATTGTCTTGACGTGACATTGACAAACAGTTACAGAATCGGAATAAATATTCCTGCAAAACGCCGTTCATTTCGAAAGGCTCAATACGACGTCAGCAGTCCTCACTATTTGGGTATGTAGTAAATATCTGGATTATCCTTTATAAAAAAATAGAACTGGCATTTAGCACAGCTATAATTCACCCCCAAAATCATTTAGCAAAACAGATACTCAACTGCGTCTATCTAATTTTGTAAGGAATCAACAATAAATTTAGAGACTCACTCTTATAGTTGTGCAGATATGAGAAAATTAAAAATTACTGTTGGTTGGAACCCGTTTTCACCCTCCTATTATAGATAGGCAGATATAGGAATATTAATAATATCCGTTGCCATCTAACTACATCACAGATTTTGCTGGAAATGACACTTCATAATAGAAATAGCCCACATCAAATTTAGACGGCGTCACTCTTGTTTGTGCTGACATAGTAATAAAAAAGAACTTATAAGCGCAACAGGACAACAAAAAAAAAAAACCTACACGTTTATTGTCCATTTGGTAATATTAAATAATTGTGAAATTTCATATAATCAGTTTGATAAGTCATTTTCGTTTTACCCTCGTATCTACAATTCTGAATACTATAATTTCATACATTATTATGTTCAATAAGCACGGAATGATTACAACTAAAATGTTGTTTTTTATAAGGTTTCATTCTAAATATAGATTACATATATTTTCTTTGTGGTTAAAAAACCGATAAAAAGGAATATATTGTAAAATAAACATATTTCTTACAACAAAAACGAGTGTTGATTTTTCTGGATGAAAATTAAAGATAAGGATGTTGACATTATACTGGCGGTGACAAAACAGAAAAAAAGGAAACGTTGACTCTAAATGCTATCCTTGCAACTTCCCTATAATTTTAACCGCAGTTGTCGTAACATGGTGCTTCGAGTTCCAATGTGTTATGACAGTTTGATAATTTTCTAACTGCTGTAATAACTTTTTAATAAGTCAACCGATTACCACATTAAAATAATCGAGGAAATTAATTGATCAAGTATATAATTTCGGATTTTTTTCGTTCACGATATTTCACAAACGCATCAAGCGATTTTGGTACGCTTAGTGGCGACAGAAGTGAGTTTTCAATGTGAAGAGTTGATTAGCCAGTGAAATCTATCGGAAAAGCCGTTTACGTGATAAAAAACACATTAAAAACAAATTTTCTGAGATTTGATGAGAATCGGTTTCAATTCCTAGCAAATCTAAGTTTTAAAGAACTCTTTGAGACGAGACTAGTTAAGGTCGGTCAAGCCGATCAAGTTACAAACGTTTTACATAGTTACAGAAATATACACACTTACATATGTCAGGAGTAGTCTGACAGGTGTTCGGTATTGTTTGACTTTTTCACGCAACTTTTTTGACATTTGCAACATAAAAATCAGATATCTGTTTATTGACAAGTGTTTCTAAAACATTTTTGACTGATCGATTTATTAAAGTTTTTTTATTTTTGATTAGCGATCGAATCAGTTAATATGGGTAGATTAATCGATTAATTAAAATAAATTTACTATTTTATTCAAGAATTTGAGGAATAGAAATAAGTTAAGTGATATTTGTTAGTCAATTGAAGATTTTTATATTTTATTTTATTAATAAAATTTAGAGATTTTATTTTTAACTTGTTTATATCAAATACCTTTAGTTCGGGTTCAGATTTAATCGTTTGATGGAGGGAAGAAAATAATTATTTGAATTATTCGAAAAAAACTGAAAGGCGAATATTGGACAGCTCTATTATTTAGCTACAATATCATACAAAATCCCTCTTAAGTGATATTTTTCTTATAGGTATTTTCGATTACAGGAATCTTTTTTCAAAATTTCGGAAAAATAGGTTCCTTTAGAGATTTGGATAGAATAAACTGAGACCTTCGGAATGATATGAAGTTTATTCAAGGAGCTTTGGAATTTTTACTCCCTCGAACACAATTTTGTTCAAAATTTTTTATATATTTTTAAATTCAAATATATTTTGAAAAATACCGAGCTTGAATAATATTGTTACTATTATTATTATTATTATTACTATGTTTGTTATTATTATTGCCACAACTATTTTTATTATGCATTTACACGAATATGTAATTTTGTTTAACAAAGTTCATAAAAGAAAGTGAGAATAAATATTAGTGATACAGCTAGAGAAAAACTTAGCAAAGATTAATATATACATATGTGGTATGTATGTAATTAAAAGAAAACATAAAATTGCTTTATATAATTAAAAGAAGAAAAGAAATCTTGTAGCTAAGCATGAACTAAAATATTGTTAACAAGAAACAGAATAAACATGCAAAAATTTACAAGTTGAAAAGAAAAGTTTGAAATATGTATGTATGTGCATAAGTGCATATGTATACATAAATATTATAAAAAATGAAATTGCAGAAGAAAACGTTAGCCATGATAATGTTGTGATCTATCCAATAATGTTGCTACAATAGTAACACTGTTATACTTTAGATATAATCAAAGTATAGCTGATGAGTGCGCTATGAATACATTCATAAAAAAATGGAAACGAATACTTTATAAAGATATGGATAATGAAAATATAAAGTGTTTGGTTGACAAGTCAAGCGTGCTATATCCCATACAATTTAAATTCATAAAAATACCAGAGTAATCTTAAATAAGAAAATACACAAGTACATACACATAAACATATAAAATAATAATTTTAACTGCTGATACAAGTCCAAGAAAAAAATATAAATAAATAAAAACATGCAGAAAATTTCACACATAAACAAACGTAAATTCTTCTAGTCGAATACATATCAAATTGAAAAACGGAAATGTAAAAACATACTGAGAAGACAATTTATGATAAGTTTCTGACTGTTTTTCTTTTTATTGTGTTTGCTGTTTAAAACATATGAAGCTATTTATCATAAATTAACCAGTTGGTTTCGCATTTTCGAAGCCTAGCAAAAAGTTGGTTACAATTATAAAAATTTCATTTTCTATCCACTACAGAAGACAAAAATTTTACAGTTATTTGCTTGGAAAAACACGGCAACGAATTCAAACCGCAAGGAAGCTGCAAAAGAATTTGACCATGCTAAGCCTCTTTTTATAAGATCAAAACTTTCGTTAAAATCAATAAGCAACGAGTTGAGGTAGTCACAAAATCTACGGAATAATATATCTAATATGGATTATGATCAAATTTATTATATTCAGCTGAAGAAACTCAGTGTCCAGGTCACCATTTAGCAGGTTTACGCAAAATTATATTTAACATGCCATATGGGCTGTTCAATGAAGTTATCATAGAAAAAATACTATTCTTGTGGATTCACACATTTGAAATTTTATAAATTTTTTCAGTTATGAAAAGCACCAATGAAATACATATGTATAGACATTGCTTGACCACCAACAAATAAATTTCATTTATAAATTTTTTCATTTATTTGGGAAACTGCAAGTGGATCATCTTTTTTTCTACTCTAAGTATTCAGTTCTTCGTGCAGAATAAAATCTTCTGAACACTCAACTTTACAATGATTACATCCTTGTCGTTAAACGCAACCTGGTTCAAGATCCTAAAACGTTCTTTAAGTTTGTTAAGACTAAAAGGAAATCAACTGGCTTTCCTAAGGTCATGAAATTTTTATCCTCTGAGACTAGTGATGATATGGAAATTTGTAATACGTTGACTGACTTTTGCATCCACATACTCTGATGCTGTGTTCGATGCTAATACTATCTACCCTTACAAAATAGCTGCTCATAATAATATACATACATTTAATATCACTACCTCCCATATTTTAAATTGTTTACAAAGTGCTAAATCGCCACATATTAGTGGTCCTCATGGCATTCCAAGTTGCGTCATAATTAACTGTGCTTCTGCTTTACTAACTCCACTGTCCATAATATATAATGCATCTATAAATTGTGGTCATTTTCCCGATAATTGGAAAAAGTCTTATATTACTGCTTAATACAGGAAATAAATCTGAAATCTGAAAAATCTGCTGTGATTTTAGAAAATAATTTGTAATTTACAAATTGTGAATTCTCAGATGGTTTTCAGAAGTATGTGCATAAGATAAGGGATTTCCAACTTTTCAAAACTGTGGTTAAAGGCTACTGATGATTTGGTACAGCACCTATGAAATTCATGTAGACATTGCTTGACCACCAACATTTTAAATAGAATTGTGACAATATGTCAAATAAAAATTTCATAACAGAAAATAAAAATGTATATACAAATTAAAGTCCT
Organism: Linnaemya tessellans; assembly: GCA_951800035.1. Lineage (NCBI taxonomy): Eukaryota > Metazoa > Arthropoda > Insecta > Diptera > Tachinidae > Linnaemya > Linnaemya tessellans. The sequence continues at coordinate 55,202,171 of OX637535.1, forward strand.
TAAGGTCTTTATGATATATGTATATTTATTTTCAATATTTCGTTAACCTTTGGCTTACTTCTTCAGGAAATTTTTATATTTTCGGGCCTGTTCTGTAAATCACGTCGGGTTGAAATCGCGTGAATTCAAAAATAAATCATGGCCCTGAAAACGTTCTTAAAATTAGATACGGAAGTTTTCTTCTGGATATGATATTTGAAGCTATATATAATAGCAATATTGAAAAATGTCTGGAAAAATATTTCTATTAGTGGAGATAATTTTCTAAAATCACACGATTTCAAACCACGTGATTTACAGGACAGGCCTGTTTGTTATATTTTCTTTCAATGAAAAATTTTTCATTACTTCAACAATAAGAGTAATTAAATAAGTAGATCAGGCTGTTCACTCTATATACACAAGTATTTACTGCAGTTGTGAATCTCTTTGGTTGATTAATCTGTCGATTAATTAATTTGTTTTGTCGAACCAATAACTTTTTCGAATAAATTCTAAATGAAATTTCATTTATTTAAAGACAATTTCAGACAATATATCTTACAGCAAAAATAAATGATTTGTAAAACATTTATATGTATTTTGAGAGTTTTTGATTGTAGGTACATACCTATAAAGTTGAGTAAAATATATGTACTATTTAAATTATTTCTCTACAAGTATTAAAATCGATATGCCTACATTAGTTAAAGGTGTTTTATAACCAACTTTTGCGTTAATATCAAAATTGACCATTTTATTAAATTTTCTTCATATGAATGGATTATTTTTTTAATAAATTCTTTAAAAATTTTCTTCGTTAATAGTAATATGTTATTCTCATCCGTTAATCGAATATTTTAGATCTAGTCCTTTGATGGAACGAAAGACAAGGTAATAATTATTGAAATTATTTGAATAAGCTTATAAGGAGAATAATTGACAACTCTAGTGTACAACATATACTTAAAGTACCTACACCCTATGTATGTATGTAGGTACCTAGTAGAAATTGCATGAATGTACATACAGTAGTCGCTCGGTTATATGAACTATTTCAAACAGAGCCTGTTCACTTAATGGAGAAGTTCACTAAATCGAGAGAATAAAAAATAAGTAATTCATATGACTTTTATTAAATTGTTTGTCTAAAATATTTGAAGTAATTTTAAAGGGACAGTTAATGGATTATTTAACTACTCATTCCCTTCTCAGTAGAAGTCAATTTGGTTTTCGACCTGGTGGTAGCACATCATCCCTTCTTCTTAACTTAACAGAATGCATACGTCAGAACTTCAATGAAAGAAGAATCTCCACCTTAATATCACTCGACCTAAGCAAGGCGTTTGACACAGTAAATTATAATGGTCTAGCTAAAAAACTTTCGTCGGATTTCAAATTCTCTTCCTTGTCATGCAAGTTTTTATATTCATATTTATCCAATAGGAAACAATTCGTTTGTGTGGATGACAAAAGGTCTACTTTATTGGATTGCTCTAGTGGTGTACCTCAGGGATCAATTCTTGGCCCTCTGCTTTTCCTATTATACATGAATGACTTCGCTAGCTTTGTTGGCTCGACACATTGTAAAACGTTTCTTTTTGCTGATGATATCAATCTTCTCTTTGATGGAGATATCACTTTCTTGGATTGTCATGAGGCCACTATTAATCATGTCCTGTCTTTGACTTATAATTGGGCAATTAAAAACAAACTGGACTTTAATCCATCTAAGACAAAAGCGCTTACTCTTGGGCTTATTAATAATTATGATTTATCATCTATTAATATTACATTTAATGGTGTTAATGTACCGCTCGTAGATAAATTAAATTGTCTAGGATTGACTCTTGATAGGGATTTATCTTTTAATAACCATATTTCTAATATTGTTTCTAAAGTTAATGGTATACTCAGAACGTTTTATAGTTTTAACTCAAATTTACCCAGGAAAGCAAAATCATATCTGGCATGGTCTTTACTTATGACGCATATCTACTACTGTCTTGATGTATACAGTGGATGCACATTACATAATCTTCGACGCGTAAGGTTAATTTTTAATCGTATAGTTAGGTATGTCTTTGGTCTTCGTATATCTGTACATATTTCAGAATATGTCAATCTATTTTTAAAGTCTTCTTTTAACGACTTCGTTAAAATGAGAACTCTTCTCACTCTTTATAATATTATAAGGTCCGATTCAAATCCATGCTTGAAACAACTATTTCAGTTTTCGAGGTCAATTCGTAATCCTCAACTAATCATTCCTCATATACGTAACTCTGTGTATGAAAAATCTTTTGTAGTGAGAGCATGTAGGCTCTTTAATGATTTGCCTACTGAACTACGAAGACTTGACCTTCCTTTTGCCAGTTTCAAACGTATTCTGTATGATGTTTTTTGAACTAATTATACAAGATATTGTATTTTCCTCCCGTACCATGTTAATGTCCAACTTGGAATGTGAATTTCTACTTAATTTTATTTTTCTTCCAATGAGTTTTAGTATTACTCGAAGATATATCCATATATAATAATATATATATAAATGTTTGTGTATAGAAAATATTGTAATACCTTTCGTTATTTTTGTATCCAACTTTATTAATCATATATGGCCCTATGGGCTCGATTAAATGAAATAAACAAATAAATAAATAAAAAAATAAAAATAAATAAATTAAGTTTTTATTTTTAATGTTTTTAATAATTAAGGAACATGAAAGAAGTCGGATATATTTTTTGTACTTGTTTTGCTTCAAGATATTTTGCCTTGTCCCTGATTTGCGCAATACCAAAATATCATTAATATCATATATAATACTTTCACTCCAAGCAATAACTTTATTGAATGCTTCGATTGCCTCCGTTTTGCCTTCCCTATCACCAGAAGCATTTGTACAGGGCAGGAATGTAAGACGTGCTTTTTCGGTTTTTCTTCCAGGTGCAATTTTTTTACTTCTTAAAACGTATGTTTTGTCTGGAAGAAGTTTCCAAAATAGGGCACTTTCGTCCGCTTTGTAAATTTCATCATTCATTAAATTATGTTCTACTATTAAAGAATGGAGTTCTTTTTTAAAGGGTTCTACAAACTCCGGATTGGACGATAATTTTTCACCGGATATCTATAAAAAAAAGTATACCAAATCGTCGCTTAAATTTCTGCAGCCACCCATCACTTGCAGTAATAGAACTTTTTTCTTTCAATTGGTCGTTTAAATATTTTGCTTTTGTTGATTGAACCAATGATATAGCTTCGCCTCCTCCAACGACATTTCAGCTTCTCTCAATGTTCTCCTTTTTCTTTACTTTTTGCAGTCACTTCCAAAATCGGATTTTTATTTTTCTTAATAGCACAAATTGTTGACTTGGCCACTTCATATCTGTGTGCAAGAGAAGTAACGCTTGCACCTTTATCCAAAATGTCACTTTTTTCAGATAACGTTAACACCTTGCGCTTCATCTTCGATGCACTATGTAACAAACAATAAAGACTTCAAAAACCGTTTTTGTATTCGTACGCACACGCTTATCTCGGGGAAGAACCGATTTTTAATATGTAAGATAATCACTTAACAACTCAACACTCAAAACATTAACCAAATCAACAGTTTGAGGTTTTTCACTTATTTTGGCGAAGAACATACTTCCAATAAGACAAACATTTAAAAAAATTAACGTTTGAAAGCTGTTCACATAATAGAGATAGGCTGTCTTCACTCTTTAGAACCTCATGTGTTTACATTTTGTTGTTCACTATTCTGGATGTTCATATAACCGAGCGGCTACTGTATATACACATACATATGTATTTCCTAAAATTATAGGTAGAGTAATTTGAAGCAAATACAGAGATAGAATAGCATTTATATACATTTCTGTAAAACTTACTACAAAAATTTGTTAAAATTTCCATACAACAATAAATAAGATTGTTAATAAAACCCTTCTATTGTCATAGGCAGGATTATTTGAAACTGTCTTTTGAAAGTACGTATGTACATATATGTATATGTATGTATATAAATATCTTTTAAAGCTGAAAAAATTCAGCCATTCATTCATCTTATACCAACACACAATTTTATTGCTTGCCTATGAAGAATATAGCAACAACGAATACGGTGCATAAACAAAAATTGAAGTTTTCATTCATAAAGAACGAACATTAAAAGTCAAATTCGTGTAATGACATGAAACGAAAGAGGAGGAAAACAAAACAAAACACACCAAACCAGCACTGAGCACTCATTAACAAAATGCATTTGTATTGGAATTATTTTTATTTCATTTTCATCGAGTTCCCAACTAATAAATATACATTGCATTTATAAAGATGCTGTATAAACAAGGTGCAAAAGAATACAAGGTAGACAATTATTCCCTACACAAACACAGGTGCGAGAGAGATAACCATTTTATATATCCACCGACAACATAAAATACATTCTTTTGCACAACACCATAACTTTTCTCATGAAAAATTCCTGCACATTTGTCTTATTTATTAACACGAAATCATTACAGCTTCCGATGAAAATTGAATTGTCTGACTGAGAAACAGACTATTCTGTTATGTATTTACAAAAACTTTTAAATAGTTTCACTTCCATTTCATGAGGAACACTAAGAGACGCGCTTCTATGCACTAGAACGCCACCACTTTATATATATTTTTGAGTGAATTTCATAAAGAAATGAGGACTTTCTGATTGTTCACTTTGTTTAGATTTATTGGACGCGTTTTATTAAATTACTTTAGACTTTTTTAATTACTTTACGTACCAATTTTAACTTTTAATTGCTCCTCTATTCGTACTTCCCGTGTATTATCGGCCATGTTGGATCCATAACTAATGCTTGTAATATCTGTAGTAGGGTCGTCTCTTTCCTCATTGATGTATCGTTTCTTTTTCAGGTGCATTTTTGTTTCGTTTCAGTTTTCTTTATTTTGCTTTTGTATATTTTTAGTACTTTATACAGGCCTGCCGTGTTATTTTATATATTTCGGAACTCCAAGGTTGGGAAAACTGTTTCAATTACAAATGTACACAATTTTTTTTATTTTAAACTTATTCGTAAACATATATATATATATATATATATATATATATATATATATATATATATGTATATACATATATATATATATATATATATATATGTATATACATATATATATATATATATATATATATATACATATATATATATATATATATATATATATATGTATATACATATATATATATATATATATATATATATATATATATATATATATATATATATATTCGGCATTAACAAAATAATAAATAAAATTAATGTAATTTTTGCTTTAATATCTAAGGAAATTAAATTTTAAGATATAATACCTCCATTTCTTTTAATATACAAAAAGTGTGGTGTATCACACCTTTTATTATTTGGTTTTTATATACCGTAATATTCAAAGTAATGCATTATTTAAATGCCAGCACTCACTGAAGGCAAATTAACATCGGTTCATACCAAAATAATATATCTGAGATTGCTAAAAGCGGTACAAATGATTTTACAATGTAAAAACTTGTTTCATCATCACTCGAAAACCGGTTTGGATTTGTTGAAATTTTATACACGGTCATATCAGTTTTAACCGGTTTTTATTAGCAACTTTTCGAATTTGGTGTACTTTGATACACAATATACTTTTTGTAAACAAAAGCTGTTGCCTTTCCATAAATATGGTATACAAAAAGCCTATTAATAACACAATGGGACCTACTAGAACTCAATGGAAAACCTAACCTAAGGCCAGGTAACATATTTATTATATGTATATATTAACATATAATTTATTTGATGATTTACTTGTTTGTACAATATATTTATACATATGGTATTCAAACAGCTTGTACCGTACTTCTTTATCTCAAACAGAATATTAGACCTCGGAAACTTTCATATAAAAATTCGAAAGTGTTCTTTAGATCCATTATAGATGTAAGCTGTCAATTGTCAATAGAGCACAAAACATGTGGCAACAATTTAAAACATTTTATTTGTACATGCGAATGTATGCCATAATTATATATATATATATATATATATATATATATATATATATATATATATATATATATATATATATATATATATATTGAATATCACTATTATTATTTTACTTAAAATATAAAAAAAATTTAAATCAGCTGACGAAGGTATGTATATGTTATCAATTCAAAGTTCTTTTGAGAATCTTTCGCTTCAAAGACGATTAACAAGATCTATGGAACACTTCAATCCGAATACAACTTAAAAATTTGTTCATTTCCGTAATTCGCCAAATAGTGGGACATTTTTGAAAGTATGAATATGGCAAAGATAGTTAGGTACATAAAACGTTTTGAATTTGCAACCAGCGAGTTTATTTCTTCAATGCCGATCATTTACAAAGTCTATTCATGCCTTTGCAGACATGTCTATAAATTTTCACTCGGAATGTAAGCATGTAGGAAGATGTCCATTGTATGCCCACACACATACATATGAATATGTATGCATGTACATATGCATACATATACATATGTATATAGGATTGTCATTTCAGTTTAAATTTTCATTCATTACTTTTGTGCTAATGGACGATTAACAAGATCTATGGAACACTTCAATCCGAATACAACTTAAAAATTTGTTCATTTCCGTAATTCGCCAAATAGTGGGACATTTTTGAAAGTATGAATATGGCAAAGATAGTTAGGTACATAAAACGTCTTAAATTTGCAACCAGCGAGTTTATTTCTTCAATGCCGATCATTTACAAAGTCTATTCATGCCTTTGCAGACATGTCTATAAATTTTCACTCGGAATGTAAGCATGTAGGAAGATGTCCATTGTATGCCCACACACATACATATGAATATGTATGCATGTACATATGCATACATATACATATGTATATAGGATTGTCATTTCAGTTTAAATTTTCATTCATTACTTTTGTGCTAATGGATTGTGTACGGCACACAGTCAAACTAATTATTTAGTATACCTACATTTTTTGCTTTTACGCACTTGCAATATACATACATACATAAGAATATATATATGTTCATATGTTATTTATTTATGCAATCCAAATTTTCTATTTCATCTACATCATTCACTTTTCAGATTTTATATACTATTTAGTTTTCCCATTTTTTTCTTTTTTCGTTTAATTTGCATTGTATATAATGTTTAAGAACATTTTCTGTGTTATTTATCTTTTATGTGTACTTTTTTATGCCATTTAATGCTGTTCAATAACATCAACTTCCGGTGTTCATTTAGCTTTTACATCTTTTTATTCACTTGTACGAAATGCCGACACATACAACGCTCTCTTGCTTCGTGTGAAGAACCAAGAAATAAAATTAAAAGAGCTAATGACGGACTAAATTCCAAGCGTCTACTCGCGCGACAACATCCGTTGCAACCAACAAGTCGTCAGACGTTAAAGTGGCTACTAAAAAGTGTAGCCAGAGTAGCATTTGATTGAGGCTTTAAACAGATTGGAATGGAACAAATTTGTACCGGTGCTGCCATATTTAAGCAAGCATTTTGTGGGCATTGTCAACTGTAGATAATTTCATATATTTACATACATACATACATATATATATATATATATATATATATATATATATACATATATATATATATATATATATATATATACATATATATATATGTATATATATATTTTTTTTTTGCGTACATATAAATATATATATATATATATATATATATATACATATATATGTATATGTATATGTATATATATATATATATATATATATATATATATATATATATATATATATATATATGTATATATATGTACGTAAAAAAACTTATATATATGTATATATACATATATATATATATATATATGTATATATATATATATATATATATATATATATATATATATATATATATATATATATTATATATATATATATATATATATATATATATATATATACATATATATATATATATATATATATATATATATATACATATATATGTATATCTACCATCATCAAGTATAATCATTTTTCTTGTAAGAGACGTTTTACACTCACAAGTTTACTTTGACAGTCTACATATTCCGCCTTGCACTTTCATAAGTATCTCTTTGTATATGTGTAGTTTTTACATAGACACTATGATAAAACAGTTCATGGTGATAATTATCTAGTTACTTAGTTATCATGACACAAAGAATACAAGATTGTGAGTGCATTGCGCAGGTCCTTTAAATTTGTTTGGAAGTCAGCTGATTAATGTGTATGTAGTATGAAAAATTTATTTGTGTTGATTCGTGTTGTGTGCTATTTAAATTAAAAATATTGCATGATATTTAAACTTTAGTTTGTGAAAAAGCATTGAAATAATGAAAATGAAGTGCGGTGTAATTAATTGCAACACAAGTAAACAAGTTTCTGACTGTAGTCTTCTTCGATTTCCATCAGAAGCTACATTTCGAAAGAAATGGATTACTTTCTGCGGCCGTAGGGAATTCACTCCAAATACTTTTTATTTGCAGGCATAATTTTAAAGTGGAAGATTTCGTATGAATGAAATTGGTGAGTAACTAATATGTATTTTAAAATTGCAATATTCATACGTGCATATGTGTACTTACATGCGTACATATTTACAAATGGACATGTGGAGATGTACGTACATATGTATGCACTTAGGTTTCGTTACAAAATTTTGTTTATAAACAATTACAATAAGCTGGAATAATAAATTATTGAATTATTAACGAAAGAAAAAAGAAAATACTTCGAAACTCTGCATTGCCATGCAAAGACCATTTATTTAGTAGATTAATAAGTATATTTACATATGTATGCCCATAATGCTTTCTAAAAGTGTTTTATATACTAGATAAGTACATATATACATACATATATACATATGTATGTACAACATGCTTTTATTTTGTTAGTTAAATTCACTTTCAATACAATAGTGTTTGATTTACAATCAATTTCATAATTTTCTCCAAAAAACTGAAAAATAAACAACAAATAAAAAGAACACTGAAATCGGAATGTAAACAAACGTTTTCTGCATCATATACAAGTGTTCGTGTGATGATGTGTTTGCTAAGCAACTGCCGTTTCGTACATACACTCTAGTATATAACAATGTATATGGGCAACGAACAAACAATTTTATACAAACTGAATGCACTATTTTGTATTCTTTGCTTCATGCATTTGCATGGATGTGTTCTTAGTAGGGTGTTAAATCGGTTAAGCAATTAATTGCTAACTTATTTACTGCTCGAATAATATAGAATTGGCTATTTTGCATTAACAATTAAATCGGTCAATTTAAGCGGTTAAATAAAATTTAATATTCTAGATTTGTTTGTCCGGAAGCTTTTTATATGGAAATACATACAAATAATTTTTGGCTCACTTTATCTATATGTTTTGTCTATTGAGTATTTAAAGTAATAACTAGGGCAACCAAAAAAAAAGCAGTAAAAAATCTGTTTTAAGGTCTTAAAAAAGCTATTAAAAACATGAAAATAAGCAGTTAAAATTAAAAAAAAAACAGTGTAAATTTTTTGTTTATATTTAATTTTATTAGCTAAAAGCGTTATTACAGTGAATTAAAAATTGTTGCGACAAATTTTTGAACAGAAAACTTTGTCTGTTTGGCGTCAGCACGATCTTATACATACATAGAAAAAGTTCGTTCTACGTCTACTGATGTAGGGGAGCATATTTGAAATCGACTATTTGCTCCGAAGTATATTTTATACGATTGGACTCACAGTTCTGCTTGCCACCCAAAATATCACCAATATCTTTGAGTACGAAAAATCCTTCATTTTTCAATAAAACTCAGTTAAATTTTACATTTATTTTCTCTCTTATATCCCCTGGAACATCGGCAATTTTTCTTACAGTGTCCATAACTATATTTACTTGGGAAATCCATGAAAGATTTTTTGTTTCCAATTTTGTGATAACTTCGTGTAAAAACCCGAAATTTGCAGATATATACAATACTTGGTTACGTAGTTCACGTTCATTCATTAAATGAAAGAATCAGTGGAGCTTAGATTTGAAAAGATTTGTACGAATTCATCAAAATATTTTGCATAATAATTAACAGCCATTATCCAAGTGCCCCATCGAGTAGTCACTGGTTGTGGGGGAAGTGGTATATTTGGCGCTGTTTCTCGTAAAATTTGAACCCTTGCAGGAGATTTAAGGAAGGTTTTTTTTGTATTTGCAATAAATGAGTCTACATTTGAGTAGCATTCTCTTATATATTCACAAACTTTATGGACCCCATGTGCAAGGCAGGTGACGTGAGTTATGTATTTATATGTGGCTAAAATACAGCAATGGTTTTTGCAGCTTTGACCATATAGGGTGCGGCATCACTTACAAAAAGAAGAATTTTATCTTTGTCTATGTCAAATTCACATAGGCTTTACATATTCACAAACTAAAAATAATATTGCCACATCAAAGAAATAAAGATTTTTTCAAAAATGTATTAAAAAAAGTTAAAAAATAAGCGTAAAATGGCTAAATAAGTAAAAAAAAGCCGATATTGCTAAAATAACTAAAAATAATCCGATATTGCCAAAATAAGCAAAAGAAGCCCTAAAAAATGCAGCTCATCTTATTTGTTTTTTACGTCAGAAATCTGTTTTCAATCAAAAACATTCTATCTTGTGAAACAAAAAAATTAACACTTGCTTTTTTCTGGTTGCCCTAGTAATAACCATAGTTTTTATAAAATTTTTTTACTAATCCAGAGCCGTTCTAAGCTAAAAGTGCCTTGATGGTAGTCATTAAGTCATGAAATAATAGAATGAAAATATAGGACTGCATTAAACAAGGCATTATAATTCTAGTGTGATATTTCAATATTTATTCCAGTGATAAGAAACATTTTTGATATTGACATGAAGGAACAAATGAATAAAACTAGGAATATAATGATATCCTTTTTTGCCGATAGGACACAGATACTCAAAAAGTAATATCGGCACTACCGATACCGACCGATAAGCATGTTGAATTTGAGTTCAAGTTAAACTTAATAAATATCACGTAGAGTCTATTTTTTTACCTTCCAAAAAAGAATTGTAGGGTATATTCACTTTGTCATTCCGTGTATAACGCAGAGATATACTCGTATATCTATCTAAGACCCCATAAATTATATATATTATTGATTAGTGATGAAATCTAAGACGATCTAGCCATGCAGTTCGTCCGTCTGTGGAAATCACGATTCAGGCCAGACCCTTAAAATTTGATATAAATGTATTATGAAGAATAGCACAGGCCAAGTTCGTAAATGGGCTGAATCGGGCCAGAGGGAAAAAAGTTCCCTTAAGAAAAACTAAACCAAGCGCTAAAAAACTATTTTTAAAGTTTTTTTTTTTGTAATTCTGTTAAGCAAATGATATATTTTTCTGCCAAAGAAAGCGTTGAACTTGTAGCCAGAAAATCACAAAAATTAATATTTGGACACCGCCTCCTTTAGTGAGCGTTATTATATGCAAAAATAGTGTACAAATTTAACAAATTCCTTAAAAATAAAATATTCAAGCTTTTATGGCTAAGCAGAGGTGTAACTTGATTCTCCTCTGTCGTTGGAATGATAATAAAACGCACATATGATTTATCTCAATTTTTGCAAATATATTTGATCTTTGACTTATAGTGATCCTATTTTCGCTCTTAAGGATTTTGAATGAACTTCAAAAACAAATAACGAATTTTGATAATATTCGCAATGTTTAATTATAGTTTCCATGTTTCTTAATTTATTTCAAGTTAAAATATGTTTGCTAAATATAGTATATAAAGAATAATTTTTTTAGTAGCTTCCTTTTTTGAGACACTGTTGACAGCTCAGCAAACATGTCACAGTTAACTCAGCTAACATGTTACTGTTAAACATGTTCAGTTTGGTCGATATTGTAAATATTTCTATTTGAATGCGTAGCCATTTCCTGTTTGTTTTTCTTAATTATATTCATTGAATAAATTGCAAATAAATAAATATTCATAACGCGAATGATTGAGGGTCCTCAAATATAAAGAACTTGTCCATTTCTTGCTAATTTTTAGTTGGAGGTCCCATAATTGTAAAGGTTCACTGAAAGATTATCTGAAAAAAAAATCTGAATTCAAAGTTTTATGCTTCAAATATTGCTTTTGAAAATGAGTATAACAAAAGTTAGCGTACTTAGCGGGATTATCCCATCAATTGTATTTTTGGTAAAACATTTAAAAAAGGACGTCAAATATATTATAATACATGTACAGTAAGCATTATCCTCTTATAACATATACAAACATACATACATCTACTTGTGTGTAAAAGCTTAAATTTGAAATTAGTGCAGTGTCTGGGCTCCATAGCGCCACTATCCTGGTTAGAGCCAGTAACGCTATAATGCATCATTTTGACTTCTTGACATACTTGTTTCAATCTGATCGTTGCAACGGAATGATGACAAATAAGACCCACTTGTCTGTGTAACAATTGAGTTGTTTGAAGAACTCTACAAACATATGAATAGATATTTTGACACGATTGTCATCACTGAAAGCAGTAAAAGTTTACATACATTTTTCTGACGGTAAGATCGGGCACGCACTCTAGTAGTGTTGCGCCTTACAGGATTATTGATGGTGGCCTTTTGCGACACACGCACTGAACTAAAAGTGCTGCCTCGCTGACTACGTCTTATTTGGGGTGAAGGTGTACCAGTGGCTGAAAGAAAATTTTTATCTTAAAATGATTTTCTCAATGTAGGGTAAAATATGTATATGTATATGCGAATATCGGACGAAATTAAATTTTATTTTCATTTTCACTGTGTTGTTTTTCCCAAAATTAATAATTAAAAATAAAATGTGATAACTTTAGAGTTTTTAGCTAAAGGATGACTTTTCAGCAGCTTTCTTTTTGGCAACACTGTTTTTGGAAGCTCAGCTGTTTTCGTGTGACATGCTACTGTTAAACATGTTCAGTTTGGTCTATAATTTAACCATGAATTGACTTACATGCAAACGAAGAACGCTCGCAGATTATTCGCCTAAGAAAGTGCATCGTGCTCATTTCTGGTTGAATGCATATGTGAAAAAGCTAAACTGCTGTATTTGGTGTGAAGAGCATTCAAACATTGCAAAAATTGCAAATACATCCTGAAAAAATGTACTGTTTGTTGTGGCTTATGGACCGGTGGCATCATTGGACCGTACTTTTTGAAAGACGACGAAGGCACGAACGTTACTGTGAAAAGCTAGACTTGGCTGACTTGTGGTTTCAAGACAGTGCCACACAGCACGCGAAACTATGGCCCAAATGAGAGACGAGTACGGTAAACAATTTATTTTACGTTTGGAGCCGGTTAATTGGCCGCCTGCATCGCGCTATTTAACGCCTTTAGACTATGGTTTGTGGGGCTGGGGTTTGGGGTTAAGGTTCAAGTCTATGCATGTCTGAGGCACTCGAAGCCAATATTGAAGAATTTATTCGTGAGATACCGTTCGACATGTTGGAAACAGTTTACCAAAATTGGACCTATAGTACGAACCATTTTAAGCGTAGCCGCGATCAATATTTACATGAAATCATTGTTGAACATTGAATTATATAAATCGTTCTATCGACTCAAATGAAGGTTTCAACATTTCATGTTTTTTTAAAACAAATCGGAAAACTCCTAAAAAATCCCCCAATAGCTGTTATGCGCATTTCACTTTGGCTAATGCAGATCTTCAAGGAAGCTTTTATCCAAAATTTCGTTAAATCACTGCATTTAAATATAAAATTATTTCAGTTTCACTTGTTAGCCGTCAAATGTCTATATGAAAACTTACGTGTTTCCGGAATGTTTGTACTGCGTTTGGAAGCCTGCAACATTCCAAATACCACAGCACTGAATGAACCGTGATGTGAGGTTTGTCGCTGTAAATTAGTTGAATGCGTACTAGGAATGCCAGTTGGATTTTGTATGGGAGAAGATAATTGACTTTCGGTTACTCCATGAGGTAGAACAAAATAAGTCGTCATTATTCCTTTGCCCTTAACATTGATATCACCACGTTTCTTAAATGCAATAAAACAATTATTTAATTTCGTTTTGCTATGATTTTATTCCAACTGCTTACCACGCAAGTGTAGCCGTTGTTCCTCAGTAAATCCGCTGTGCTGGCTGGTACTTGTATACGCCAGTTCTCGCCCGTTGAATCCATACGAGAGGCCACATTCACCGTGTTGCCCCAAATATCATAAACTGGCTTTCGAGCTCCAATCACACCACTAACCAACGAACCACTACTAATGCCCACGCGCAGTTGAAAATTGTTAAACGCCTCTTTGTTAATGTCTTCCAATTTTCGTTTCATAGCAAAGGCAAATTCGACCAAACTGCAGACACTATCCTCTGATGTTTCACCACGAATTCTCAGAGAATCGCAGTTCAAACCAGCTGCAGCCATATACGTGGCACCCACAGTTTTTATTTTCTCAATTGAAGCAAATCGGGATTCTTCCAACAGCTCGTCAAAATCGCCTTTAAAAACACATGATGAACTCCTAAATAAATACAATATCTTATATCCTTAACCTAAAACACTTACAGATAATTTCATTCAATATTCGTATGCAGGCTTTGCCATTGTCTATGTCCTCGGAATAGAAATCTTGAAAATTTGGTATTGATGCAAACATCACTCCACACAAATTGTGCATATTCGAATACAGCTCGTCGGTATGTTCGTCAGATAAATAATAGGCCGCCACGTGGTCAGGCAAGATATTTTTGATTAGTGTATCGTTTAAAGCTCGATTGGATTTCATATTTATTAATTCGAGTTCAGCTTGCTCCTTCCAAATGAAATCCAGGCGTGATGTAACCTGAACGTTTTAAAATTACATATATTATTGATACAAATATACGAGGTCTGTTAAAAAAAAATTGAGGTGAACTTTAATTTTTACATATTCATTCGTTTATTTCTTTTTGTCTCCTTTAAAATTGACGCCCTCAGATATATGCAAATTATATTTATGATACACTTACGCAGACATTTTTTCTAAACCCCTAAGCAATTCCAACACATATGTATATACATATCGCACCCTAAATACAAAAGGGTCACAACTCAAAATACTAAAATTTTCAGGAGAGACAAAACAAGTTCATACTGTATTTTTTCAGTTAAAGAAGATAGTGAAGTGAAAGAAATTTTTGCAGCAGTTAGAGATGTGTACTCTGATTTAATTTAATTTAATTTTTTAAAAAAATTTTGAGTTGGCTGAAG
Source organism: Linnaemya tessellans (assembly GCA_951800035.1). Lineage (NCBI taxonomy): Eukaryota > Metazoa > Arthropoda > Insecta > Diptera > Tachinidae > Linnaemya > Linnaemya tessellans. The sequence continues at coordinate 55,217,519 of OX637535.1, forward strand.
AATGATCATGATGTTGATTTTGGCCGTCATGAGAGATCCTATTTATCTACTTATATGTATTTCAAAGCGCTGAATGCGAAACTGATGTTCTTTGAGATTTTAAATAAATTGCGAAAACCGTTAAAAATTGAGACCTTTTTTGCAATTTACTTTGAATTTTGTGTTTGAATGGGATAAAAAAAAACATCGAATTCGAATACAGGTTGGACCATTTATTGCTTTTGTGTGATTTTTCGAAACTTTAAGTGGCCAAAATCAGCTTTATGTTCTATGACAAAAAAAGGTTGCACTTTATTGCTCTCTTTTTTATACCTTTCAAAAAAGAATTGGGGTAAATTCACTTTGTCCTTCTTTTTATCTTTGTTTAACGAAATTACAAAAAAAAATTCTAAAATCATGTTATTTTTTATCTTCTTAGGATAATTTTTTCCCTCTGGCCCAATTCAGCCCATTTACGAACTGGACCTGTGATATCCTTCAAAATGTATTTATACCAAATTTCAAGGGTCTGGCTTTTTTCGTTTGGACTGAATTGTGATTTCCACAGACGGACGGACATAATTAAAAATGGTTTACTAAATATTTGGAGGGTATTTAAGATTCGATCGAATATAACGTTTTTACTTGTTATACTCTGCAAAAAAGAATTGGGGGATATATCCACTTTGTCATTCCGTGTGTAACTGAGCGAAATATTCATCTCAGACCCCATAAAGCAAAAGTTCCTTATGGAAGAGTAAACAGCAATACATTGAAAGAAAACCTAAATTTTATTCAATATTTCTTGTTGCAAAAACAAATCCATACAAAACGATATCATACGCTAAACAAAAACAAAGTCTTCACTGATGATCGCTGTCGTCAATGTTTACCAGCAAACCTTACGAAAGTGTTGTTGCTTTCCACTTGCTTTTATAGAATGAAGAACAACAAAAAAATATCAGACAAAGTTGTTTGTGTATTTTGTATTGCTAATGCTGGGTAAACACACAGCCTATAGCTAAGCGCTTTTACAAAAACAAATGAGCATCAAGCGCATAGGGCCTGGGCACTCTTGCCATAAAGTATATGTATTCTTGATCAGTGATGAAATCTAGGACGATCTAGCCATGTCCGTCCGTCAGTCCGTCTGTGGAAAACACGATATAGTCCATTTTTGACCCCACTTTTTATTATATGAACAAATAGTGTAATTATTTAACAAATTGTATTCCTTAAGCCTACATTCCTTAAAAATTTAATTTATTCTATCTACACTTAACTACCCCGAAAATTTATATTTTGAGTTTTTACGATTTAAGTGAGATGCCTCTCTCACGGCCTTTCTCGGAGTGACCCTGTATAGTTAATTGGATACAGAAATGTTTTAAAGGAACTGTCACCCAGCAGGTTAAACATTTGTAAATTATGTATCTCAGTCTTTTATGCTGACGGAAAGGAGTCTCAGCCATGCTCCTCCCAACACATTGGAAATGACCGTATTAAAATACACTTTTTTCTTATTCACTTAATCCAAATACCATAAACATTTTAATTTTAATAAGAATAAAAATAGAGTTTTTATTTAGTAAATATTTGGAGGATATAAGATTCCATCCGGTCGAATATAACGTTCTTAATTGTTCTTTTTTATTTTTGGCCAGCTAAAAGTGCAAAAACGCACAGTGTGACACGGTGGCTGAGGCATAATTACGGGGTTCTTTTTTGTCAAAAATTATGGTTTTTTTTGGTCAAATGCCTCTTTGGTGGCAAAATGCTTCATGCAACAAATTTCCGACAAAATTGCATCGCAATTATTCGATGATTACTCGCAACATTTTTCTCAACATTCGGATGGGGTTGTTGATGTGCTGGGTCCTCCAGGACTAGCGTATCGACCTTCTTTTTTCCTTGGATCTTTTCAAACTCTTGATTACGGTAGCTGAGACGTAATTACGGTGTTTTTATGGCTTTTTAATAAAAAGCCACGAATTTTGATGAAATTCATTCTTTATGCCAAAATTTCCGAAATTTCCCTTTCTCAACATTTTCTTCTTTTAAATGGTTGTACCGCATGTAAACATTTTTCTGACTAAGAACTGCAATCACCATTTCAAGTGCTTTTAAACACTGCATTCCATTTTTACACAAAATTTTATGGAAATTCTTTAATCGATTTTTATCGAAAGCAGAAATTTACCAAACAAGCAAAACTCTTCCAACTTTAATGACTCTCAGAAAACAAACACGCTAAGTAGCTGAAACTGTTCGAGCCGAGTATACCAACACAAGAAACCCTAATCGAGTGTACTTAACAAGTGAAATGAGTAAATTCACCATATGTTTTGAACATGCCTCGTACATATGCAAATTGATTATGTTGACGCACATATGGACTTATTTAAAAAAAAAAAATCCTAAGTAAAAATGAAAAAACTCACCTCAACCAAACGTGCGTGATAGCAGACCATGACCAAAAATGATGCCAAGAGTATAGACATTTGAATACCCAATGGCATGCCCAGACGGAAACGTTCCATATCTATAAGATCCTTCGGATAAATCAGGGGAAATACCAATTGTATTAACGTGGTGTAAAAGGCAACCATGCAAATGGCCACTATCACCTTGACCAAATAATACAGTTTAAGTGCTGTTGCCAGGGATACCAGACACAGGATCCACGTAAAAACAATGTATTCCGGATGAGCACAATCTGTCGAATAATGCTCACTTTTTAAAATTATATCTGTATAAAACACCGTATAGTTGTTGTCTGTTAACATGAAGTTATTATGGCTGCCGCTATTGTTGGCGCTGTCACTGCTGCTTGCCAACGAACGTTGAGAGCTCTCAAGTGGTTTTAGGGCATTGCTACTAAGACTATTATTCGTGGTTTGTGTGATATTCCCATCATTTGCTCTACTGCGTCCTATTAAATCATGAACTGTAGAGGTATTGGATAATTTGTCCTTTAACAGTGAATTGCCATCCACCATCGTATTGCTGGATCCAATGGGCGCATTAATTGTAATATTATGATGAATAGTAGCTGACAGAACAACATTTAATTTAATTTCTTTTTCTCCGTTATTGATGATCGCCACTGAACTAGTGCCATTATCGGGATTGTATAATGCTCCAGGTAAACCGAACGGCAGTGCTAAACGCTTATTATTTTCATCGTTATCGTTACCGCTACCATCAAAATATGAAGATGACGGGCATATAATGAGTCCCACTGAACTCAAAACTGTCATAAGAATAATAATAGCACAAATGAAATAGGTGCGACGCCGACGTTGATGCACCAGCTTCGCCGAGTTGCGTTTAAGAACTTTCGGCAGCCCTGTATTGAAATTAATTTGAATATTATTTAAAAACAAGAAATAATTTTTAATACACATTTTGCTTATCATTATAACGCAAATAACGGGATAATTGTGAAATTAACTGTCATATACAAAGGCCGAGAAACATAGAATCCATCATCTGCTATGCGTCGTCAACTGACAGCTGAGTGGAAATATATGCTTTCTTACGAGCGCTCTTCACATTCAGTACCTCCGTGTCAACGCAGACTACGAAAGTTGGCAAATATTTAATTTTTTTACGTACGTTAAATACTTTGACAGACATTAAGTAAGTTTTTTAAATTGTTTTAATTAATTATATTGCTCAGGAATAATAAAATAATATAATATTTAAAAAAAAAAATTAAGCATTTTATCCTAGGAAATATACAGTCATGTCACAGAATCCGAAATGATCCCGTAACCGAAACGGAAATGATTTCGTATTATGAGTCTGCAGAAAACAAAAATGGTATAAGTTTTTCGGAAGAATTTTTTTTAATAACATGAGCTGATTTCGCTCATGATGTTAAAAATAAATTTATTTTAAATTATTTTATTGTAATAACGGTTTTGTTTATTGTTTTCTAAACATGAAAAAGTAAACCATTAAAACTTTTTCGTAAATCGGGTTATTTGGAAAAATGTGGATTGCAAAAAAGGCGAGCCAGAATATATTTTCATTTAACTCGACTTAAGATATTCACCCATGAAATCTTTATTCCACTCGAAGGTAAAAATGGTATCGTGAATCTCCCGTGAGAAATTATTCTCGCTATCAGTTCTCAGTGAATGCAAAAAAAAGTGAAGAAGCCGAAAACAACATGAAAAATCAAAGAATTTGTGCTGAAAAATTTAAGTTTATGTAATAATTTAAAAAAAATTAAGAAAGTACTTATGACTAAATATTTACGCCGGTATTCATTAAAAATTTAAAATAAGTTTGAAATGTATTTTAATAAAATTTTTTCATACTAAATTTTCTTAAAACAGATTTCAAATACGTTTTTTTTATGAATATGGGGGTTAGTCAAATAATTTTGATACATTTTGAAAACCAAACAAAACAAATTAATAATATTCTTAATCTTTAGAATTGGAGCAACAAGTTTTACAAGGACGCAGGCAATTGATTTATTGCAAAAATATTAGTTTGTGTCTTATTAACGGATTTATTCCCCACCAAAAACTAAGTGAATAAATTAAAGGGAAAGTGAAAAATGTCGCGGGAAAAAAATCATTCACGATCAGGGGAATTTAATTGAAGCGTGAAATCATTCACGGGGAATTTTTTCACAATTGCAATTTTAGGGAAAAGGGAAAAATTTCGAGGGAAAAATTATTAATGATAGGGGTGATTATAATATATTGCTATAGATATTATTAAAACGTGTTACGGCGTGCATGAACATGCATACATTTTTCGAAAATCAAAATTATTTATATGTATGTATAGTACCTGAAAACTCTTCAGCCATAACAATGATGCAGCTAATAATTATGACAATGGTTCCTATTGCTAAGCAGATCAGAAGACTTGTACATCGAGGTATAATAATTATTTGGCACAATACGATGAAAATCCAGATGACAAATACGCACAACATATTGGAGCTAGAAGAGTACATTGAAAGTAGAAACATATATTATTGATTAATATTAATTGATTAATTAAGAAAAATAATTGAATCGTTTTCAAACTCACCGAAACATGTCTTCGCGCAATTGACAAAATTTCAATTCTTGTTCTTTGGCCTTAAACTTTAGTGTCCAAGGGCTAAGGTACTCTCGTCGAATTTTCTTATTTGAATTAATTTGAATGTTTTGCTCAATAAATTCATCAATCTGTAAAATAACCAATTAGTATTTCATATATTGCATTTGATTTTCTGGTTTAAAAGTACTTCTTCGTCTAAGGGCGTTGCAGACACAAGTTGAGATTGCCGGGAGTGCCGTACAGCAGAATCTGAGCTTATGTTGACCTGATTCGAAGAATTTAACTGGAAATAAAAAAATACAATAAACATTTATCCCAGTATTCATCAAATTTAAAATGAGTTTGAATAGTATTTCAATCAAATTTTTCATTAATAAACATTTTTTTTAAACAGATTTCAAATACGTTTAATTTTTTATGAATATGGGGGTTAGTACGCACGTGTTTTTATCGACATTCATATCGCTATATTAAATTCAATTAAGTTTTATATGCTAATTGTTCGAAATTTTTATTGTATTCTGATATTTTTAAGCTTAAGGTCTCTTTATTTTAATTTAATTTTTAATTTCAATATTTCGTCACTCCTTTGTGTGACTTCTTCATGAAATTCATTATTTTATTTAATATGAAAAAATATTTTGTTTATTTTGTTTTTGTTTTTATTTATTATTTATTTTTTCATATTAAATAAAATAATTAATTTTCTGAAAAATATCAGAATACAATAATAATTAGAAAGAGATCAAGAAACCAGAAGAATTTCACAGTTCGAAATTTTTGTACAAATTCAGAAAGACATGATTACATATTCCCAGGGCACAAAGGAAAGTCAACATTTCGAATGCCGCTACACTTTCATCATCAGTACTCGTGGGTATTTTGTTTGCCATCACTTATTAGGTGGCTTAGTTGTATATGATAACAGTTTTTTTATTTATACGAATTTTTATTAGAAAATTGCATAAGAAAACTGTATCAAACCGGTGGTAATACAGTTTTATTTAATACCCGTGTTGCCGTTTGACTATTTGCTTTATGTCCCATTTTTTTGAGTTTTTTGTTCCATTACACCTAATCCAAACTTTTTTGATTTCAATTCATTTATACTTAATTAAATACCATGTCTTTCTGAATTTAAACAAACATTCAAACAATTAGCCTATAAATCTTAGTTGAATTTAATAAACATTTAAGGTGTAATTCATAAAAAAAAGTATTTGTTGCCTATAATATTGTTATTTTACATTTTCCCAAACGAAAATTGTCAAATAAGAAGATTATAAGCATGCAAAATTTTTTATGAATAAGGCCTTTAGTTTTGAATTTTATCTGCAGATCCCACTTGTTTAGCAAGAGGTTGTTATCGTCGAAATATAATCAATTTCACTTTGTCCAACATTTGTGTCTACGATTATGTCAAAAATCATATTGCGATGATTGACTGACTACCCTTGAAGTAGTAATGAAACAGTATTGTTTTGACTTAACACAAAAGTTTGAAATAGACCCTTTGAAAAATATTGGAATCCATTTGTGTGGAACCGCTTTTGCCCTACTTCCAAAGTATGTATTAAGAAGGTTTTTATTTTTGACTTATCAGGAAGTAATTACAAACAATATACAGGTTAATTTTAAAAAATATGTTTATTTACTGAGAACCTAGTTCATAAAAAATATTTTATGTTTATTAACGACTTATTTAATAAATTTTTGTGTAGAAATGTGTCAAATAAAACGGTTATAAGCATAAAATATTTTTTATAAACTAGGCCTTAAAAATATTATTGATTTAAAACAAGTAAGAACGTTATCTTCGGCAGGGTCAAATCTTAAATATACTTTAAATTTTTAGTAAATAAAAATTCTATTTTGCAGATGTCACTGCGGGAGGGGCCGTGGGCTAGACAATTCACCTTTGCCATAAAACACTAAAAAGTAAAATTTTGGTATCACTAAGAAAAAACCACAAAATGTTTTGTATGATTTTTTTTTTGATAGGGTCGTTTAGGAGGCAAAGCTGAGAGAAGGGTAGCGCAGAGGAAGATCAGAGAACATCTCAGTTTCGTCATAAAAGCTTTAAAATTTTATTTTTAAGTAATATAGGCTTAAATTATACAATTTGTTAAATATTTACACTATTTTCCATGTAATATGTTACTTCAAGACCCATTAAAGGAGGCGGGGTTCAAAAATTGATTCTTTTGATTTTATGGTTCCAAGTTCAACGTTTTGTACCTTTTTTGGTATAAAAATTTATCATTTGCTTAATAAAAGTACAAAAAAAGGACTTAAAAAATTATGTTGTTTTTTAGAGGTTGGTTTAGTTCTTCTTAGGGGAGCTTTTTCTCTCTGGTCCGATTCGGTCTATTTACGAACTTGACCTGTACTATCATTTAAAATGTATTTATACCAAATTTCAAGGCTCTTGCTCTTTTCGTTTGGACTGAATCGTGATTTCCACAGACGGACGGACATGGCTAGACCGTCTTAGAGTTCATCATTGATCAACAATATATATACTCTATGGGGCCTTAGAGGGATATTTTGCTGCGCTACACACAGAATGGCACGGGATATACCCTCCAACTCTTTTTTGGAGGTAAAAATTAACACCAATTCACACGACGATTTAAAAATCAAGTTTTATTTCGAATTCTCTTTAAAATTGCTTTCAAGGACCTTATAAAGAGTCTTCCAAGTGGGACTTCCGGAGTTTGATAGGTGATAATGGATATCTTGTTGAAGCTACATCTGTAAAATTAGTTGCCATACACGGATTCAGCATTGAACAACACGTGCAAATAATAAAATTGTTTTATGAAAATGGGTGTTTCTTTCCACATGATCCAAGAAAAAGTAAGTGTTTGCTGCGGATTTTAGGCTGGCGGCGTTATTGGTCCATATATCTTTGAGAACAACATTGGCCAGGATATCACTGTCAAATGCGAGCGGTATAGGTCGATGGTAAATACTTCTCTTAGACTCAATGCAACAAAGTATATTGAGCAGAAGCGATTTGATGGCAAGATCATCTCATGTCTAGCTGACATGAACTGGCCACCGAGGTCCTGCGATGTGTTCCTGTTAAACTTTTTCTTGTAGGGTTTTTTAAAGTCGCAGTTTTATGCGAAAAATTCACAAACCACAGCGGTTCTCGAAGCCAACATAATCCATGTCGTCGGTCAAATTAAGCCTGATTTATGGGCTAGAGTCATATAAAATTAGGCATTCCGCCCAAAGAAGCCGTGGCGGACATTTCAACGATGTTATATTGCACTCATTACGGCATCGATAGGTCTTTCGAACGAGTAGACAATTTCAATGATATCTCACACACATTTTGTTTTATCTAAATTTATAGATAGCAAGCGCTTAATGAAACACTCTTTATATACAATTTCTCAATTTCCAATTTGTTGTGCGATGATTAAATTATGGGATGGTTCGAACTTTTAATTGAAAAATAATAACTCTCTAATAACACTCAGGTGATTAAGGACAAAGTCCTTATGTCCTGCTGTTCATAGTGTTTGTAAATAAATTTAAACTTATAAATTACTTACATTTCTAAAAGGTATTTCTGGGGTCCATTCTGTGGTCGGTTCGTCTTCTGTTATTAATGACTTCGGATTAATTACATCCTCCATGCCATATGCAGTACCGCCCTTCGTCTTTATGGCATTGGTTGCTGTCGCGGTTGTCGGTGAGGAAACTTTTAATGGGACAGCTGAGCCAAAAGCAACACCTTCCACTACATTGGGCAATGAACTTAATGAAATGTTTTTATTTTGCTGCACTTCAATTGGTTTTTGTACTAGTGTATTTGCTATTGACGGGGATGATGGCAGTGGAGGTGACGTTTGTACTGGCTGCTGCTGCTGTGCACTATGAACACCCGTTGCGGAAATGGATTTGGGTAGAAAACCTTCACTGGTAATTGTCGGTGATGTTAATACCGTTGGTGTACTTGCATTGCTGCTGTTATTGTTGTCAAGGTGCTTTGTGCTGCGTGTGCCAAAGCGTCTTTTTGGTCTAAAAACCATTTAAATGCAAAACCATTAGATTAGAATACATTATGCCAAGTATTCGCTTAAAAGGGAATCTCTGATAAGTTATTTTTAATAGAATAAATTGCAATTGTATTGCATTGTAGTATTTGGCCTATTTTTTATTGGGTTTTTAGTTATAAATAAATTATGTTTATTTAAGCAAGAGGTCAATTATTTTTTTTGTAAAAAACTTTATTTATTCCAATATTTCGCCTCTTCTTTGTATGTCTTCTTCAGGGATAAAAATGTATATCCCTGAAGAAGACACACAAAAAAGTGGCTAAATATCGGAATAAAGAAAGTTTTTTTATAGAAAATAATTGACCTCTGTTAATAATATAAAAAGGTCGAATAAATTTATAAAATAAAAGTATTATTGGTACTAATTAAGTACCATTTCTTAATAATTAAAGGCCTACTGCCCTATTCATAAAAAATACTTTTGTGTTATAAAAGGTTTATAAAACAAATTTTGTATGGAAATCTGTGCTATAACTCTTTTATAAATCAAAAATATTTTTTATGAATAAGGCCTCTAATTTATAAAAAATAACTTTCTGATTTAGAACAGGTTAATAGGGCAAATTTTTACAAAAAATGTGTTTTATAAACCCGTTATTAATCAAATTCTTTTTTATAAATAAGGCTGTAAATACGTATAATGTTTAACACTAATTTGTAAAGGCTCCACTAAAGTTATGATTTTGATTTTATCGAGACGGCAATTTTCACCACGTTATCACAGTTTTGTGAATCATTGTTCCTCATTGCATGCTGTACATTTTTTTATACCCTCCAAAAAAGAATATGGAGGGTATACTCACTTCGTCATTCCGTTTGTAACGCAGCGAAATATCCATCTGAGACCCCATAAAGTATATATATTCTTAATCAGTGATGAAATAAATCTAAGACGATCTGAGCATGACCGTCCGTCCGTCTGTGGAAATCACGATTCAGTCCAAACGAAAAGAGCCAGGCTCTTGAAATTTGGTATAAATATATCTTGAAGGATAGCACAGGTTAAGTTCGGAAATGGGTTAAATCAGGCAAGAGGGAAAAAAGTACCCCTAAGAAAAACTAAACCAACCTCAAAAAAACTGCACAATTTTTAAAATTGTGTTGTAATTTTGTTAAGCAAATGATATATTTTTATGTCAAAGAATGTCCAACGTGTTAAACTTGGAGCCATAAAATAATTTTTGGACCCCGCCCTTTTTAGTGGGCGTTGTTATATGCAAAAATCGCAGAACCTTTGAAAAAGTCTTTCGGGTCGTAGCGAGACTGATGACAGGCGCACTACGATCTACACCAACGGGAGCAATTTTTGCAATGCTAAATTGGCTCCCGGTTGACATTCTGGCCAGACAATTGGCTCTATTCTCTGCGGTCAGATTGAATACAGTATGTCCATGGACTAGGACTGACTATGGGCATGCTAGGATTTTAAGAGAGCACTCGGAAATCCATGCCAACATTGACTATTGTATACCAAGATCCTTCTTTGGTGGACTTTTCCGTTCCATTGTCGTTGACAGGGAACAGGTGGACAGACTTTCCTTTCCCGAGGATTCAGTTAGAGTTTTCACTGACGGATCCAAAAGGGGAACAAGAACGGGCGGAGGCTTCTATGTGGAGAACTTCAATGTAAGATCTCCATTCCGGCTCCAAGACGGTTGTACTGTCTTGCAAGCCGAAATCTCTGCTTTTACTCGGGCAGCGAGATGGCGAAGGTACTATAGGATATCGAATGATATCTTCATTGTTACCGATAGCAAAGCAGCCATCTCTGCTATTAGTGGTGTGTACAGTACATCGAAAACTGTGGTCGAATGCCGACTGTCTATCAACGAGACAGCGAGACATTCGAGGGTGACACTGGTTTGGTCGCCGGGACATTCTGGATGTCCAGGCAACCATACTGCGGATGAGATTGCCAGACAAGGGACTGAATTGAACAGTTCAATGATCAGTCACTTCACTGGCATTCCATTAGCGCGATGCAAGTTTCTGATTCAAAGCGAATCATACAAACTAGCTCAACTTAGGCGGGAAAGCGTGGCTAACTGTCTCGTTATGATTTGCGACCTTCTCAAGTTTGACAAGGCGCGCATGCGTCAACTGGTGACTGTTCTGACAGGACACTGTAGCTTTGGGACTCATGCAAGGACTATGGGTCTAATATACAACGACTATTGCAGAAGCTGCAATGATGAAGAGGAGGAAGAGACTGTCCTCCATCTTCTGTGTTAGGTGGGAAAGCGTGGCAAATGCAAGGGCAGTGGCGCTGGGCTTCCGATTCCTGTCAGACTTAGACAGCCTGGCAAACATGGAACTTTAAGGGGTATCATCCTTCCTCAGGGGTACAGGATGGTTTGAAACGGCGGAGGACATCCCTTAGAAGGTCCTCTGCTTAAAGGCATCACAAAGGGACCGAATTGACGGACCCAAGTGGATTGTCCCGCCAGGGACAACGGCCCTCTAACCTAACCTAACCTAACCTATATGCAAAAAAAGTGTAAAGATTTAACAAATTGTTTTACTTAAGCCTACATTCCTTAAAAATAAAATTTTTAAGCTTTAATGACCCCTCCTCCCCATTTGGCCCCTAAATGATCTTATAATTTTTTTTTTTTTTTAATTTTGTATTTAATTATCCCAAACATTTATTTTTAGAGTTTTATGACAAAGGTGAAATGTCTCTCCCACCGAGAGATATTTCACCGAGTTTTAATACACTCCAAAGAGAATTGGACCCCATAAAGTATATACATATTATTGATCAGTGATGAAGTTTAAGATCACTGATCATGCAGTGATGAAACGTTGCCCCCACGGGCCTTCCCGGAATGCCTCTGTCAAAATAGAGATTTAAAATTGGGTACAGAGTGTCTTAAAGGAACTCTGTCCCACCAAGTTAAAAATTCTAAATTTATGTTGATTTATTTTTATTGACCTTATCAGTTTATTGTAATAACAAGCTGTTAACGAAATATTGAATAAAAATTATAAGAAATAATATTTTATGAAAACCGACCACAAGCTTGATTAATATTACAATATATTTTAAATTTACTTACTAAATATTTGGAAGGTATTTAAGATTCGACCCAGTCGAATATAACGTTTTTACTTGTTTTATATGGGGCTTGTGAGGGCAAAAATTAATCGCTGTCTAACAATCAACCTTGTCATAGAGTCCGATTCCTTTCGGCAGCAGAACTGATTCATACAACCACATCAGAGAGTTCAATTCCGTTTGGAAATGGAATTTCGATTCCATAGAATGCAGAGAAAGAAAAAATTTTTCGGGATAAAATAATTTTTAATATCATGAACGGAATCAGCTAATGAAATTAAAAAAAAAATGGTTTCATTCCGAAAAACTGTTTCCTTCTTTGTATTCTGAGGAATCCAAATACGGAATCTGTGACATGTCGGTGTATTTCGATTTCTTAGAAAACCAAAAAGGAAAAAATTTTTCGGAATGAATTTATTTTTTTAATTTCATTAGCTAAATTGTTTTGTTTTTCATTCAAATTAACTCCGTTTTCGAACGGAACTGGACTCTATGATATGGCTGAATGTAGTCTTTTGTGGATTTCATTGTTACGTGTAGGTTTTTCTTTAAACATGAGATTACAAAGAGATTTAATGGGCTATTATACGATGACTGCTTGTTAACCCTGTCCCTTTTTGCATTTCCCTGGCAGTAACTTTAAGGGCCATTATTACAACTTGCCTTTAATGCAGCTGATAGTAAAAGGTAACCATAGCTAAAGTAGGGAATAAAGTGGACTTTAAAATTTTTCATTATCACAACTTTCTTATAAAATAAAATTCATATTTTCAAATATGTGGCAGAACCACAGAAAAAAGCTGATTACTTTTGACAAGTTGACATTACATAGTGGCATCATTAAGTACATAGTGGCAACGAATGTCTTGTTTGTTTATGTATTTGATTGGTGAAGAGTTTTGAATGATATTAATAAAACAAAAATGTCGGTGAAATATGACAAAAAATTCAAGAAAGCGGGCAAAAAATTATACGAATGAAGAAGAGGTACTGTTTCTTTCACAGACCAGAAGATATGGTGACCTCAAACTCATAAACCTTACGTTAAAAATTAAAGTTCAAATCGGGTTCACTTTAGCTTATTAGCCACTTTTAGCTTAAAGTGTACTCATGATAATGATAAACGAATTATCTGTCCGATAACACTGCAAATTTAGATATTGGCAAGTTGTAATAATGGCAATAAATGCAACATTGCTGTGTACAACATGTATGTTATTAATTAGCTTTTAAAATAAATACCAACCTCAATGGCTCAGTGCGTTTAATTAAATATGTTCTTATATTTAACATTTTAAGATGATTGTCCCGACTCCCGCCATTCCCCGGCTCCACTTCATAGGCGTCATTGAGACACTTGAGTGTAGCTTCCGATATGTGAACACGTCTAAAAAAAATAGTTATACCAATTACTAAAAATCCGTCTCAGTAAAACTTAGTGATTGCTTAGTTCTTACCCTGGAATTCCTCCCGATTCCATGTGATTTGCAATTATAACATCATTAGACCAGACATCGAAATGCCATTTTTTATTCCCCAATACTCCGCACATAACGGAGCCACTATGAATACCAATTCGCATATTGAGATCGACCTGTTACAGGAAATTCATTTTAATCAAATAGTTAAAAATATTACAAGGTCGTGGGTTCGATACCCCGTTAAGTCATGGGATCGAATATTTGATATCTGCCTTATTATTATTTTTATTTACTTCTCAGTTAGATCTTGATTTTTATTTATTCCCCACAAAATAAAGGCAAATTCTTGATTATTTTTAGTTACACCTGAAAATGAAGAACTTGTTGATGAACGACTTGACGAAGAAGAGTTGTTAAGAAACGTACAAATATACGGTATTAAATTCATAAGATCAATCAATCAATCAAGAAGTAACTTTTGTTTTCTCAGGAAAAAATCCTTCATATAGAAACTCTAATTTATAAAGCATTACAACCATCTGAATTTCCTTAATAGTGTTTTTACACTGACTGGGTTTTACCACACAAAATGATTTTGTTAAAACCAACTTAAAACCACTTTCGAATTGGTTTTAAGTAGGTTTTATGAAATGCAATTGGCTGTGCTAAGTTGAGTGCTGCCAAGTTATATATTAGAAACAGCTGGTATTGTTTATGTTAATGAACAGAACTTTCAGAATCCGTTTACGTTTTTATATATATAACAAGTTAATTTCCAAGAAGTTTTTCACTTTGTATAAGTATTTTCATAATTTAAAAATATTCATTCACAAAATGTAAAATAATTTCTATTTTCGAACGTATTGTAAAATTGTTTCTTTTCTCCTTGAAACAAAAACTTCTGCTGTACAGGTTGTCAAGTAAGTGTTGTAAAAATAGTGAACAAGTCTAGCAACATATGCACACATTTCTATGAGCTATTTAATTTATTTTGAACAAATTTATTGTACAGCCTGTATGTTAAAACCACAATTTGCAGTGTGAATGCAAAATCAGCTGTTTATGGTTTTAACGCTAAAAACAGGTTTTAACTTTCAGTGTTAAAACACTGTAATAAAACTTATGCATGCATACTTTCATTACCGCTTTTGTAAAATTAGGATTGATACATACATTTAAACATACGAGAACATACCTACACATTCAATGTACTTATATAACTTACATGAGTGTGTAATTGAACATCTTTGATGGCTTTAATCATATGAAGGCCGGTTTCAACACTACAGACAGCATGATCAGGGCGTGTTTTCCAGTTATCGCTTTCAAATTGTGACACACAATAGTAGCAATCACCCAGTAATTTGACACGTAAACAGTGATTATCCTGCAGCAGTGAGAAAATAAAAAAAATTATTTAGTCTTAGTACATTTTTATATTTTGGTGTCTCATATTAGAATCGCAAGTTTTCCATACAATTTCAATAATTTACAAACTGCGTTAAATGTCTGTCCGGACTTACGTTCCCATATATGTACGTGATTTGAGTCAAATCATTTCTTTGCCCAATTTAAGTAATTTGCGACATGATTTCCCATACATTTTTCATATGATTAAATTATCTCAAATGACTTAATTTGTATCAAATTGAGTCGAAATTTGTCTGTGCAACACTGTGCTGCTGTTATTCTTCCAAATGCAACCTTGGGGCATCCGTTATTGGGGAGTTTCAAATACGAAAAAGTGACATTTAAGTACGAATAAAATGACGCTGATTTTTTCCCTTGAATATAATTTTCGAAAAGCTCAATTTTATTTGCAATTTTATGGCTTTTCTCTTTATTTGCCCCCCTTCAAGTTAACATTGAACAATATTTTTGCTTTTTTCTTATGTTAAAAAACAAACAAACAATACAAATGTCAAACTGATGTTGAAAATTCGAAAAGAAAATAACTTGCAACATAATGGAAACACTTCCATACTTGTTATAAAAATGTGATCCTTAAAAAATATATAAAAAATATATTTTTAACTTCCCGCTAAGAAAATTGAAAATTTTCAAAAAAGTGGGAAGTTACTGGTTTTACCACGTTTTGAAAAAAGTGAATTTGCACCAGATCTCGACGTTTTGAGTTCCTAGGAACCTTTCCTGACTACGCTTGAGAAGCCGTCAGTATGTCTGAATGTATATGTGTGTGTGTGTATGTTTTTTTTTTATCTTGGACCAGCACTCAGGGGATGACCCCTATGTATGCAATGCATTGCGCCGGAACTGAAAACGAGGAGATAGTATTGAGGGGACAGATTAAGAAAGATGAGAAGATAGACAGTTTTTTTTTCTTTTTTTTTGTGCTTGTAAGTTTTGAATGGCTGAGCGGAATACAAATAGTCGCATTTCAAAGGGTTCCTTCAAACTTAGATTTTCTGTGAATTGGTACCGGTTCGGACCGTTACATATTCGGAAATATCAAAAAAAACTGAAAAAGTGTTTTTTTAGAATAACTTTTAAACGGTTTTTCCGATCGATTCCAAAAGCTAATCAGCTCTTAACAATCATAAACCACGTCGAACGCTACCAACCGGATCAAAATCGGTTGATGCGTTCGTGAACGAAAAAATTAAAATAAAGTGATTTTTTAAAGGAAAGTCTGAAATTACATATGTGATCTAATTAGTGTTCCCGATTCTTTTATATGTATCGAAGAACTACATCAATCGCCGCTTATCACGTGGGAATTTGAAATTCGAAATTTATAGCAGTTTTAAAATTAAAATAATACCATTTTTACCAGTTAAAATTAGCGGGAAGCTATAGGGATGGCCTTTAAGGTCAACCGTTTTCCATATATTTTTTAACTGAAATAAAATCATTTTTCTAAAACAGCTCTTATTTAAAATATATATGACACTACGTACTTACTGGAAATTAGTTAGAGAGTACAAGGCTATTTTTTTATAGAGCGACACAAGTTTAAATCATAATAAAACAAAGAAATATATTTTTCGTATCAATAAAAGAAAATTTTATGAGATTAATGTTTAAATATGATTTCTGCCACGTGGCAGATTAGGATCATCTTCAATGCTTTTCTGTACAGCGGCTACAACTTCTTCAGTGCACACTGTTCGGCGTCTCACAGTAAGTACAGTATCAGGAACAGTGAATGTGGTCCGAAAACGATCTAATGTTCTTCAAATTAGCCGCTCCGAAGGTCGATTATGTACGCCATAAAATGGAAGAAGTGCACGATAAGTGTGACGAATAGAACAAATATTTTTATTAAAAGTTTCAACAATTTGCATGCGTTGCTCTGGTCTTTGGACACTCTAAAAAAACACGCTTTACAAATATTCAGTCAATAGCGATATCGATAGTGATATCTGAACTATCGGTAGTAGAAAACTTCGATAGTAACCCAGCACTCCTATGATGTACCTTTAAATGTATTTGTTTTTGTTTTAAATGATATTAATAACTCCATAATTAATAGCTTAAATGTTTGTCAATCGATGTCGAAGAATGTAATTTGTCCCCAGTAATTCTTTTAAATATATTTCGACTCTTTTGTCAAATATTTATTTTAACAACTATTTTAATTAAAAATATGTATCCACTTAACTAAGTTGTTATTTTCTATGTGAAGGCATAGCTCGGGTACAGTCAGTCACAGAAACGGATAAAATACGGGTTAACAACATCGCCGGCATATGGTCCCAGACACCCCGCCGGCACCTGGGTGCCGATATTGTGCAAATTATTTTTGTATAGAAATGCAAATGTATCTACTTACACACTTATAAGTATCAAGATATGAAAACAATTTATCCCTTCCACTCGTATTCTGTCATTATATCTTACCTCTGCAATTCGATCGAAACGGGCGAACAGGTCATTAAGTATTTTCACAAGTTGCTGAGCAGATGTTTTGCTGGAGAGCTCTGTAAAGCCCTATAGGAGAAAACAAAATATAGTAAAAATCAAAGTAAATATGTATATAATATTCGCCAATAGTAATATTAAAAATTTGGAAAATTTAAAAAAAACATTCCAGCGTTCCTAACGACTAGAAGGATATAAGAGTATTCCCGAGTTGAGGAATTACATAAGTGTACACCAATACTTCGCTTTGCGTTTTTCGAAGTTGCTTCGCTGCTGAATTAGCAGTAATTTTCACTGTGCGTTGTCAGATTCTTGAAGATGCGTTATTTTGGGTTAGAGTCGTTAATTTTTTTAATTTTTCCTAAAAGATGGCAGCATAATTGCACTATTCCATCAAAACTCGGGGATTCCCTTTCTAGCTGAAGATCAAATCAATTTTGATACAGTTTTATATACACTTTCTTTTGCTAATTTTAGAGTTCAGTTTCGATTAGTGTTTTGTGAATTTTGTAACGTTTCAATTAGAGTGTGTGCTT
Source organism: Linnaemya tessellans (assembly GCA_951800035.1). Lineage (NCBI taxonomy): Eukaryota > Metazoa > Arthropoda > Insecta > Diptera > Tachinidae > Linnaemya > Linnaemya tessellans. The sequence continues at coordinate 55,235,538 of OX637535.1, forward strand.
TTGCTACCAGGAAATTTATTTTACGTTGAAAAAAGCAACAAACATTGAATTTTTTATGAAAGAAAGCCGACTTACGCCAACAGTTACTATGGACTCAATCAGACTGTGATTCATTTTTATGTTGTTTTTTTATAGATTAACTGAATATTTTACTTTATTTTACTTGAATTTGTTTTTTTGTTTGTTTTTGTATCTATCACCCAATTCACACGATGAATTTTATGACGTACAATTTTCGACGTCATTTTTAGTTTCATAGCGAACGGTGTAGAGAAGAAAGAGGGGTAGAAAAAATGACTTGATTTCTGATTTCATGGTTTTTTTTTCATATTTCTCTTCACATCAATACCTATTCTCTTTGTTACGTTTTGTTCTGTTTTGTATCAATATAAATTGATATGAAAACAAAATTCATCGTATGAACGCAAAGAGGAACCAATTTCAAAAGGGAATTAGACGTCATAAAATTCATCGTGTGAATTGGGCGTATGTAATAAAATTTTATATTATTTTTGTTTTTTAAATGTGTACTTGGTTCAATTTGCTTCTTGAAAAGTAGTATTTTCGTAACACTGGAACCAATCGTCGATCCTCACATGGTTTGATAAAGAAAATCGTAATTCACTTTGCGTCGCGTTTTTTTTTCTTTTACGTAACTACTACGCAAAGTGAGGTATTGATGTACTTCAAACTTGAATTCGTTTCCCATTAAATCTAATCCCAAAATTTTTAATTAATGTATTATTAATGAGCAGTTTAATAATTTCCTAAAGATCAATTAGAGTAGCAGAATCTTCACTGAACTCTTTCATGACTATTCTAACGGCTTTAGGGTCTCCGCAACATATACATTTTCTCTAACTGTTTTAGGGTCTCCGCAACATATATACGTTTTGAATATGAGAAGAGGCAAATAATTAAACACAAAATTTTTTTAATCTTACAAAATGGATAAAATTTTGTTCGATTAGTTAATTGGCAAAAATTAAGCGATTTAATTGAAATCCCCTCTTCTCAATTATTGTAAATATATTTTATTTCGGACCAGCACTCAGGGGATGAGTGCTAGTAAGGAGGGGAGAGTATTGAGAGGACAGCTGTAGAAAAATGAGAAGAGAGAGATTTTTGTAGTTTTTTTTTTAGGAGTAGAACCAGCACTCAGGGGATGAACCCCACATATGCAGTGCATTGCGCTGGAACTAGGAAAATAGATTTTGGGAAGGAGGATAAAGTGTGTATGTGGATATTCGATTTGAACCTCCTCAAATTGTAAGTGGCGGGGAAGACATCTGCAGGTCGTTTGTTCCACATACGGACTGTTCGGGCAAAAATCGAATTTTCTCTGTAATTCGTTGGAATATCGACCACAAACGCATGCGCTCTTGATGAAAAACGTTGAGCCTAAGAAAGAATGGGTTTCAGGAACAAGTTCCCTAATTCCACCAGAGCACATGCCATTGTAGTACCGATAAAACAACGATACGCCCCCCACATTGCTTCGATGCTCAAGTGAGACAATAGCGTTGGCTACCCTACTGTCACCGATGAGTTTAATCGCCCACTCCTGTACGCGGTCGAGTAACTTCAAAATAGACTTTGAAGCACCGGCCCAGACATGAGAGTTGTATTCCATCTACGGTCGGATGTAAGTGGTGTAAATATTAAGAAGATCAGAAGGGGTGAAGTATCTCTTGCACCGTCTTAGGAAGCCAAGGCACTTGAATGCTGCTTTTGCGACATGAAAGACATGATCCGTCCATCTGACATCGCACTGCACTTTCATGCTCAGAACATCAAGAGCCCCTGACTCCTTAATATTTACACCACCCATAGAAACATATGAAGCAGCATGTTCATACGTACGTCGATGCGTAAGCATACAACACTGGGTCTTACGAGCGTTAAAATCAACCCTGTTCGCTTCACCCCATTCGGATATCTTCGCGAGGTCACCGTTCAGGACGTCATTCATAAACTGCCTCCTCGTCTCGATTTCAGACGTTGGCGGCCTGCAGTGAAATGAATATGAATGCGAAAGGCTGTTATATCAACCTCTGACATCCCCGGCAATTTGTTTTTGCTATAAGACCGACGATGGAGCCTCCTTTAGATAACAATTGGATCGCTTAAATGCTATGATAATCATTTTGTACCACAGACGGACCACTTTTGATCATCTTACCTTTATATCGGCAAATAGAATGCTCACATTATCCATTGGATAAACGTATAATTTATTAAATTGTGTTTCAATATTAGGATCCGTGCCCTTGTACATTTCGCATCGTATTTGATTATTTACAATGTTGGGCAAAACTGTGTGAAATAATATAAAAATTAAATTATCTTGTGAAATTAAAAATTTGCAGTTTTTGTTTGTTTGTTTATTTGCTAGATATAATTTCTAGAAATTGTTTAGCCCAGAAAATATTCATACCAAAGTGCCGAACTTACTTGAGTCTAATAATTTTTGTGTCTTTTGCAATTCCTTTTCCGACTCCTTTTTATGTTCCATGGCTTTATGGGTTTCGATGAACGCAAGCCGTTGGCCTCTGTCAGTTAAATATTTGGTATACATTCCGGCAACATTAATGGCCGTATATAAAATAAAATTGGCAAATATTTGAAATGCTACACAATTGGATTTCTGAAATGGCAAGAATATTGAAAGTATAAATGTAAAGGCATCTCCAGAAACAAGGCAACTGATAATGGGACATTTCCGTACTGGAAATAATTGTCTGAAGTATTAAATAAATTTGAAAAATATGGTTAGTAAGCGTCGAACAGGTGCCGAAAATTATAAAAATACTCCAAAATATTATTTAGACAAGAATTCTTTATTCAGTCTCAAGCTCAAATCTGCAATCTGGAAATTAATTTTTAAGAATTTTTATTAAATTTGAGCTATTTTATTAACAGTGGAATATTTAGGATACGAATATGGCTTAGCGGCCTCGAAACCAGTTCTGTTGTTTGATGAATATAAATATTCCACTCTTAATAAAATACCTTCAATTTAATAAAAATTCTCAAAAGGTAATTTGCAAATTGCATTCTTAAAAGGTAATTTGAACTTGAGCCTGAATAAAAATTCTTATCTTAATAATAAATTAATAAGCTCGGATATAAAAATGTACATACTAGTACCATATATTTAAAAGTTTTTAAGTAACAAATCCAGTGAGGTGGTTGTTCATACTAGAGATGTGCACGTGAGTAAACTTATGCTCACGATCACGTACCGTCACGAAATTTAAGTTATTTTCACGCATGCCCACGCACGGCAAGATTCAAGGCACTCGCAATCATGCATGCTCATGAACGCTTTATTTTTAATCACGTTCCTTCACCCACGATGGTAACAATTTTGCAAAATCACGCGCGGCCACAATAAAATCGTTCTCAAGTGTGAATGCCCATTAAAAGTATGTATCTGAATAGGTCACTTATATGTATGTATTTGTGTATCAGATATCTCAGAAATGTACAACAAAATTTAATCTCCACCTTTAATACAATGTACACCTTGAATACACTATAGACATTGTCTTTCTTTCATTGTGTACACCTTCTACTTGTGTATAACTATGAGTGTACTCGTGTACATCTCGTGTATATGCTTTTTTGATTTGAAACTGGTGGGTATAATATTTTCAGTGTTAAAAAACAAATACAATGTTATCATCTCCGTAGATGTGCATACGTGCATAAAGTGAATTAAATGTCTTCAATGTATACACTTGAGGTTCGATGCACAGTCCTGTACACTCAAGATTTATTTGTGTATAAAGTGAGGCATGCATACATTTCTCAATGTCATGTCTTTCAATGTCGTTGATGTAAACTTGTGTGTACAGTGGATAAAATATGTACACTATTTCGAACTCTGGTGTGTATATTTTCCAATTCAAAAGAAGTAAATCGTATCTTCTGTTTTGAGTGCGTAGATATTCTACAAACGTATTAAAAATCACTCACGATCCTTAATTTTTTGAATCACGCTCACGCACTCAAGCGTAATTTTAATATTTTGTAATCACGTTTCACATGATTGACGCATGACATGAAAAAATCACGTTCGATACAAAAATACTTACACACAAATTTAAGCAGTGGCTTGAGCTAACAATGAAAATGAAATCGTTCAAACCAAAAAAGTTTTTGGAGCAAAAAATTCTGAAACATGGGTATTAAAATAAAAATGTGTCACCATCAGTTTGATACAGTTCTCGTATGAAATTTCCTAATAAAATTTTTATAAATAAAAACTGCTATCAACTCCAACTAGGCTATGAAAAATACACATGAGTACTGATGATGAAAGTGTATCGGCTTTCGAAAATAGCTGCTCTGCTCTGCTGTTGAATAATTAAAAACTGATGTTGACTGGTATAGCAATATGAATATTCGATACAAAAATACTTTAAAAAAATCACGACATTTTCACAACTCTAGTTCATACACATGTCGAAAACTGCATACTATCTGATACCTTAAATCAAAATATAAGATTCAAGATTTTTGAAATTTTGATTGGACTTTGTTGTTCTTTTACGGCCATATCACGACGAAATTTTTTTTATAAAGTTAGCATAAGTGATAAAACTAAGCATGAAATTACCGATCACGCTAGGATATAGTCACGAGTTGAAAGTGTATAATGCGGCAATTTTAAATGCTGTATTTTACACAAGTATGTTTTACACAAATCGGCAACACTGTTCGTTTTTACTTACCTCCTCTTTACGTAATTTAATTATAGTTATTAAAGTTAAATGGCAACTAGCTGTGATGGTGCCTCCCACAACGCACCATTTCAATGGCAACGGCAGCATAGCATATGGCACAAAAATTACGAATAGAATATACCATATTAAGTACTCCCGATCGGCAAAGCCTACTCCCTTTCCAACGAAACCTTGAAAGAAAAAAGTTAAAAACAAGTAAGAAGGTTATATTCGACCGGGTCGAATATTAAATATCCTCCAAATATTTAGTAAATAAAAACCCTATTTTGTAGGTGTCACACCGGGAGGGGCCCTGGGCGAGACATTTCACCTTTGCCCTAAAACACTAAAAAGTAAAATTTTGGTGTTGTTAAGAAAAAATAAACAAAAAAATTTGTTTTTAGGGTCATTTAGGAAACAGAGCTGTGAGGAGGGTAGAGCAGAGGAAGATCAGAGAACATCTCAGCTTCATCATAAAAGCTGAAAAATTTAACTTTTAAGGACTGCAGGCTGAAACTATACAATTTGTTAGATATTTACACTATTTTTCCATGTAACATGTTACTGCAACGTCCACTAAGGGGGCGGGGTTCAAAAATGGATTTTTATGATTTTTTGGCTTTTTAAGGAATATAGGCTTAAGAATACAATTTGTTAAATTTGTACACTATTTTTGCATATGACGCCCACTAAAGGAGGCGGGGTCTAAAAAAAACGTTGTTTTCCAAGTTTAACGCTTTGGACCTTCTTTGACATAAAAACATATCATTTGCTTAACAGAATTACAAAAAAAATTAAAAAATTAATTATTTTTGGAGGTTGGTTTAGTTCTTCTTAGAGATCCTTTTTTCCCTCTGCCCCGATTCAGCCCGATTACGAACTTGTCCTGTGCCATCCTTCAAGATATATTTATACCCAATTTCAAGTGTCTGGATCTTTTCATTTGAACTGAATCGTGATTTCCACAGACAGACGGACGGATCGTCTTAGATTTCATCACAGATCAAGAATGTATATACTTTATGGGGTCTTAGAGGGATATTTCGCTGCGTTACATACGGAATGACAAAATGAATATACCCTCCTATTGTTTTTGCAGGGTATACAAATTTAAAATTCATCGCTAAGAAAATTGAAAACATTAAAATTTTTTTTTTTATATCCTCAATCGCTGTAAAATGCCGTTTAAGAGACCCTTAGCGGTCTCTTAAATCTTAGAAACAAGAAAAACGGTTTATTTTTTTATTAAAATTCAGCAATTTCAGAACGAGCTTTGCTGCTGCTCCGAAAGAATTGCATGGCATGAGCCAGCCGATATGCCGACATCCTCAGCAGCTTCTCCAATAGTGATTCGACGATGCTCCACAATAATTTATTTCATTTTCAGATTTTTTTAACATTTTTATTGGTTGGTGATGTGCTGGAGCGTCCAGGATGGGCATCGTCATTCACATCTTATCGACCTTCTTTGAACAACTTGTACCACTCGTAAATACTTTTCTGACTCTAGAGTACAATCCCGTTACTTGGAATTAAGGGACCAAAATAAATATACAATCACCCCTATCATAAATAATTTTTCCCTCGAAATTTTTCCCTTTTCCCTAAAATTGCAATAATGATAAAATTCCCCGTGAATTTCATGCTAAAATTAAATTCCTTTTATCGTGAATGATTTTTTCCCGCGAGTTTTTTCACTTTTCCCTTTAATTTATTCACTTAGTTTTTGGTGCGAAATAGAGTAGAAAATGTAAGTTTTTTCTATTCTATAATTCGAATATTAGAGTTTAAAAATTTTATTTCAGGGGCAAGATCTGTTAATAAGACACAAATTGAAATCAAATCAATTGCCTGCGTTCTTGTAAAATTTGTTGATCCAATTCTAGACAAGAAGCATATTTTTAAGTTTGTTTTGTTCGGTTTCCAAAATGTATCCAAATTATTTTACTAATAAATATTTAGCCATACTTTTCTTAAATGTTTAAAAACTAATTTTCAACACAAATTTCTTTGATTTTTCCTTTGTACATTCACCGAGATCTGATAGCGGGAATAATTTCTCACTGGAAATTCACGTTACCATATTTCCCTTCGAGTGGAATAAAAATTTCCCGTGAACAAAAATTCCACTTGTTATTCATGATAGAGGTGAATATATGTATCTTTCTACTTCTTAAATTTAATATTTATATTCATATATTTAGATTTTATATTGATGCATAAACATCCTGTCACACCTGCAATCTGCTTTGCTGGTTGTAGCGGCTGCCTCTCACTGGCAATTTTATACGTTGACACAAAGATTGTTTTAAATTTGTGGCAGTCAGTGGTTTAATCTGAAACGATGCTAAAATTGTTGTTGTTTGGCCTTACCTTGTATATTGAACAGAATCCATGTGCAAACAGCTGCCCAGTGCAAATAGTTGTTGGCAAAACATCGCCAATATCCGAGGAAACAAATTACCATGTTCGAAAGCGCACAACTTACTGACCACGTTACGGCCGTTGCAATATTAAACTCCTGCAATAATAAAATTTTACGAAAAGTAAGAATGAAAAGATTAAATAAAAAACGGCATGAATCAAACAAAAGAGTGGTGCAGAGTTCATTATTGAGGAAAATTCTTTTCGTCTTTTCCTCCGTCTGCGGCATCAAAATTCATTGATTCATTCAAACACCCAAACGTACCACCTCAACTTTTATGGCAGTTTCCTTTAGAAACCAAATCATCGCAAGTGCAACCTTTAGAGCAAAGTCCACCATATTTACAATAATTAGCGATTTTTGCCGTTGACGGTGGGTGTAGGTGAGATAGGCACGCTCCAGTGAACACTGTTTGAAAGAGTTTGTTAACGAAGGACACAATATGCCTTTTATAACGTTGCCACTTTTGAAAGCAGAATAGGTGTCGTTACTAAGAGGACGTGGCGATGGCAATTTGCAATCATCTTTTTCTGCATCGAAATCTGCAAAAGGAAAAACAAAAACAAAATGCAGAGATTAAAGTTTTCGTATCTAGGATGCGTTTGGTTAAATAAATTTAATTGCAAGTGTTTTTGTGTCATTGCTTAAACTGTTCGACAGGAAATTTTATGAAATATTATCTAGTATATATACTCGCAATTACGATTATAACCCTTCACTAAAAATGGCCAAAGGGGTTGATCATACCGTGATATGATATGGGACCCCATAAAGGATATGAATATATTCATCATTCTGTATGCGGAATCAGGTTTCTGGAAACCCAAGAAAAACTGGAGCCGTTTGTCTTGGCTTGATGTATTGGAAAAATTAGTTTTATCCGAGTATACCAAAAGTCAGTTTAGGTTTACCAGCAACAGCAAAATCCAAAATGCGGTTCCGCAGCTGGAAAATTTTAACATATTTTTGGTATATCGAATTAAATAGCTAAAACTAATTTTTGTTCTTCCTCTTTTTGTCAAATAAACTTATTTTGTATTTCAAAAGAATTAAATTGATATTAAAAATCAAACAAAATTAAAAATCAGGGTTGGACAAATAAAACTTATTTTGGTACATAAAAGTAACCAACTAAAATTATTTTTTCGTTTTCTTTATATATTAAATATGTTTGATACTTTTGAAACAACTTCATTGGTATTAGAAATAAAAGAAGCCAGAAGACAGCTCCACCGTTGGAAAATTTAAATTTTTGGAATATTAATGTAACCTATTTGGTTACCAATTTTTTCTTTGGTAATCAAACCTATTTTATATATTAGAAATAAATAAATTAATATTGAAAATCAGAAAGAATACAAAGATGGTTCCAGGGTTGGACAAATTTAAGTTTTTTTGTTACATAAAAGTAACCAACTGAAACAGATTTTTACCCTTTTTTTGTGTATGAAACATAGCAAAATTTTTGTTAAAGAAATTCAGAGGTATTAAGCCTAGTACTCTGTTTAAAATTTCATGTGAAATTCTGAGAGAACCCATACAAAAAATATTCAATCGAAATATTTGTGGAAAAATGTTGCTAAACTAGTACTCTGTTTTAATTATGAAAAACATGTGAAATAATATGAATGTTATTTATTTCGAACGATAATTTTTTTTAAACTAAAAATTTTCTCATTGAAAATGGAAAACATAATTTCAATGAAAAAGAAAACAAGTAAAAACGTTATATTCGACCGGGTCGAATCTTAAATACCCTCCAAATATTTAGTAAGTGAATTTGAAATGTTTAACTTGGTGGGACAGAGTTCCTTTATATAATATCGTACGCCAACGCTCACTAAAGGGGGCTGGGTTCAAAAATATACAATATCATGTTTTCCACAGACGAACGTATGGGCATTGCTAGACCGTCTTAGACTTCATCTCAATTCTCTTTGGAGGGTATAAAAACTGTATTTAGGCGGGGTCGCTCTGGCAAGGGCTGTGGGGGAAACATTTCACCTTTGTCATAAGACTCTAAAAATAAATGCTTGGGATAATTATATACAAAATTTAAAAAAACATTTTTTTTTGTAGGGTCATTTAGGGGGCAAAGGAAGAGGTGGGGTGGGGAGGTAGGGCAGAAATCGGCTGTCATAAAACTCTAAAGATAAAAGGTTGTGATGATTATATACAAAATTTAAAAAAAAATTTTTTTTTTTTGGTAGGGTCATTTAGGGGGCAAAGGAAGAGGTGGGGGGGGGGAGGTAGGCCATAAATCGGCAGTCATAAAACTCTAAAGATAAATGCTTGGGATGATTATATACAAAATTTAAAAAAAAAAATTTTTTTTTGGTAGGGTCATTTAGGGGGCAAAGGAAGAGGTGGGGGGGGGGGAGGTAGGCCAGAAATCGGCAGTCATGAAACTCTAAAGATAAATGCTTGGGATGATTATATACAAAATAAAAAATTTTTTTTTTGTAGTGTCATTTAGGGGGCGAAGGGGAAGGAGGGGGTAGGGCAGAGTAGTACCAGGTTTCGTCTCAGCTTCGTCATTAAAGCTTAAAAGTGTTATTTTTAAGGAATGTAGGCTTAAGTAAAACAATTTGTTAAATTTTTACGCTATTTTTGCCTATAATAACGCCCACTGAAGTGGGCGGGGTCAAAAAATATTTTTAATTTATTTAAAGGCGTTGGACCGTATTTGACATAAATATATATCATTTGCTTAACAAAATAACCAAAAAACTTTAAAAATTATGTTGTTTTTTCTGGGTTGGTTTAGTTCTTCTTAGGGGAACTTTTTTCCCTCTTGCCCGATTTAGCCCATCTTCAAACTTAACCTGCTCTAAGCTTTAAAATATGTTTATGCCAAATTTCAAGAGTCTAGCTCTTTTGGTTTGGACTGAATCGTGATTTCCACAGACGGACGGACGGACGGACATGCTCAGTTCGTCTTAGATTTCATCACTGATCAAGAATATATATACTTTATGGGGTCTGAGATGGATATTTCGATGCGTTACAAACGGAATGACAAAGTGAATATACCCTCCAAATTCTTTTTTGGAGGGTATAAAAACTAAAACTGAAATAACTGATGATTTTCCACAAATTCAAACAGAGCACTAGGCTTTAGAAGTCAGAAAAGTCAGAAATACAGCTCCAGAGCTGGGAAATTTAAACTTATTTTTGGAATATTAAAGTAAAAATTTTAAATAAATTTTTTTCTTTGGTAATCAAACATATTTTATACATTAGAAATAAATAAATTAGTATTGAAAGTCAGAGAGAATAAAAATATGGTTCCAGGATTGGACACTTGATACTTTTTTTGTTACATAAAAGTAGCTAACTTAAACAAATTTTTTTCATTTTTTGTGTATGAAACATATCTGAATTTTTTGAAAGAAATACAGAGGTATTAGAAATCAGAAAAGCCAGAAATACAGCTCCAGAGCTGGAAATTTCAAACCTTTTTTTGGAATATTAAAGTAAAAATTTTAAATAAATTTTTTTCTTCAGTAATCAAACATATTTTCTACATTAGTAAATTAGTATTGAAAATCAGAAGAAAGTAAAATATGGTTCCAGGGTTGGACACTTGATCCTTTTTTTGTTACATAAAAGTAACCAACTAAAACAAATTTGAACTTTTTTGTATGAAGCATATCTAAAGTTTTGAAAAATGAGTATTAGAAACGAGAAAAGCTAGAAATGCAACTCCAGAGCTGGCAAATTTAAATTTGTTTATAGTATTAAAGTAAAAATAGAAAATAAAGTTTTTCTTTGGTAATCAAACCTATTTTATACATTAGAAATAAAAAAATTAGTATTGAAAATCAGGAAGAAGAAGAATATGGTTCCAGGGCTGGAACATACATAAAAGCAACCAACTAAAACAAATTTTTTCTTTTTAATTTTTTTATGTATGAAACAAACATATGTGATGTTTTTAAAAGAAAATCATTTCTTTTGGATATCAGACAAGCCATAAGGGCAGCGCCAGAGCTGGAAAATTTATACTGCCATACAAATGGCTAGTCTTTACTATTTGTATATAAAGAGAATTTAATAAAAATTATGATACTTGCCAAGATTTGCGCTGCCGAATACACTACAACTTTCTGTCCTTCTCTTTGGGCTGCAACGTATTCTTCTCTCCATTATACGTACTGATTGTACACGCAGTGGAATATTGGGCTTAATGTATGGCTTGCGAAAGCTTACACCCAACGTTGAGGTCGAACCACGGGCTGAAGACGGAATTTCATCATCCATTTGTGCACCATCGCCGGGTAGACGAGGTATTTTCGACATATCTTTAATATTCTGATTGTGTGTGATAATTTTTCTGCAAATCTACAAATAATTCAACACAAATTACCTCAATTTGATTAATTTGATTGTTGTGCTCTTCAATGCTCATAAAAACATTAGACGCTTCAGTGTCATTTAGAGCGTGTGTTCCGTGCACGAAATTATCAATAGCGGAATTATTAAGTCCATCTTCGGCATCCGATTGGTTTAATATACAATTTGTTCTATTTTTATCTCTTTCATAACAACAAATTTCGTATCCGCATCCATTTACGTGCTGTCGTTGAGGGTTTTCTGTGCATTTTATGATTGCTGTCTTATTCTCAGTCCCCTTCGCCACTGTACCGTGTGTTACAGTGCCCTCTCGGCAGCCATTAACATCTTTATATGTATCACTCAGAGTGGCATATTTGCCATTCGAGTCACATTTTTTGGCACCCACTCTAGCTGCCTGCTCAAGCGGAGACTGTCCCACACTTCGTCGGTGTATTTCCCCAGAAACCAATTCATCATCATCATCTTTAATACGCTCCTCCATACTTCTGCAATGGAATTTCAGCACATAAAAATAAAATCAAAATACATAAGTTGATCCTCTTTCAATAGAAAACGATTTTGCGGTAGTAGAGAAAAAAATCAAGATATTGAATGTGGAGTACGAGTATTTGCTTAACAGTTGCTAAATTTCATCTTACAGCCATATGTAAAACAAGAGCGTTATATTCGACCGGGCCGAATCTTTAATACCCTCCAAAAGTTTAGTAAATTAAAACTCTTTCTTGAACAGGTCAGTCAGAGAAGGACCACCGTGGAGGAGACATCTCATCTTTGCTATGAAACACTAAAAGGGTTATTAAATGTAAACCATTTTTTTAATAGGCGCATTTAGGGAGAAAAGGCTGGGGGAGGGTGGGGCAGAAGATCAGAGAACATCTCAACTTCGTTTTAAAAGCTTTAAATATAATTTTTTAAGGAATCTTGGCTTAAATTATATAATTTGTTAAATATTTCCACTGTTTTTCCACTGTTTTACTTCAATGCCCACTAAAGGGGGCAAAGTATAAAAAAGATTTCAATCACAAAAAAACCAAATTTAGGAACTTATATGGCTATTTTTATGTATTAAAATATTTCGAATTTCTAATGCTGGAGCCGAATTTTTAATATTTAAAATTTTAAGTACTAATTTAGTTTTTAGCAAAGTATAAAATAGGTTTAATTCACTGAAAACCCCAAAAATAAGAACTTATATGGTTACTTTTATGTAAAAAAATTTAGATTTTTCAATCCTGGAACCGAATTTTTAATTTTTTAATACCAATTTAATTCTTCCTGAAGTACAAAATAGGTTTAATTCACTAAACAAACAAATTTGGAAATTATGTGGGTACTTTTATGTACCAAAAATATTACGATTTTCCAACTCTGGAAGAAAATTTTTATATTTTTACCAATGCAATTCTTAGTGAAGTATAACATAGTTTTACTTGACAAAAAATTAAAATTTGTAACCTTTTTGGTCACTTTCATGTACCACAAAATATTTCATTTATCCAACCCTGGAATCGAAATTTTGATCTTTTTAAGATTTTAATAGCAATTTTGTTCTTCCTGAATTATAAAATAGGTTTAATTGGCAAAAACAACAACGTTAATTTCCTTTTTGGTTACTTTTATTTAAAAAAAAAAATTTGAATTTCCCAACGCTGCAACCGAAATTTTTTTGTTACCAATGCAAAAGGCATGAAATAGTTTTATTTAAGAAAAGCTTAAAATATGTAACCAAAAAAATAACCAAAAAAATGTACCAAAATATTAATTTTTTTTTAGTTTTTAATACACATTTGAGGCTTCCGAAAATATGAAATAGGTTTAGTTAACAAACAAACAAACAAATAATCGTATGTAGTAAATATTTTTAACGAACATTCATATTGCTATATTAAATTGAATTAAGATTTATAGGTTAATTGTTCTAAATTTTTTGTTTTAAATTCAGAAAGACATGATAAATATTCCAACGCACAAAGGAAAGTCAACATCAGTTTTTAGTTACTCAACTTACACAGCAGAGCAGAACAGCTGTTTTCGAAAGCCGCAACGCTTTCATCATCAGTGCTCATGTGTATTATGTGTGTCACCATTTATTAAGTGGCTTAGTTGAGTATGATAACAGTTCTTATTTAAACAAATTTTATTTGGTAGTTAATTTTGTGTCGAGAAATAGGCGTAAGCTTCCCAGCTCTGGAACCATACTTCGGTTTTGTCTGAATTTCAACACCACTCGATTTAAGTTCATTTCCAATCCATCAGTCCAAGAACGATGCGGGCTTGAGAAGCTCGATTTCACTTACAGACAGACAGACATCGCTCAATCGTCACCGCTATTCATAAGGATCCAGAATATATATACATACATACTTTATGGGGTCCCATATTAATATCGAAGAAATTACACACAGAATGACAAACCTATTTACAGTAGACTCCGCTTTACTGGTAATAACCAAAACCCAACTTTTTTCAGTTATCCGATTTTTTTCTCTAAAACGTAGTTCGAGTTAATGAAATTTGTTACTGTTAAGCGTAGCGCTTAAAATCAGTAAAACAATATTTTTTATATCAAATCTGCATATTGTTTTTACGTCAATTTAACGTAAAATTTTTATTAAAAAAAATTATTCATAGAATTATTCATTTTGTTGTTGAAATTTTTCACGAATCCTTCGAAAATGTCTAGTCACTTGCATTGACAATATAATAGAAAAATACAATAAAGTACGTAAGAGCGAAAAGGACAAATACATTTTGCCATTTAATTTTTTAACGGACCAAACATGCACAATTTTTTCAGCCTTAAGTTATGCAATCGATTTCTAATAAATAAATTTGTCATTGTTTATTTTTTCACTAAAGCGAAGTAAGTTTTATACAAAAGGAAGTTGTGGGCTTGCTTTTGGTTTTCAGTAATACGATATTTTCAGTAAAGCGAAGTGAATAAAACTAGCTGCGTTTAAAATCAGTGCGTGGATTTTTATCGCTTTCAGTAATCCGATGTTTTCAGTAAAGCGTGTTGCACTAAAGCGGATTCGACTGCATACCATTTAATTTTTTGTGAAGTGTATAAAAAGTCGTTATTTTTTTTCTGAGTTAAGAAATCATTGAAAATCGGTTCCTACATTATTCGTAGTTGAAGTATTTTAGTGGCAGGTGTGTGTAAAGTGAAGGTAATGCAATATGGTAGTTTTTTTATATATAACACAGTTAATATTTGCTTTAAAATATGCAGATTGGTTTCAAAGCTATCCACGTAACATTTTGCGATCCTCACTATTGTTGTTTTTGCGATATTAATAAATCCGTAAAAAAGGATGTAATTAATTGACCTCTCCATCCACTTTAGCCCGCTAAATGACTATAAAAAAATAATTTTTCCACACTTAATTACCCCCAGAAATTAACTTTTTGAATTTTTACGATAAAGGTGAGATGTCTCTTCCGCGGCCCTTCGCGGAGCGACCCCAACAAAATAGAGTTTTAAAATTGGGCACAAAAATTTCTTAAAGGAACTCGGATGCAGCAGGTTAAACACTTTTAATTTATTTACTAAATATTTGTAGGGTATTGAAGATGCCACACCCGGTCGAATATAACGTTCTTACTTGTTGCAAGTGTCTTTTTGCACCCGTAAGTGAATTCTGCTTTTGTTTTAGCTTCATTAGATTTAATTTTGCGTAGTAGTTATGAGTGGTTGCTGGTGGTTTGGTTATTTTAGAGTTAATATAATTATCACTTTTAGTGATAATGGATGTATTCATGTATGCAGATGTGTATTAGTAATAATAATGGGGGAAAAAAACTTAAAAGGTACTCACTTTCGGATACAATAACAGTTATTTACACGCAACTAACTAATCTATCAATGAACACTTGTGTAAATGGCTGTAATATACAAAATGCGAATGCATGTTTACCGTGTGTGGCTGTGGTGTGGGTGTGTGTGTGTACGTAATACTGAAAATAGCTCTGCTTTATTTTCACATTATGATTTTGAAAAGCAAAAAAATCGATAGATATTTATTTTTAGATTTATTTCACAAACGCTTTAATTATTTCACAAAAATAAAAAAAAAATTTGCAAACGCACCTTATATTTTGTGTGAAAAATTATTAATTTGTACTTTTTATTATCTATTATTAAATTTTCATTTGGTTTTCTATTGTTGTTATGAATTTTTTATAAGAATGCTAATCGTGTCTTAAAACAAACAAACATCTGTTGCTTCTCACGAACGTAGCGATTTTGACTGATTTTGATTTGACACGTGATGTAAAACTTCAAATATGTTGCACTTTAAATCATTTTATCAATTAGTTGAACACTTGAACTGCAATTAAGCAATTAAAACTCACGAAATAGTATATATTTTCATTTAAGATTTGTTTGTTGT
Organism: Linnaemya tessellans; assembly: GCA_951800035.1. Lineage (NCBI taxonomy): Eukaryota > Metazoa > Arthropoda > Insecta > Diptera > Tachinidae > Linnaemya > Linnaemya tessellans. The sequence continues at coordinate 55,251,446 of OX637535.1, forward strand.
ACTGTGAATTATATCCGCAAAAAAAGAAATATCAAAAATTAAATTTTATCCATTAAATCTGTACTGACAAACGATTACGCGAAGACTGCCTGTCGTCTGTAACTGAATTTGACTATTTTGTAAAAAAATATTTATGTATGTTTAGAGTTGAGATTATTTTGCTTGTTCGATTGGTTAGAGCAATCGGAGGACTATGACGGACTTCACTAATAATAGCTATCCATCACTTCTGATTCATGTTGTTGCAATATATTGCTCGCCTTTAAAAACTCAGATTAGTCAATGAGCGAGTATTCACTAAATTTAGCACATGTGTGTGTGTGTGCATAAGTATGTAAATACTCGTACATCGATATACAACGAAATCGACCAACAGCAGCACCAGCACACTGAGCGCAACAGAGAGGGTTGAGTGTGACAAAATATGTACCAATTACACTGTACCACACCGAAAAAACTAAAGTCTAGCAACTGATGCCGGCAGAGGATACTAAATAAAGGATGATAAACTAGTGCGGTGTCTGGATTCTATAACATTATTGTCCTGGTTAGAGTCAGTACAGTCGACTCCACTTTACTGGAAATAACCAAAACCCTATTGAATTAAGATTTTATAGGCTAATTGTTCGAAATTTTAATTTAAATCCCAGAAAGACATGATAAATATTCCAAGGCACAATTTCGAATAATTAGCCTATAAAATCTTAATTCAATTTAATATAGCAATATAAATGTACCGCTTAAAATCAGTAAAACAATATATTTATATCAAATGCCTAGCCATTTACTTGTATTGACAATATAATAGAAACATAAAATAAAGTGCGTAAGAGCGAAAAGGACAAATACATTTTGCCATTTAAATTTTTAACGGACAAAACATGCACAATTTTTTCAGCCTTAAGTTATGCAATCGATTCGATGCCATTGTTTATTGTTTCACTAAAGCGAAGTAAGTTTCATACAAAACGTAGTTGTGGGCTTGCTTTTGGTTTTCAGTAATCCGATTTTTTCAGTAAAGCGTGTTGCACTAAAGCGGATTCTACTGTAACGACTTTCAACGGAATGATGACAAATAAGACCCACTTGTCTGTGTAACAATTGGGTTGTTTGAAGAACTCTACAAAAAGTTTAGTTGAAAGAAAAACATATGAATAGATATTTTGACACGATTGTCAGCACTGAAAGCAGTAACAGTTTACATACATTTTTCTGTCGGTAAGATCGGGCACGCACTCTAGTAGTGTTTCGTCTTACAGGATTATTCACGGTGGCCTTTTGCGACACACACACACTAAATTTGCTGCCTCGCTGACCACGCCTTATTTGGGGTGCAGATGTACCAGTGGCCGTAATAAACATTTCATACTAAAATGATTTTCTGAATGTAAGAGATAATAGATATGTATATGTAAAGATCAGACATAATAAAATTTTATTTTCATTTTCATAGTGCTGTTTATCCCAAAGTTAATAATTAAAAAAAAATTAAAGTGAATTTTAAGCTAAAGGATGATGTTTTAGCAAGTTTCTTTTTGGCAACACTGTTTTTCGTAGCTCAGCTGTTTTAGTGTAACATGCTACTGTTAAACATGTTCAGTTTGGTCTATGATTAAACCATGAACCCTACAAGAAATGGGTGACCAAAACTAATACACACATACAATTTGTACTAATACATATGCAACAATTTTTCGTATTACCGAACACAAATATCATCAGTGACAAATGTCTATGTAGTAGTTTAATTTTTGACATTTGTCATTCCAGTTTTCATTTTATATCTGTGTCAGCCGAAGTATAATAAACATTAAATAGTTTTTATTTTTAAATGCATATTTAATATTCAATTTAGCTAAATAATATATGTAAGTATAGTGATCTATTCATTATTATATTTGCTATATTAAATTAAATTAACGCATGGGATTATAGTTCAAATATGTGATAAACGTTTGAAATCACAAGGGAAAGTCAACACCAGTTATCAAAAAAAATCTGGTTGCAACAGGAAACGGTGGGTGAAGAGCAGGAAATCTTTAATTCCAACAAGTTGGAAGCAATTGTAAGTACCTAAAAATCTTCCTTGTTTTCCATTTGTACTGAAATATTTGATATTTACTAGGTCGCATCAAAAACACGGATGATGGAACATTACAACAAAACAGTGGATAGAAGTTTACATGATTTTTAATTTGGTATGTACATAAATAAATATGTACATATCAGAGTACTTCAAAATCACGATTTTTCTTGATTTTGTTCAGCACGCAAATTTTTGTTCATTGTAAATATTAAAGAAAAATTCAATGATGATTAAAAATCATTGTATACATCAAATTCTGATTATGAGTAAAATTAACAAAAGCATTTTATGAGTAAGATCGCACAGGCAAGAGAAGGGCTTGCAGTAAATTCATCGTGTCCAAACACTCTTATTCTCATTAATTCACACAACATGTTTGAACCGACCGTCTGTGTGACTTAAGCAATATGATATACGAACAATGCAAATAACATAACCAATTCAACACTGATACATGAGTGGAGGTACAGGTTTAGTATTTATTTGAATTTGTTCATCAAAAACAAAGTTAAAGGGAATACACATGGGCAAATGCACGGTGGTTTATGGGACTTTTTTCTTTCCAAAATTGAAACAAATGAGAATGTGTACAAGTTTGATCATTTGTTTGTTTTTTATTGTTAAACATGTGTCCGATTAAGAGAACAAATTTAGTTGAATTACATACGCCGAAATACACATGCAAATATGACAAAAGGGAAAAAAAATTTTTTAAGTCAAATTTCCAAGAAAGTTTACACCTTGTCGGCTCGGCGTAAGGGAAAAAATATAATACGGTCCATATTAAGTGAAATAATTATGGAAAACGAATAAGTACTGGAGGGCTACTTATGCTGCAAATACAAATTAAATAACACAAAAAACACCACTGTAAAGGAGAACAAATAAAAATAAACAAAAATAATAAATATTATTTGCAATATCGAACTGCAAATAAAAATGATATTTTCTTAAAAAAATTTCCTATTTTGTCATAAACAACGCGAATGGATATCATAAACCACTGTAAATTAAAATAAAAAAACAAGCGTGCCTTTGTTGATAGGAATGAACAAATTCATACACAATGATTTCTTGCTTTTTGTACTTTAATGTTGATCAAATTTTTGAGCGTTGAGCGGAATAGACAAGTACACAAGTTGACAAGTTTGATTCGACCCATGATGAAAATAAGCAAGTGTTCAACTTGCATGTGGTTCGATTGCCTTATAATGAACAACGCATATAAAAGCTTGAGCAAGTTTGATTAATGTTTTTATTCCTAGCTTAAAAAAGATTATTGTTGTGAGTAAGCCGATGTGTTTAGCATCAGAACCAGCAAAGAGGCATATGTTCGGTTGATTTAAAATCAACAACAAAAGAGAGTGTGCGGGCAAGTTTGATCATTTGCAAATAAAAGACAAGTTTTTTGTGCCTTTGTTATTGTTGAACGGTTTTTTAATCAACAAGTGAAGTTCTCTGGTACATATGTATATAATATTTTTTTTAAATATTTAATAAAAATAAGGAATTGAACTGGAATAAACGTGTTTTATTTCATAAATTTGAAAGGTATCAATTTCGTGGGTGATTATCACCAGTGCCACCATATTCTATCATGGGTGACTGCCACCAGTGCCACTATATTCTATCATGGGTGACTGTCACCAGTGCCAGCATATTCTATCATGGGTGATTGTCAGCAGTGCCAACATACCCTATCATCAGTGCCATACATATATATATATAGTAATAACATTAGAGTGAGTAGTTCGGATATATGTTTTGTGGGCGATAAAATTCATAGGTTAGAGAGGAATGCAAAATCACACGTACACAAAGGTTTCTATCACTTTTCTCACATTGGCCTTAATAAAGCGATAGAAACTTTGTTCTACGTGCTGATAGAAACGTCTTCACTAGTGGCTGGCATATTACCGGTAAAATGACCGACAGTTGTAGGGAAATGACTAGGAAAATTCCCATATTTGGTGTCAAATGCTAAAAAAATTAGAACAATATATTGAAGTTTTTTTTTTGTAATTGTTTTGTGACAAAGAAGTTTCAAAGCATTGAGCTTGAAGCCAGAAAATCGGAAAAGTCCATTTTTGGACTACCCCCCTTTAGTGGGCGTTTACGTAGGATATTATATGCAAAAATAGTGTAAATATTTAACAAATTGTATTACTTGGAAATACATTCCTTAAAAATTAAATTTTTAAGCTTTTACGACCAAGGCCTACCCCATCATCCACCTTTGCCCCCTAAATAATCCTATCAAAAACATTTAAATTTAATTACAAAAAAAAAAAATACTTTTTAAGTTTAAGAGTGACCCTGTCAAAATAGAGTTTTAAAATTGGGCACAAAAATGTCTTAAAGGACCTTTGATCCCGTAGGTTAAACATGTTTAACTTATCTGATCTAAAGGTGTCTTAGCCATGCTCCTCCCGACTCATTGGAAACGACCGTATTAATATACATATATTTTTTCCTTTGTTTACTTAAGCCAATACCATAAAAACTCAAATGTTAATAAGAATAATAGAGTTTTGATTTACTAATATTTGGGGGGTATTTAAGATCGACCCGGTAAGGGGAAAGCTCATCAAATTTACAGTCAAAGTTTTAATATATTTTATAAAAAGTGTACACAAATCTATGCAAAAACGCCTATTTTGCTGTACAGTGTAGTAAAACCGTTTTACACTGTACCCAAAATATGTGTTAATTACTTAAACTTATATGTTTACTGATTATTATTATGTATTATGTATGTACATATTCATACATGTGGTTGTATGTATGTATATATATAAAAGTAAGTTTACATTGAATGATGGTTTAGACATATAAATTGTCAAATATGTCAGTTATAAGCTCAAATGTAACAAACATCTCATATCTTTCAAAAGTTTTATTTCGAAAAGGATTTATATGTAAATATTTTTCAACAGCTGAGTGGATGCGATTATATGGTGTTCAGACATGCATTGAGTTTATATTCACTTAATTCAAATAATTATCTGCTCGTTCACATATACTAAATTTAGGCAATTCAATTAATGTGTGACAACTAAAAGTAAAAATATCTCATATTCATGACGGACATCAAGTTCAAATGTTTTACTTTTCTAGTTAATACAGTAAAAATTCGATAATCCGGATAATTGATTGCAGACCCCAATCCGGATTAGCGAATTATTCGGACTACTACACATATATGTATTTATTAAGGTCAATACCTCTCTTCACTCAAGACATCTTGCATCAATACTAAACTAAAAACGCAAGTGCTAACATACTCATATCACACTATTCTAACTGTATTTTTCAAAACAGGCTGTGATTTAAAAAAAAAAATAAATAAAAACGGGTGTTATTCAATCCGGATTATAGAATACGCAATGAGCTGCAAAATTCTGTTCGGATTACCGAATATTCCAGATTAGTGGAGTCCGGATTATCGAATTTTTCCTGTACTAAATTTAATGCCAATAATTTAACTTTAACATTGTTCGATATATTTTGTTTATGTTTTTTTACATTTTCCACAGCTATCCTAAAGCTATCTCTCGTCTAACTTTGTTCAGTGAGTCGAAATATGCTCACCAAACATACTTTTTAGCAGTGCTGCATTTGTAATTTTACTCGTTTTTGTAGCAATTAATTGTTAATTGAGCAATTACATAATTAAAATTTTATATTATTAATTGAGCTCAATAATGGTATTAGTTGCCATAAGCTCAATTAAGGAGTACGTCTAGAACATCGTATCAGAATTGAAATTCTTTGGCCATATGTACCGGTTTGATTTTTACTACGACCGGCACTCAAGAGATGTTCTAGGGGTCACGCAATGTCACTTTTTTCTATACAATTATTTAATCTGACTCGATAATAACGCATTGATTGAGACGTACATATATTCCCACATTCCGTGTTGCTTCTTGTATTTTATTAAAACAATATGGAAAACGGTTGACCTTAGAGGCCATCCCTGCAAGCTCCCGCTCATTTTCAACGCTAAAAATGGTATAATTTTAATTTTAAAAATGCTATGACTTTCAACTGGCTGAGCCGCTTCCCACGTGGTAAGCAGTGATTCCTGCAGTTCCTCGATACCTTTAAAAAAATCGATAACACGAATTGATCACATATATAATTTCGGAGTGTTTTGAAGCACTTTTTTCGCTTACGATATATCACGAACGCCTGAACTGATTTTGACCCGGTAGCGTTCGAAATGATTTTTTATTGTCAAGAACTGATTAGTTTTTGGAACCGATCGGCAAAGTCGTTTACAAGTTATTCTAATTTATTTTTTAACAATAAATTTTTTTTCGATATTTCCAAAAATGTAGCGGAAAAACTTTAGCTATTCTATTTTATTTACCCTTGTGCAGTGATTAAAAAGATGAAAATCTATTACTTGAAGGTGTGCACAACTTTGCTAATCTTCATCTAAGACAAATATTTCTAAGCTTATATTAATATGTGTTTGTCTGTGCTGAACTTCACTGAAGAGTGCTCGACTAAATCTAAAGGTGTTACATTGGGAACTTAAGCCCTGCGATGTTAGTTAAGCTTCGAAAACTGAGAAGTTGTTGTTATGTCTCGCCTTATTAAGCAGGCTACGTGCAAACTTGACAGAGTATAATGGCACCTTCGGCGGGGAGCTAGAAAACTTTAATAATTTCATCAGTTGTTAGTCGGTTGCCGGTGAGATAAATTCGCATGGAAATTATTTGCCGTGGAAGAATAATTTTTAGTGAAAAAAATAAATGAATTAATAGTGATAATAATGTATTTAATATACAAAGCATATTTTTAAGTGGTAATATATAATAACAAAAACAATAGCCTAATTCACAATCCTGTGCAAATGGTCTTGCATTATAGCATTTGCAAATTGAGACAGTATTTGATAGCATTTTCAATGTATTTTGTTGGTGTAGATTACAATTATTTTGCAAATGCAATGATGCACGACCATTTGCACAAGATTGTGAATAGGGCTAATATATTGATACATACGTTAAATAAAATACGCATCGTGAATTCTCTATACGGTGCACAATTTTCATAAAATATGTATTACGAAGTATAAAAAAATCCTTTCATGTACATACTAATTTTTATATGTCTTTAACTAAATATGTAGGTACACATGTGTGTATGTGTATGTATGTATGTAAGTGGTCTGATGCGAGCCTGTTCTATTAATTTATTACAATGTTCAATCAACGCGTATCATGCATGAGCAGCAAATCTCTTTTGATGAGAGAAGCTCGGTTGTCTTTACGACACGATACACATTGCAGTGCTCTCTTCAAATCATTCATTCCAAAAAAGCCAAGGAAAAACTTTAGCTATTCTTTTATATTTACCCTTGTGCAGTGATTAAAAAGGTGTGCATAACTTTGCTATACTTCATCTTAGACCAATATTTCTAAGCTTATATTAATATGTCTTTGTCTGTGCTGAACTTCATTCAAGAATGCTCGACTAAATCTAAAGGTGTTACAGCTGCTTTAGTTCTCTTTTTATGGATGCATTGCTGCATTGGGATTTAAGCCCTAAAATGTTAGTTAAGCTTCGAAAGCTAGGACGTTGTTATATCTGTTCTTATTAAGCAGCTACGTGCAAACTTGACAAAGTATAATGGCTACTTTGCTGGAGAGTTAGAAAACTGTAAAAATTTCATCAGTTGTTAGTCGGTTGCCGGTGCGATAAAGTCGTATAGAAATTATTTGCCATAAAGCAATAATTCTTAGTGAAAAAATAAAGTAATAGTGGTAACAATTTATTTAATATAAGAAGTATATTTCGAAGTGATATTATAGAATAACAAAATTAAAACATATATTAATACGTGAAATAAAATACGTATCGCGAATTCGGCATACGATGCACAATTTCCATAAAATATGTTTACGAAGTATAAAAATATCTCGTTTATGTACTAACTTGTATATGTATGTAAATAAAAAAACTACACACGTGTGCATGTAAGTGGTCTGATGCGAATCTCTTGTATTATTTTATTAGAATGTTCAATCAACGCGTATCATGCATGAGTAGAAAATCTCTTTTGATGAGAGAAGCTCGGTTGTCTTTACGACACGATACATATTGCAGTGCTCTCTTCAAATCATTCATTCCAAAAAAGCCAAGGAAAAACTTTAGCTATTCTTTTATATTTACCCTTGTGCAGTGATTAAAAAGGTGTGCATAACTTTGCTAAACTTCATCTTAGACCAATCTTTGTAAGCTTATATTAATATGTGTTTGTCTGTGCTGAACTTCATTCAAGAATGCTCGACTAAATCTAAAGGTGTTACAGCTGCTTTAGTGTTCTTTTTATGGATGCATTGGGATTTAAGCCCTAAAATGTTAGTTAAGCTTCGAAAGCTAGGACGTTGTTGTTATATCTGTTCTTATTAAGCAGCTACGTGCAAACTTGACAAAGTATAATGGCTACTTTGCTGGAGAGTTAGAAAACTGTAAAAATTTCATCAGTTGTTAGTCGGTTGCCGGTGCGATAAAGTCGTATAGAAATTATTTGCCGTAAAGCAATAATTCTTAGTGAAAAAATAAAGTAATAGTGGTAACAATTTATTTAATATAAGAAGTATATTTCGAAGTGATATTATAGAATAACAAAATTAAAACATATATTAATACGTGAAATAAAATACGTATCGCGAATTCGGCATACGATGCACAATTTCCATAGAATATGTTTACAAAGTATAAAAATATCTCGTTTATGTACTAACTTTTATATGTATGTAAATAAAAAAACTACACACGTGTGCATGTAAGTGGTCTGATGCGAATCTCTTGTATTATTTTATTAGAATGTTCAATCAATGCATATCATGCGTGAGTAGCAAATCTCTTTTGATGAGAGAAACTCGGTTGTCTTCACGACACGATACACATTGCAGTGCTCTCTTAAACTCATTCATTCCAAAAAAGCCAAGGAAAAACTAGCTATTCTATTCTATTTACCCTTGTGAAGTGTAACTTGGCAGTGATGCCAAGTTACATTGGTTACAGAAATAAAACACATGAGACTTTGCATCACTGCAATATATATTGATGTTTTGGAACTCACCCCATGTGTATGCATGCAAATGGTCTGATGGTTCTATTATATTATTACAAGAGTGCTCTCTTAAATTCCTTCAGTCCAAAGAGCCAAGGAAAAAGCTTTATATATTCTCTTTTAAGTACCCTTGAGAAGTGATTAAAAAGATGGATATCAATTTTTTGAAAGATGTGCATGTCTTTGCTAAACTTCGGCCTAGACAAATATTTTTCAGCTTTAATTTATTTGAAATAAAATCTTGTTGACGAGCGCACTCGGGAGTTATTTTTGTGGTGTACATTTTTGTTAGCAGTAGGCGCTGCTGTTATTATCCTATCCAGTAGGTAGTAAATACAGACGTGCAACATTCATAGACAACATGGGTATTTCTCCGAGTTCTTTTAAAGCTTTTATCAGTTTGGTTGTCGGGAACGGTGCACTAACAAAGTGTTAGATATGTAATCAGTAAAGCAAACAATTTTTGGGTTTGAATATTTAAAACAGTGGTAAAAATAAAAATTCGGTTAATTATATGAATTATGGTTAATTACGTAAAAATATGTTTAATTTGTGATCTATTAAAATTCATTGTATATTTCAATGAATTTAAGATCAGAACATTGTCATTGACATTTTGAATAGTATTATATATATTTGTATATGCATTGTGCGTTATACACATTGTCAATTAATAGTGAACCAGCAGCAGCAGTTACTGATTAATTTTGAAAGTGCTTTTATCTTTGTAATCGTCGATGGTTTCTCACATCTACGAATGATTATTGTAATCAAGCTTCTAACACATCAGTGTAGACAGCAAATTAAATATATACCCCGGTATTCATAAAAAATAACACGTATTTGAAATCTGTTTTAAGAAAATTTTGTATGGAAAAATTTGATTAAAATACATTTCAAACTCATTTTAAATTTTATGAATACCGGGGATATAGTTTCATCTCAATGTGTTTTGTCTGCGCTAATTCTTTTCAAATCAAAGACAACCACCATCTTAAAGTGAAAAACATTTTACGGCAGATACGGGCGCTTCATAGCCAGCGTTGCCATAACTTAAAAAAAAAAAACTGCAACTTTAGAAAAAAAACCTGGTTTTAACGTAAAAAAAATACACATAAAAAATTCACAAAAATATATAGTTTTTTTTTTCATATTTTTTTATTAAAACAAAAACATAACACAACAAATTAAATATGATATACATCTACATATAACAAAGCAATTCATTTTAATAAAAAATATATAGGTACATAGGGTTTAAATAAACAGAAAGAGTTCATTATTATTCAGATATAATACTGCCTGTTCCAGAATGTCGACAAGTCGATGTCGTTCTCATATTTATATTGAAACCAATAATTAAAAATTTATATTTGTTTGTATGTACATAGAAAAACACAAGGCATATCTATCTAACAGGTACAACCATTTCTACAAAAATAGAACACTTATTGTAGAAACTACCTTAACAGTTGCAAAAATCGTTAAACGACACTACTAAGTTTGACGTTTTATCAGGTTAGGCAAGTGAGCTCGTGCTCCCACCTGCAATATACACCTTGGTAAAATTCAACTTGCTTTGTGGTCAGGGGTGCAAAAAGATGTATGTGATTATTACATACTCGTATAAAAAAGTATAGTTAAACCTTGCCACTGTTATATTAAGCAAATGGGGTAAAATTATGGTTTCAGAAATTGGAATTAAAATAACAAAATTAAGAGTAAAAAAGTAAAATGTAAAAACTGCAATATCTGCACAATTTACAGAAAAACTGGTTTTTAAAGAAAAAAACTGCAAAACTGCTCAATGCTTAGAAAAACTGTCAAATGCAGATAAATCTGCACATTTGGCAACGCTGTTCATAGCACAATTGTGCTGAGATCATTCACACGTATTCTTACCCTCTTTAATATAGTCGTCGATGAGACAGCGACGAATGAATATCAGGCGGATGCTTACGAATTTGTTTATGTTTTTTTTCCAGAATATTTGTCCAGCAAACAATTTCAGTCATGATGATATGCGAAAAATATATTGTCATAAACAATGCTTTCGATTACATACAATTCCTTTTATACAATTTTTCTCCAATAACGGACTATACTAATTCTCCTAATTTAGTAATACACTTAGTGTTATTAATTAGTCTGTGCAAAATCTTATCAAATATATTTTTAATATGTTTCCCATATGAAAATGATCTTCCGTGCTGACAAATATCAAGCTTATTAAGTTTGATACATCCAACCGCGTATTTTTTTGGCGAATATTCAGTGTTATGCTCCAGCAAGCAACCATTCTTTTATATTAGCCCTATTCACAATCTTGTGCAAATGGTCGTGCATCATTGCATTTGCAAAATAATTGTACTCTACACCAAGAAAATATATTGAAAATGCTCTCAAGTACTCTCCCAATTTGCAAATGCTATAATGCAGGACCATTTGCACAGGCTTGTGAATTGGGCTATTGTTTTTTTTTCTTGAATGGAAAACATAACAAATTATTGTCCTATCTTTTTAAATTTTTTTCATTTGACTGTTTACTTAGAAAAAGTTTTATTTTTAATTAATAATTTTACGTAATCAACGTTTTTTTCGAACTTAGAAAATATTGGTACTTATGTATAACTATATAATGCACCATTATCTTTCAAACGGTTGGCTTTTTGTTTGGTGGGTAGCTCGCAAGCTCAACACATACACAATTTACCAATTCATTGACGGTGCCCACCACTGTTTTATGGTCAACAATTTGCTAGCATCTTACTTCCCGTCCCATACAGCAAAATAAAAATAATTTTCCACTACAATATATGTAATAGAAATAAAATATTAAAACTGTTCGATGAAACAATTGCCTAACCAGTAGCTGTTGTTGTAATCTCTAATAATAATTAAAGAGTTCTGTAAATATGTACAGACACCGCTAACTAAAAAATTAGTTTTCCAACCGTTTCACAGTTAAGTATCTTGCCTAAACAAACCCTCCTTAGTGGATAAATTACTAAAAAAAATATCTTCTTCGTTTTGAATTCTCTTTAAGAATGCTTATTAAGCTACGAGACAGGATTCTTAGTTTTTTCTAGTGTTCTGAGTTTATGTTTTTTTAGACCTTATATTAATTTTTTTGTCATCCCGAAAATTCCCAAAGTAGGAAAGTCAGACAACATATCACATTCGTCAAAGAAGCTTAACAATTTTTAAGCAATCTAGGCTTAAATGATGCAATTTGTTATATATATACACTATTTTTACATATGATATCTTACGTCAACGCCCACTTAAGGAGGCGGGGTTAAACATTTTCTGACTTCAAGTTCAGCGCTTTGGATCTTCTTTGACATAAAAATATATCTGAGTATTCTTTTAACGAACATTCATATTTCTTTATTAAATTCAATTAAGATTTATAGGCTAATTGTTCGAAATTTGTGTTTTAAGTTCAGGAAGCCATGATAGATATTCCGAGGCACAAAGGAAAGTCAACATAAGCCTTTTTAGTTACTCAACTTATACAGCAGAGCAGAACAGCTGTTTTAAAATGTCGCTACACTTTCATCGTCAGTACTCATGTGTATTTTGTTTGTCCCCACTTATTAGGTGGCTTAGTTGAATATGATGAAGTGGTGACAAACAAAATATCTGAATTTAAAATAAAAATTTCGAACAATTAGAATATAAACGCATTTAATAAAAATATGTTATTTGCCTAGCAAAATTACAAAAAAAAACATTAAAATTTTGTTGTGTTTTAGAGGTTGGTTTGGTTCTTCTTAGGGGAACTTTTTTCCCTCTGGCCCGATTCAGTCCATTTACAAAATTGACCTGTGCCATCCTTCAAAATATATTTATACCACATTTCAAGGGACTGGCTCTTCTCGTTTGGACTAAATCGTAATTTCCTTAGACGGCCTGACGGACATGGTTAGATCGTCTTAGATTTCATCACTGATCAATAATGTATATACTTTTGGGGGTCTTATAGGGATATTTCGCTGCGTTACACACAGAACGACAAAGTGAATATACCCTTCAATTCTTTTTTTTTTTGGAGGATATAAAAATGTGCAGTTTTTTGCTTCTACTGAAAACTATCTGAAAATTTTGAGTTGACGCTCTTTAGAGGAAGCAGAGCGATATGCATAACACATTTCTCTAAAAACTCATTTTAATCTAAAACTGATATTTTTATTATCAGATTTTATAGTCTTGCATTTTATTTTAGAGTGTTAGCTAAAAATATTGTTTTCTACATATATTGGGTTAGGATAGTATGTAAATACAAAATTCAACTGCACAAGTGCTAAACAATGAAGTGCCATAATAGCTGCTTATAACCGCTATCGTAGTGTTTAATTCTCATAGATTTATGAGTACTAGGATCGGTTTGGTGGTCAAAATTCGACCACTTGATGTGTGTATACAGATACTCGTAAAATAAATATTTACCAACAAAAACACGTGTTCTTTTTGTGGCAACCAATAAATAAATATTAATATAATGCGTGTATACCAGTTATAAGATAAACGATAAAAAAATCGTACATAGATGAATTTATGTAATGGTTATAATTAACCATTATCAGGAAATATATTTTATTTTGGTTATCGTAACCAATTAATATGAGAAATATTTTTTTTTTGGTTATAAATAGCCATTATATCAACCAAAAACTTTTTTGGTCTTAAGTAACCATTATATCAACCAAATAAAAAATTTTTGCGGTTAAAAATAACCATTCTTAAGAAAAAATTTTTTTGGTTACTATTCCATAAAATTCCGCTTTTTGTGGGCCTTTTGAATGAAATGGCTACTATATGTAAGTGTCACACAAATTATTAAAATCTATGTACAAATTTCACAGATATTGACCTTTTAAAGATACAACCAAAGAATTACGTCAATATAATTATTTGATATCACCAGGGTAGTGTGTCCTTAAAAAGGGAGACATGTTTGTAGTCATATAAGAGGTTATGAAAAGCGGGGTCCATATAGCAGTATAATCTCACACTGCTTGCTATTTTTTGGGGGAGAAAAAAAAATTGAAAATAAATTTGTGTTCAGAATAGAAATAACCAAAGGGTTATTTTCTATTCGGATTTGGCTATGCCAAATCTTATATACCCTTCACCAATTACACTTTCATACCAAAAACTATAGACATCTATAAAGTTTTAAAATGATATTGTAAGTTTCCAGGGAAAAAATCAATAACCATAAACGTGGAAATTTCTATTGAAAAGATTATATCAGAAAACAGAAGAGACTAAAAATTATCGTGCCTACGTATTTTGTTTGAATGATCCAATACTGGTAAAATTGCTAAATGTTGACATGCTCTTGTCATTGGAAGGCACAAACGAGAGCTGGTAGTTGGCAATAAGAAGTAACTATTGGCTTCCTGTAATGACAAGCATACGTTAAAATATGTGATCATTTTACTTGTATTGGAGACGGACCTCTAATTTGGAACTGCGTTGATTTTGTGGGGTTGTGATAACCAAAAAAAATTATTTATCATAATGGTTATTTATAACCAAAATATTTTTTTGGTTGACATAATGGTTGTTTATAACCAAAATTCTATTTTTCTCAATGTAATTGGTTACGGTAATCAATATAATATAAATGCGACCATAATGGTTAAAAATTCCCAAATGCATATAAAGGGCATTTTGCGTAACCTATTTGCTCCAAAATAAAAACATAACAGTTATTTTCGGTCCCTGGTGCATACACATTTACATAAGTATTGATGTATGTAGGGCTTCAGATTAATTCCGTTTTTATTTATTTAAAAAGAGAGACAAAATTTTATATTTGATGCACTAAATTTTTCCTTTTTTTTATTTTCTTTTAGTTTTATTTCTGCGAAAACACATAAAGCAAAGGCATACTTATATTCGCGTTTACTTGTATCTACTAAAAAGAAAAGTGTTTTGTTTAATGGTGTGCGTAATTTAAAGTCATATTAATTTTAAAGTACTAAAAGGAGCTGAATAAAATTAAAATTGTGCACTGAGTCCCCAAAATTCTTTAATAATAAAAATATGGCGAAATTAAAGTAAAACGGTATTAGCAAGTGTGTAAATTATGTATTAAAGTGTGTATTTATGTACGCATTTGCCTGTACAAAAATATTTATATAAACAAAATACATAATTCTTTTCCAATACATAAGGAATGTTTAAAAATAATATGTTGATGGCACGCAATGAACGCAACATATTTAAGTGAAAATAAAGAAAACTTACTTATGCATGTATACACTTGTATACATACACATTCTATCTATCTTCAGCTTCAAAATCATCAACAATAAATTAAAGGTAAGTCCCAATTTACACTGTCCAATTCTTATTGCTTAACTTATCACTTTTTCCTCTTGGCACTTTCAACGGCCTTCACATTGCAAGTCTTATTGCTTGAGCTGATTTTTTGCATGTGCGTTTTGACTTTAATCCTAGGAACACAACTAGGACGAACGACGAATTTCGTTTAGTACGACGAATTCGTTGGTAAAAATTCGCTCTATAAATTTGTCGTATGAAACACAATAACGACGAATAAATTAAAATAATGAACAAAACAATTGTAAATTTTGTTAAAAATATTTGTAATCCTCTGATGCCAGATTCTTTAGACATTCAATAATTAACCCGGTGGTGTCTATTTTTTTCCATAACAAATTCCTTTTTGTAATTGTTTTCTGAAAATTTTTTCTGTAAATAAATTATTCTTTTCATTTAACAGCTGATGGGGTGACCATATGAAAAAGTAGGAAATAGGAAGAAAGAATATATTATAAAAAGTGTTCAAAATTAATAAAAAGTCGTCCGATTGATAAATTTTTGTGAATTGGTGAATGCATTTTTAGTATGTACTGTAAATTTTCGTGCTAGATGCAACAATACAGTAGTGAATTATGTTTTCCCACAAAAAACCCGTTTGAGTATATGAAACCTGGGCACCTCATATTGATTTGTTCGTCGCTCGCTGACGAAACAATTAGAAACAAACCTATTTCAACTTTCGCTGAGTATGACGAATTTCGTCCAACGCCACGATTGAGTGCACTTTCATATACGCCAATGTGTTTTATTTTTGGCGACGAATATTCGCGACCAAAAATTCGTCGTTCGTCGCAGTTGTGTTCCTAGCATAAGTATCAAAGTACTCTAGTGTTTTGTTAAAATTGATGTGATTAAATAACATATACATAACGTTATATTCGACCTGGTCGAATCTTAATTACCCTACAAATGTTTAGTAAATAAAAAAACTCCCTTTTTATTCTTATTAAAATTTACATTTTTATAGTATTTGGCTTAAGTACACAAGAAACAAATTTATTTTAATGCGATCGTTTCCAGTGCATTGGGAGGAGCATGATTGAGACACCTTTTCATCAACAAACAAACTTAAGTATTAATATAAAGGGACTGAGATAAATGAAAAATATTTAAATTGCTGGGTCAGAACTCCCTTAAGACATTTCTGTGCCCAATTTAAAAAATCTATACAGGGTCACTCCGGGAAAGGTCATGGGGGACACATCTCTTCTTTGTCGTAAAAACTTAAAAAATAAATATTCGCGGTTATTAATTGTAGAAAATTATTATGGAAGGGTCATTTAGAGGGCAAAGTTGGTTCCAGGGTACGGCAGGGAAAAATCAGAGAACATCTTACCATCGTCGTAACAGCTTATAAATTAAATTTTTAATGAATCACTGATCAAGAATATACCTTATGGGGTCCAATCCTTTTCTGGAGGGTATAAAAACTCCATTTTTCTGCATCGCTCTGGCAAGGGTCGAGGGGGAGACATCTCACCTTTGCCATAAAACACTAAAACGTAAATTTTTAGTGTACTTAAGCGTATTTATTTAGTTTTATTTTCTTATGGCGTCATTTAGGGAAAGAAGAGGGGAGAGGGTAGGACAGAAGGCGATCACGTAACGTCTCAGCTTCGTTCTAAAATCTTAAATATTAAGTTTTTAAGGAATGTAGACTTAAGTAATACAATTTGTTAAATTTCTACACTATTTTTGCATACAATATCTTATACCAACGCCCGCTTAAGAGGGCGGGGTTCAAAATTGCTTTTTCTGATTTTATGGCGCCAAGTTTAACGCTTTGGGCCTTCTTTGACATAAAAATATATAATTTGCTTAGCAAAATTACAAAAAAAAACTTTTAAAATTATGTTATTTTGTAAAATAGATTCATATCGAATATAATTTGTTTGTTGGTGTAGTTTTGTATGAATTTCAAGGCCTACTATGCTTATTCTGTTGTGATTTTTGAAAATAGTTTGTAATTTACAAGTTGTGAATTCTCAGATGGTTTTCGGAAGTATATGCATAAGATAAGAGGTGTTTAACTTTTCAAAACTGTGGTTAAAGTCTACTGATGATTTGGTAAAGCACCAATGAAATGCATATAAACATTTCTTAACCACCAACAAATAAATTTCATTCATATATAATAGTATTGTGACAAGAATTAAGAATACATATACTTTATGGGGTCTTAGATGGATATCATACATACCATATGAACATACCCTCCAATTCTTTTTTGAATGGTATAAACAAAAATGAAACTGTTCACATGTACTTAAGAATAAAAGAATTCAAATCAAAAAAAGTTTGGCTTAGGTATAATGGAACAGAAAATTCAAAAAATGGGACATGAAGAAAATAATCAAACGGCAACACGGGTATTAAAATAAAAATGTGTTACCATCATTTTGATACAGTTCCCGTATGCAATTTTCTAATAAAATTTGTTTAAATAAGAACTGTTCTCATATTCAACTAAGCCACCTAATAAATGGTGACAAACACAATATACATGAGCACTGATGATGAAAGCGTTGCGGCTTTCGAAAACAGCTGTTCTTCTCTGCTGTGTAAGTTGAATAAAACTGATGTTGACTTTCCTTTGTGCTTTGGAATGTATATCATGTCTTTCTGAGATTTAAAAAAAAAATTTCGAACAATTAGCCTATAAATCGTAATTCAATTTAAACATTCACCCCTATCGTGAATAACAAGGAGAATTTTTGTTCACATGAAATTTTTATTCCACTCGAAAGGAAAAATGGTATCGTGAATCTCCCGTGAGAAATTATTCCCGCTATCAGTTCTCAGTGAATGCAAATAAAGAGAAGAAGCCGAAAACAACATGAAAAATCAAAGAATTTGTGTTGAAAAATTTAAGTTTATGCAATAATATAAAAAAAAATTAGAAAGAGTATGGCTAAATATTTAATAGTCAAATAATTTGGACATATTTTGAAAACCAGACAAAACAAATTAAAAATATGTGACCTGCTCCACGAAAAGGGACCTCTGTGCCGAAAAGAAGTTATTGAGAAAAACGCGTTTAAAAAAAGCGATTCGTTTTTCCGTGTTTTGCGCATGGTTATGCAACTCTTCCTTCAACCTGATCACCTGGCGATGTATTTCGACTCTATGGTACTTTGTACATCAGATTTGTACCTTTGATATTGAACTTTTTTTAAATTTCAAATTTTATATGTATTATCTGTTTATATCACATTTTTAAATTTTTTCATTAATTATGTTCATTTTTACAGGTGATTTGTAAAAAACTAAAAGACATAGAAACTTGCGGCTTGCGTCATTTGAAAGAGCGTTTTTTCCTATGAGAATCACTCAAAAAGTAAAAAAAAGTTTTTTCGGCGCAGAGGTCACTTATCGTGGAGCAGGTCACATATTCTTAATCTTTAGAATTGGAGCAACAAGTTCTACAAAGACGCAGATAATTGATTTGTTGCAACAAATATAAGTTTGTGTCTTATTAACGGGTTTTGCCACTAAAATAAAATTTGCAAACTATAATATTCGGATTATAATAGAAAATACTTACATTTTCTGCTCTATTCCCTACCAAAAACTAAGGGAATAAATTAAAGGGAAAAGTGAAAAAAGTCGCGGGAAAAAATCATTCACGATCAGGGGAATTTAATTTTAGCGTGAAATCATTCACGGGGAATTTTTCATGATTGCAATTTTAGGGAAATCGGAAAAATTTCGAGCGAAAAATTATTCATGATAGGGGTGATTAATTTTTGTTTCATATAATTAGACTTGAAAATATTTCGATTAACCTGTTGATTATTTCCATTATTATTTGATTAAAATTTATTTTAACTGGCCGTGTTTAAGCATTTGAGTGATAATAACAATTTGTTTATTAATTCCAATTAAAGCAATTCAATAACTAATGCCAAAAACTTTTATAATAAAATAAATTGTTTCTGGCCTAAGTTTAAATAAAAGTGGTTTATCTGAATTGGTGTATGACGCAGTCCCGATTCATTTAACTGTAATTACTGTCTTTTTGGTAATCAATGTAGTTGGCCTGGTCATTTATTAATTAAATATATACATACATAAGTATGTTTTTCCGAAACGTTATTATAAAATACGTAATTGAATTTATCCTTTTCTTTTAGTATTGCAGCCCATTTTCGTACTTTTTCTGCAATGTAGCCCCCTTTAACTCTTTTTTCTTAAGGCAGAAATATGGAAATGAATGTGTTTATTAGAGTTGTCAATTACTGGACTCGCCATTTTGTTCGAATCAACGATTCTATCTAAAAAATTATTCGTTGAGATTAACAAATAAAAAATTATTTAAAAAAATGTTTATTTAAAAAGAAGGAATTCGTATAAAAATTTTAAACAAAATTGTCAATATTGTTAAATGCTTATAAAATATAAAACTACTAAGAACGTTATATTCGACCGGGTGAAATCTTAAATGTCTTACAAATATTTAGTAATTAAGTGTAGAAAAACAATTGTTTGATAGGGCAATTTAGGGGACAAAGGCGGCTGGGGGGGGATAGGGCAGGGGAAGATCAGATAATATCTTACCTTCGTCGTAAAAGCTTAAAAATTTAATTGTTATGGAATGTTGGCTTAAGGAATACAATTTCTTAAACATTTACATTATTTTTCCATGTAATATCTTACTTCAACGCCTACTAAAGAGGGCGGGGTCCAAAAATCTAATTTTCAAATTTTCTAGTTGCAAGTTCAACGCCTTCAGCCTTCTTTGACATAAAAACATATCATTTCCTAAACAAAATTACAAAAAACAAATAAAATCTTTATATTCGACCGGGTCGAATCTTAAATACCCTCCAAATATTTAGTAAGTAAATTTAAAATGTTTGACTTGGTGGGGCGGAGCTCCTTTAAGAGATTACGTCTCAGCTTCGTGATTAAAGCTTAAAAATGTTATTTTTAAGGAATGTAGGCTTAAGTAAAAAAATTTCTTAAATATTTACAATATTTTTGCATATAATAACGCCCAATAAAGGGGCGGGGTCCAAAAATGTATCTTTTTCATTTTATGGCTCCAAGTCCTTTAACTGCAACCTTCCATTTACGAGTCTGGCTCTTTTCGTTTGGTCTGAATCGTGATTTCCACAGACGGGCGGACATGGCTAGATCGTCCTAGATTTCATAACTGATCAAGAATATATATACTTTAAGGGGTCTTCGAGGGATATTTCGTTGCGTGACACATGTAGTGACAAAGTTAATATATTATACAGTTCTTTTTGGAGGACATAAAAAGAAGAAAAATTAAATAGCTAATCTTTACAAACTTTAATAACCTAGATCGATTTTAACTGATCAATAAATAATCTTTAACTCGGGCCAGCACTCAGGGGAGGAACCCTACAAAAGGAGGTGATAGTATTGAGGGGACAGATGAAGAAAGATGAGAAGATAGAATTTTTTGTAGCTATTTGAACCTATTACACCGCCGGTTAATTTTTTGCTACAGGGCCAACGAAGGAGGATGCTGTTCTTCTGCTGTTTCGTAAGAGGACAGGCGCTGACAAATATGTTCAGTGACCAGTGACCAGGCGGACAATAGATAACACAACCATGCACTAATGCTGATTAGAAGAATTCGACACAATATCCATGACTGAGCATGGAGTCGAATTCAGGATCCTACGCTGCATAGCCTCGTGTTAACTACTTCAGCCAACAGCACCCTCATTCGTTGCTTATTCGAAAATCAAGATTTTAAAATTATTCGAATAAGTGTTTGGTTTTGTTGGGACGATTAATCGAATTATTCTTAATCGTTTGACAACTCTAGTGTTTATGCTACACTTTAATATGTATGCAGCATGTATGTGTGTATGTTTGTATGCATGTATGTACACTGCAAAGGATAATTGGAAAGATACAACTGTTGTTTGTTTAACCATTTTATTAGCAATAAAAGTACTAAAGAACAGAGGGACACACACCCATTGTTTACGAATATTAATTCATCAGCAGGGCATTGACTATGACAGAGTATAAATTTCACTAGAAAGTTTACTTTCAAAGGACTTACATACATTAATAAACATGTATGTGTGCATACATAGATATTTGCATTAGAGAAATGACTAATTTTGCGGAAAATTATGTCGTAGCACCATTTTTCAATTATTTAAATTGCCGGAAGTTGTATTCATATAAAATATTTTTGTTTCTTAAGATTAATATTCAAAAATAATTGAGCAACATTTGTACTTCACGTATACAAAAAACAATAATAATATATTGTTTTGCATATCAATAAATCTCTTATTAATATGTGAAAAACATAAAAAGAAAGTTTAATTTTAGGAAACGTAAAGTTTGTTGTTGTTCAAAATAACAACATTTTTGCTTCATAGTTAAGCCAAACAAAAAATAGAAACTTCAGTTTTTCTTCACAGTGATAATATCATAAACAGTGATAATATCATACAATTCCGTTCGTGTATTGTTGATAACAGAGA